>CM031240.1:324740844-325113947 GCA_018340775.1 Taxus wallichiana var. yunnanensis | reverse complement strand
TAGTTTTCACGTATTGCTTGCAATCAATCCATTTTCATCAATGCAAGCTTATGTCTTTATCACATCTTTAGTCAGAGACATGTTCTATTGCCAAGGGCTTATACGCTTGAGTGCAGCCCATGTTTTGGGTGTGCAAGTGCCCCATCGTTAGCCATCGTATGGGTGTGCAGGTGCCCCATCTTCATTCATTTTCTGTCTAGTTATGTTTACTAAGGTCAAGTATGTATGCACCAACGAAGGTTAGGTAATGCCAAAACCTGGAGCTCTTTCGATATAGTAGAATTCATTTATTTTGAGAAATAAGCAATAAAATTTTGAAAATGCTGGACAACACCCATGGAGATCCTTACATTGGTGCATCGGAAGGTTTAAGCTACTTTAGAATAGCCTCAATCTTTAGTGGATCAAATCCTTAACTATCCTTCACTCAGAACATAAATAAATAAATGGTTGTTTCTTATAAATTCACTTTTCTCAAGTCTAAGCATACTTAATTAGGTTAATGATGTATTGCTGATTACAAGAATTTAATCCAAGCATTACCGATCACAATAAAAAATGATGAATGGGCAAATTGAGTCATTCATTAACCTAATTAATGGGCGGGCATACATCGCACAAGCTGAATGGTAGTACATATCAGTAGATACAACCGCTTACTTTATTTTAAAGACTATGTGTCCTATTTCATTCAAACTTGATGATAACCCTACTTGAAGTCCAACTTCGTGAAAGCATGTCATGTACTTTGGTCAAGTATATCATCAATTCATGTTATTGCATACCTATTATTGATAGGGTTTTTGTGAGAGCTCTATCATGGATGCACATCCTCCACATACTATCCTTCATTTGCTCCAACATGCTAGGTGAAATTTATGTCAAGGTGCTTCAATGAATCACATCTCTGGTCTAACAAGTTTCACAACTGCTGCTTCACTTCGTAGATTCTAAAATTGTTTTTAGATGCAAAGTTGGGAAATGTAGATTTGGGCAGCAATTGGATGTCATTCTCCACCTCTCTCTTTGGATCAGCCCATCAAATTGTTGCCTTGGCTCTTGAAACACCTGTTTGGATTATTGGATCAGCCCATCAAATTATTGTCTTTCCTCTCTTGTGCAACTTGCATTGTGAAGTCTCTACTTCAGCCCAACCTTTATCTTTTTTCACGTATTGATAAATCTCTTTTCTTGTTTTGCAAGCATCAATGAGATATTGTTCTTGTTCTTATATGATGTCCATTCTGATGATGTGGTATCTGCTGAATTTCTCATGAAGATTTTATCTCAATCCCACATTTATGGCTTCCAAACACCACCCGCATACATCAGTGAGGCATCACATCACATTCTACTTCATCAATGGAAGTGGAAGCTATAATGAATCAATCCTAAGAAGAAGAAGAAGAAGAAATTTTAACGTCCATGAGGCTACCAAAGACAACCTATGGGACAATAGATCTTGCTAAAGATCTTTTTGACATTTAGATCTCTTGTTGGTGAGTTTGATAATCAACTCCCCTGTTTTTTCAACCATATTCTCGCTGAAAATATCTTGAAAGGATGCAGTAGCCACCATGCTAGCAAACTGGGCCCTAATGTCATTATAAGCATTACACTCCAACATGAAATGTTTCGTGTCTCCACTGCACCAAACGCACAAAAGACACAGAGTCACTCTTCGCATGTCTCTTTACGTATTTTCCATCTTCCTGTTTCACACCAAAGACGATGGGAATTAGTTCTCAATTGGGCTATGAAGATCTTTGCTTTCCACGGGATATTAGCTCCTATAAAAGCCTTTTGTGTTTTCCAAAAAGTTCCCAATGAATAATATGGCGATGGGATTTTATGCTTTCAGCCCTCCTGTGTGATAGACTGCAGCTAGTGCCCTTTAGACACTGGTACTTCACATATTAGAGCTAATATGTTAGTGAGGCGACACTTCTCTTAGTCCACCATTACCACTCAAATTACTCAGATCCCCCAACCTGCTCTCCACTGGCATTGTGGCTCCGCTTCTTGTTGGTGTGGCTCTGCCCCTTCTCGGTGACATGGATCTACTACATACTGTCTTGCTCCCTAGGCCACAAAGGTAAGGCAGACTAATATTACGAGTTTCTTTCTACTACGGAGCTACATTGACCTTTGATGTTTGGGGATATTCTAGAGGGAGTGCATTGCTTCATCCTAGGGATTTCTTAGCATGGCTCCTAAGACTCAAGGTACCAATGTTTTAAAATCGAACGGTCGAGGGTTAGACCGGACCGGAACCGAACAGGGCACTGAACCGGATCGGTTCAAACTTTATGAACCAATTTACTAAAAAACACATAAAAATTACATTTTTAATGAAAACAATATATTTGAAAGATTAGAAACCATGATTCCAAAGAATTACACAAAAATATGCAAAGTTTGCTCATGTATATACTATATAAGGTAAGAAAGGTGTTTATAGAAAAAGTATGGCACG
Source organism: Taxus wallichiana var. yunnanensis (assembly GCA_018340775.1). Lineage (NCBI taxonomy): Eukaryota > Viridiplantae > Streptophyta > Pinopsida > Cupressales > Taxaceae > Taxus > Taxus wallichiana. Next base: position 325,111,471 of record CM031240.1, on the reverse strand, counting down.
AACTCCAAGTAAGAAAGGTGTTATAAGCAGAAATTTAGAATAAAAATTGAATTTTTATACTTAGTATTGTATGCATGCATCTTTACATGACTTCGGCCGGTTTAGGATGAAACCGGACTGGTTTGATCGGTTTGGTACTAAACCGCCAGCTTCATACAAAACCGGCCGGTTCAGTACCAAACCGAAGTCAAATGTCCGATTAAAACGGTTTTTAACCTGTTCATGTCTAAATATGTCGAACCAGTCGGATGCACCGGCCGGTTCTCGGTTCCGGTTCGGCTAGTTTTAAAACATTGCTGGGTACTCCCAACCAACATTTTCAGATCTTCCACAACAATTGATGATGGCTTAGATGACTCCACTTTACGCACAAACATAGTAAGTTGGTAAAATTTCCGTTTAGTCATCATTGACATATGCGTTCAGGTATTTTGTTCACCCTTTATCACTATTTGTATTAATTTCATTACCACCCATGCTAGTGGCACTGCTTTATTTTGTCATATGTACTGTTTTATTTTTTAATTTTTGCTTCCACAATTCTCTCTTCCTAGAACTTTCTGTTGCTAACTGTTGTATCCTCGAGTCTCATTGATCTAATTGTGGTCATTTGTGGACATAATGTAATTTCCTTCTGCACCAATGCTTTGGAAATTAGATTCCTTAATGTGAATCAGAATCAACACGTCACAAACTTCATGATATTCAGTTGGATCTTGATCTTAAAGAGACTTCCCGCTCTTTGTTGAGCATTACTTCATTGTCTTTCGTTGATGTCCCATGCATTGTGGTACATACCAGCTACTTTTATCCATCCAAATTACACTCTTCTTTCCCCTCAATCTTGGTTGAAATTCTTTTTTTTGTGGTGAAGTTCCCTATAAATCTTCTACCATGTTTCCTTAAGTATGTTCATCAATGCTGGCAATGATCCTTGGGATCCCTTTCCTTTTGGAATAATGGCAGAATCCTTGTTCCCTTCGCCTTGCCACATGCCTTTGTTTTTCTTCTTCGAGGTCTCTCTTTTTTTCAAATAGAGGGAGCTGCTTGCCCTCCTCCTTGTCCAGACCATTGTGGAGTGCCTACACACTTGCCTCACCAATACCCTTTGGTTTAAAGTGAATTACTTCCCTCCAATTGTGACTACCAAGATACTTCATTACCACCCTTGAATATATTGGAGATATTCTCGATACGATTGCTTTCTTTGTGATCTTGCACACTTGATCTTTTTTTTCTTAAAGTATTGTGTAAACTCCTATGTCCTATGGGATAGAATTGTAACTTGATCAGCTCCTTGAAAATTTTGCATTTGGTCATTGACATTGCCTTGTTGTATATTAGGGTATCCATGCAACATTCCCACCATATCGAGGTGAGGCATGGCTGAACATCAAGTGGCCGGATGAGATCTTTTGACAATCATTGAAGCCATGCATGCTGGAGTAGACTTCTAGTTGCTTGAGCCTATTGTTGAGATTTTCTACATCAACTTGCTCCTCGCAGGGTTTGAATCTTCATTTTCTCCTCCACCTACTTCACTTTTATTCACTGATTTGTTCCTTTGAAGGTCCTTTACTATCCACTTTTTCTTCCTTCTTTTTACTGGTCTTGTTGTTGAAGAGCCATACCAAACTTCCCAGTAAGAGCTAAGACCTGTCACCAATCTATCAACGGAACTCACAGGATCCACTTTGGTTTTGGCTATTCTAGCAACCGTAGGTGCTGATTTTGCAAATTGTGCCTTTTGTGCATCTTCAATCTATGCTTCCAGGGCCAAAACTTGGTCTTTCCACCTCCTCGATATAATGACAGGCTCAAAAGGCTCAAGCGCTTCTTTATCACTTACTTTCCCTTGCCAGCATAATGGCATGCAACTTGTACAAATAGTAAATACCCATAAAACCAAGTGAATCCCGCTCTTATATCAAATTTGATCTGTAATTGGTCAGTTTGTGACTGACTGCAATTCATGAAAATAACTTCATCGTTTCTACAAGCTGATATTAATGCAGAGCTACTGAAATACAATGTGTAAACTGAAAATGTATCTTAAAGTGCTCCATTGGTCAATACTTTCAAAGTGCAGAAATAGAAAGAAATGAATTATGCAAAACAATTACAAAAAAACACGTTCACACCATGGATACAATATTTTATGTAGAAAAAAAGTCTCTAGGAGAACAAAAATTCCACCACAAGGAAAGGCTATGCTTTGTTCTTGCATCAAAATGTTTCTACATTATGTAGACAATGATACTGCTTTCTCATGGAACTTGACATCCTTGTACTTTTACCCTGCTCAGGAAATTCCATTCTTCACCATACTCAGACAATTCACATTTTGTTCCTTAAAATATAGCATTTCGTGTAGTTTTGGAGAATCTTTGGTTCTTGTGTCTGATTTGACCCTTTGTTCTCCTTTTTGTTTTGCATGCCACATAGGCACCTCATAATCTCTGGTTTGTTCCACAAATGGTCCATGGAAAATTTGATTGTGCAGCAGACTGGGCTGCTTTTGGCCAATAGGTACTTGTCCCTTTTATTACTTGATCAATCTTTGTGATATGCTCCAAATTGAGTGGCATTCGTCGGTGATGTACACGTGGATGATCCATTTTGAAGTGATAATGTTGAGGCTCGACGAGACCTCAGCCCATTACTTAAAAGCGAGTCAAAGGGGATCAGCTTGTAAGTCCAACGGAGTCCATGGGCGAGTCAACGAGTTTTCAAAATAGACTTTGACATCACTAAAATGAGATTTTGAATTTTAAAAATATATTGGTGAACCAGAGCCCAAATAAAATTTGCGAGTTAGTGTCAAGTCTAAGTCTCAACACAATGACTTGAACAAGAAGGTGAACTGGCACGGAGTTGAGAAAATGAATTGGAACATGCTCTATCAATATACAAATAACCATAGGTATAAAACTCACCCACAACCCACATTTTTGAAACTCATGAGTCAAAAATGCATGGCGCGTAACTCATCCGCGACTCTTGTGGCGAGTTTTTGGAGGGTACTTGCGAGTGCTTGCACAGGAAAAAAACCTCGAGTACTCGCAGAGAAAAACTAATGAGTCTGTTCCTGAAACTTGCAAATCAAGCACATCTGTTTTTGGTAAATTTTTGTCGAACATGTTATTGGAATTTGTATTTTTTTCATGGCTATGTTTGTAAAGGTTTTGAAAACAATTTTCTTTGCCATGTGTTCTGTAAATTCAATTCTTATGCTTCTTAACAACATTTTTATGTTTCTTTTGTATGAATTTGTATAATTTCTTAATTTCCCCGGAGACCGAATCAAAATTTTGGGCTGTCGAGTTTTTGTAAAGTCCGAGTTGTAAAACCATGCAAATATCATTTGTATTTAGTACAAAAGATAAGAAAGAACTATCTTGAGAAGGTATGAACTCTACCTCATGTGTAGTAACCTGCAAGGACAGTATGTGCGCCGCACTTAGCCAGTTTTTAGTCTTCCAAGAGTCATCACAACACCATTCAAACACATTCTCTATTCAAAGTAATGAAGTCCCACTTATAGTTGCTTTTTGCTATCTTTGCCTTCTATGCGTGGGATGCACAGCAAAAACAGTTTTTTCCTTGACTCCTTTTTACCCATTCATATGTCAGTAAATAACTTAGTGTTACTTTTTCCCTTTATTTACTGTTTGCATAACTTTCTGTTATTTTTAAACAGAAAATTATGACTTGTTTACAATTAACTAATAAAGCATGGAAGACCATCAAGACCATAGAATTGAAAAGACTTTTCTCAAGGAATCCTAATAGATTTTTTTAACAGTAAATTATCACTTGTTTGACTGTTAACTGAGAAAGTATAGACGACCATCAAGACTATAGAATTGAAAAGATATAAGAAGTCCTAATAGAAAAACAATTGGAAGCAATGGATAATTCTTAAATTTTGTAGCACATCTATATGTTATATTCATTTTACACACCATGGCATAAAATGAATTTGAAACGAGGATTACATTAAGACTATATAATTAGGGCATTCATGTACAATAATCTGAATTTGTTTAAGCAAGTAGATGTTGTGATTACTTGATACAAGACAATAGACAGTTGAGCCACTTAGCTGATTTTGGATGTTTGTAACTCACAGAATATTTGCCAGTAGGTGGAAATAATCTAAAAGTGCTTCGTCAGATTCCCAAGTTGCAAACAGAGGGCTGAATAGTGTCTAGACACTACTGAAAGATGCAGACTGTTCTGCAGATAGGCAGTGTGGGGTTTTATTTATAGTGTCTGACAGCTGTTTGGAGGTTTGCTATTTTTGAAAATGCTTTGCCTCTGTGCTATGTTCTTTTGGATATCTGGGAACTTTTCAATCTTGTGCAATGGTACTTGGTTTTGCTCTTGTTTGTCCATATCCTAATTGTACTTGAAAGACTACAAGGGACTGTTAAAAAGGGGTTAGTGTTTTGGGTTGGACAGCCTCAGCCACATCCCCAGTGATGTGGTTAGTGTTGCCTACATACCAATAATCTGAAGAGCGATAAAGCCGTATTTAGTGCTCCCACCTAGGTGAGTGAGTGTAAAATCATGCGCTCAAACAATTGACCTTCCTTTAGTCTTTGACATTTGGCATCATGCAACTTTGACCTCTTTGATTTCAGATTTGGCTCTTGGATTACTCGTGCGCTGCTTCTTTAGAGATTACAGATTTGTTTCAGCTTTGGTAATAATCCTCAATCATAATTACCTAAGACTCTCGGTTGGGGGACGCTGTGACATAGGGACAAGGTTTTCGGGATGGCAAAAATTTCCCAGATTTTGAGGATGGCTATTAAAATAATATATAAATATTAAAAATATACAATGGGTCCCCTAACCTTGAAAAAACATGAAAGATTATAATTTCAGCACCATAGCCAACAATGTTACCAAAGGGCATGCAACATCTCTTTATCATGTCACTTATATGATTATATCCTCAAATTAAAAAAATAGCTTTTTGGAACAATAGAGGCCATGCAAACTACATGAATAGCCATCCATAGACAAAAACCAACTAAGGTAACCGAAAACGCTAAAAACTTAAATACAAAGTTGGCCTCTAGAACATCCTAATATACTGGTAAAGCCTCCATTATCATACAAAAAGAGGCAGAAAGACTTGCACAACAAAATTTTGAAACTAAAGAAATCCTTAAAAATATGTATGTGAATTTATAGATGCTATTGCTATGTATAAGAAAGGTTTAAAAATGTAAAATATCAACAACCTCTCGTTAGAATATCTTCTTTTGGAACCTACATAAAACAAATGTCCATTTCTTGGGAAGGTAACTTTGCATGGGAAAAGGATTTACATCTAGTATCACTACATAAAGTACTAGTTTTCATTTTCCTCTTTTTAGAGTCATAATCTTTTATGTTTTTATATCTTTTTAATATATATTATAATTTTTTATGGGACTTCGGGGACTCTGGGGATGGGTAGCTGACTTGATGACGTCATGGTGTCCCTGTTATAGTCCCCAAAGTATTGAAGCTTTTGAGACGTCTTGGGTGTGTTCCCTAAACTCAGGGAATGTCCCTGGATCTCCTTCATTTTTGCATTTGGGGGGTGTGCGAAGGGGACGTTTCGTCCCTGTCCCCAAGCACCGAGACATCCCAAATGCTTAGGATGGTTTGGAGATGGAGGGTGCGTGTCACCATGTAACATTTTCCTCAATGTAGTGAGATTGCTCCAAGAGAGTGTGAGGTATCTTAAGGCATGTAGAAGGTGAGTAATAACCTCATAGATGTTGTATATATAGGTGTCTTCTCTTTAATTTTCCGCCATAGCCAAACCATGAAACATGTCTAGGTCGGCCTAGTGGAGATTACCCAATTTGAGACCTATGTTGTAGATTGGAACTGTTGACAGAAGGTCACCCTTGTTGCAAACTGGAACTATTTGTTTTTACTGATAGTGTCATGGGAGTGCAAAAGGTGGATTTGTAGTATGGAGGATGTCTGTCTAGGATTTTGAAGTGTTCCTGTATAGACTGAGCTGATCCTGAATAGAAATGACTAGGAAATTGAGCTGGGTAAGACTAGGTGTGGTAGACTGATATGGAGGTGCACTCGAGAATCAAAACCTATGCTGTAGATTGGAACTGTTGACAGAAGGTCACCTTTGTTGCAAACTAGAACTATTTGTTTTTACTGATAGTGTCATGGGAGTGCAAAAGGTGGATTTGCAGTATGGAGGATGTCTATCTAGGATTTTGAAGTGTTCTTGTATAGACTGAGCTGATCCTGAATAGAAATGACTTGCAAATTGAGTTGAGTAAGACAATAGGTGTGGTAGACTGAGAGCGAGGTGCGCTCGAGAATCAAATATATATGTTTTGTCCATGTGTGAAAAAGTATGTCAAAATACACCAAAGATGATGTTGTCAAAGTGCCAAAGACTAAATTTAGGTGTCTATAGATGCAAAATGCTAAATTAAAGGAAATAATACTTATTTTTTTACCTGATATAACTACTTTGGGCATTGACAAATAACTTTGGAATGTGCCATTTGCTCCATGTGAAATCTGCAAGAAAATATGTGTGTATCAATGTCTTTTTGTTATAAAAATCTGAAATATTCTTGAACTGTTGTATATAGAATTTTCAAAAGCTAAGGAACAAATACCCTTGATGGTATGGGAGCAAAAGCCACCACTGTACTATGCTCATGTTGATTTGGAGAGCATAAATGTCGAGGATCTCAAATGACCTGCTTCATATGGTGAAAATTGATCTAGCCCTGCTCTCCTTGTTGCTGTAGAATTGAGTAAGGGTGTTCTGATTGCTCTTCAAAGCGGGACTCCGAGTCAGATCTGTGAAGGTTGGATCATCTCTTGTAGACGGATATCAACTCAAAAATTGTATCGTAGCCACCGGTTGCTCTTCATTGATCCTCAAATGTAAAACAAAATTTATACATGGATAAAATCGATGACCCAAGTGATCCATCTTCTCCTCAAAGTGATATAGAATGCCCCAATTATTCCTCAAAATCATATACAATCTCATCATTTGCTCTTCAAAACATCATAGAATATCTCAGTTGTTCCTCAAAATGTCATAGAATGTTGTCATTTGCTCTTTAGAATGTGATACGATATCTCAAATTTTCCTCAGTCATATGGATGTGTCTTAATATGCCCCATTTGACCCATTTGAATCATATAATTTGTTTCAAAAAGTGAAATGCTCTGTTTGACATGACCCAACTCTCTGAAACAATCACTTGATAAGTGTGCCAAGATGCCGTCAATATGGGAATGCCCTTGATGTTAAAAAGGTTTGCCCATGGGTGTGAGCAATGTCAAACATTTGTATGTCCATATCTCATGTATGGCTTGTATGTCCTACATCCATCTCATGTATATTGTTGAAAGCATGTGTGTAGAGAATGGATATGTAAATTATTGTGTATCTAGTAATGACATCAAGCAATCCTGCGTTCCAATCAAACCACGTCACACGTGTCCTGGTTTGTATTTTTGTCATATTTGAATATTTTTGTTCTTTTTGAATATTATTGTTAGTCATGCACCGGTCAATCAGGTAAGGTCAAGGGCTAGGCTCCAAAAATAGAAGAATAGTAGGGTTTCAAACAACCAATAGTAATTGCGGAGGAATGGTATGCGTGCCACATGTAGTAACAAAGCAGTCTCAGGTGAATGAGGGCAAGTAGGTTGCCCCCAATGTAGGTGCAAATGTGAATGTCAAGGCCATAACCATGATAGGTGCATGCCCCCAATGGGCAATAGTTAGTGTATATGCTAATGCCATAAGTTGTGAAGGCATGGAGCAAACCCAATGCGTGCCATGGCATAATGCGATGTAGATAATTTATATGGAGAGGTGGGCAAGCAACATGCTGCATTGAGGTGTAACATGCCTCAAGGTGTACACACTAATATCAAACTACTATTGAAGATGTGTATGCATGCCTTTTTTAGATAGCTAGTATGAATGTCCGTAATGAGATTAATCAGGTAGGCAAGAGCCAAGTTAGTGATAAAATCAAAGCTTAGGGCTAGAAGAATGGTCAATGTCAAGGTGTCTATAAATGGCTATAGGTATGTACATGGCTATGGAAGAGTCACTGAGTCTTCTCAAGGGAGGTTGGTCAAGCAAGCTGGCCATTAGAAGCTTTGAATGATAAACTACATCCGAGCTGCCATACGAAGATAGGTTAGACAAGCCAACCTATGATTCCATTGAGGGCATGCTTATGTGTAGGTCCTGTATCAATTGGTGAAAATGTCACATGCCGTGGGTGAGGAGTAGTACATATGTCACTATTTGAATTTGAGAACTGGTCAGGAGGTGTATAATATCCTGAGCTGTCACTATGGTTGACATAATCATATATGTGATGCGAAGGTTGAGTATTTGTAGGAACCTATGGACTTTGTTATGTGTTAGGAGAATACATCAGTGCTCTTTGTGGAAGACACTGACAAGGTGGTTGTATGACTATCATAGGATATGATGGACTGGTACTATATGCTGAACTTGAGTAGGTTGTGGATAATGTGTTCATGTAGTTGTAGGAATTGGATCTTTTGTGGTTGCACCAAGTTAGTTGGCTGTTGGATTGTAATCCGAATTGATTTCAGAGGTTGCACTTGTGCATGTTGCACAATAAGCTGCTGTGGAATCACAGGAGGGTGTGTCTCTGGCTGAATGGGGCATTCATGGGGAACCGTTTGGATTTTTCAGAGGTTGCACTTGTGCATGTTGCACAATAAGCTGCTGTGGAATCACAGGAGGGTGTGTCTCTGGCTGAATGGGGCATTCGGGGAAACCATTTGGATTTTTGAAAGGAACCTAGATAAATGCTGAACAACTTCCTATTTAATCTTTAGAGGAAATAAGTGAAATACAGACCTAGATAGTAAGAATAGTAATCATGCAAGTAACATACAACAACATGCAATCACATATAACTCACATAGGACATAGCATATACCCTGGGAAAACCCTTTCGGAAAAAACCCAGCAACCAAGAGTAGTGAATTGTATTATTCAGTAATCAGCAATCCAAGGTTAAATAGAATGACAGAGTATCCACACCTACAGTCGCAATCCCTTTCTTGCAAATCCCAAGAGTACTGTCTCAACAAAAGTATATTTATCTCTACCCCCAAGCGCCTCATTTATAAGATTTTCTAACAACACTAGTTTCCAAAAATAGACTGTCTAGAATTAAACTTTTCAGTCACAGTATGAATGATAAATTAAGAACAGTTTCACTAAATATAGACAGTCCAAGAATAAACTTCTTCAGCAACTTAATTGCATGATCAATTTCCAAAATGGACATCTCTTATCTTGTGGATACATAATCCAGAATTAGCGCTTTATTTTTCCTAGTTCACCTTTTATTCTCCCTCTATGCATGCTCTTAATACATAATACATGTGACAAAAAAATAGCCACATCAAGTGGGAAGCATGTATAGCCATAATTAATATAGAATAATTAATAAAATCCAGTGCTAGGATTTGCAAGTTGTATGACATCTAAACCCAACAATTTTAACCACATTGTTGTTGCGGGTAAATTTCAAGCATTGATGTAACGGAGATGGTATCACATTTACCTCGTATCTATGTTCGTCCTAGTAGCATATCGAATGTACCTATGTTGGTCATAACTGAGAACCAAGTAGCAATACCTGCAGGTCCTACCACAAGTGATAACACAATGCTTCCAAGAGCGTTTTGATGTTTGCTAGAAAATCCTTTTACTTTGTGTTCGTCGTATCGACCAAGTCTGTGTATATTCGAGACTAGTAAGGAGTGTCATAGTGCATATGTTTTCACTTGCTCTCGTGTCTACCACAACACTTTGTATGGGGTGTGAGTCCATGAAAGCACATATGGACAAAGGCACTTTGATAGAATCATTGTCAATAGTTTCATGGTCATTGAATGTAATTGTAGGTTGTAGTATTGGCTCATTGATAATTGTACCAATAAGGCCGTCTATAGGATGCTCCTCTATAGCTTTAGAAGCATAAAAGCCAATGGAGGATGCAAATTATGAGTCATATTAACCTCAAGCTTAGTTTTAGTTTCTTGTGTTGTGTGGTTCGGAAATGGATCAGTCAGCATTGATCTTTGCATTAGATCGTGCCACCGAATCATTAGTAGGTGTGCTTTTGTCATTAAGCTTGGGAGTGTTGTTTATCAATTAGATCTTGGATCTTGTGCCCTAAGGCAAAACCTAAGTCACAAGGTTCAAGTTCGAGTTCAACAAGAATAAAACTCAGTTCAAGTTCACAATGGATAAAGTTAAAAAAATTCACCATTAAGATCGACCAATAAATAAAATAAAAATTTAAATAATTATATAAAAATAGAAATAAAATAAAGAGTACAAATAAATAAAACTTTAAAAATAATAATTAAAAAGATTAAACTAATAATAAATATTAATTTATAAGGTAAAATAAAAAAATTGAATAAAGACAACTTAAAAAGATTATAAATATTTTGTAAACTAAAACCAGAATAATAAATAAAGAAAAGACAGTAAAAAACAAAACAAAAACAAAATAAATATATAATTATGTTAACATTTAAATCTAAACAAAACAAACATTATAAAGAAACACCCTACCTTGACTGGCATACAACTCTCCGTGAACAATGAACAACCCCTCTATGTGAACAATGACAAATGCAATTGCTAGCAAAAACTCCCTGATGCCACACAACTCTACGACCAGCTACTCAACTCCACAACCATGACACTTAGCTCCACGACCACTCAGTTCTATGGCCGCGCCACTTAGCTCAGATGCCACAACTGCATATGCCCAAATGACTCCTTCCTCTTCTCAATGCTAATTCCAACAAATTGCAATGATTTTTGACGTTTCTATTGGGTTGCCTCAGTAAATTCAATTAATTTTGATTTTTCTGTAAAAAAATGCGGTGGACCTTTTGACTTTAGGCAAAACATCTACTAGTTGAATGCCCTATGCACCTATGTCAATCACAATATGTGCTACTGTCAATGTTCTTAGGTTGTGGCTTACTTGTGCCACTCTCCATAGGTGGAGGAAGAGGTACGAGGTTGCATTCAATTAATATTCGTAAGACCTTATGAGGAGATTGGGATAGTCGTGTAAATTGACTCCTTTGAGAAGTGAATAGAACTAGTCTATTGGTGGTTTGTGAAACCATATTGACTGTTGCCTTAACCTTGTTCTTATTATTGACAACCTTGGTTTTGAAAGGTATTTGCTTTGACATTTGGTACTAGAAGATGTCAAAGCGTTGCTCGTGATACTTTAATTTGTTCATGTTGATAAGTGCGACCATACGGGCCTTGATTGCATGTCCCACAAAATTACATTATCTAATTAAATTGCCGTGAAAGCCACCAGCTTAACATAAAATGTATCGCACATGTCGTCAAAAGATTGAAAGCGTTTGAATGCAATAGACTCACAAAGTGTCGAAAGTCGGCTTTGTTTGAAAACATCTTGTAGTTACTTGTCGACCATAGGATTTGACATTTTGAAAGCTTGGTTTTGTAACGGAAAACATTATTGTTAATGGTCTCATTAGGCCTTTGCTTTAGTTGTGTAATTTGGGCGTAGGAAACCTTGTCACTATTGTTGATATAGAAATGGGCTAAGAACTTGTTAGCCAAGGATTGAAGGTGTGTACCAACTCAAGAGGGAAGTCGAAAACCATTGCAAGGCATAGCCCTCAAGGGTTCCAGGAAAATATTTGTTAGTAAACTATCATTTCTTGAATAATCTAAACATGCCGCATGGAAGGATTTAAAATGTTGTTCCGGATTGCCTTTTCTTGTAATGTCCCCAAATGGACATATTTGACCCCAAATGGATTTTAGGCCAATCCCACAACCAAATGCAAGCTCACAAGATTAATATCAGATTTTTATCATGTAGATCTGTATTTTATCTTGAAAAATGTGACTAGGATATTGCATGAAACTCACACCAATCAGTCAACAATTTATTATTTTCCACTCCAATATGATTTGCAGATTTTACGAAGCCCAAATCAGACCCTAAGATGATGTATGAGACCTTACAAAACTCAACTTTGACTGCTACAAGTAATTACCAGAAATGGTGACTAGGGTTATTGAAGAAACCCATACAAGGCAGCAACCAATTCTATATATTTTAATTCTAAACTGATCTTTGAATTTTTAATAGTCCAGACATGGATCAAATCTGATTTTTAGGGGCAAATATAGACTGAAATACAGTTCAGAAATCTGCGAACAATGGTGACTGAAAATAACACTTTATAAACCTCCAAAAATTCTGAAAACAAGTTATTTTGATCCACAAAAATCATATTAACAGATGACCACACAAATCAGACCTGGAATGTCTTCCATGCAACACAGATCAGCCAATAAGTGGGTTGCTCCACCTTGGACAATTAACAAACTAACTGCTGCAATCTTCCTCACAAAACCCTGCTGCAAATCTGCTTATTCACTACTGAAGAAACTGAAATATCTTTGTAATCACTATGGATAACCCTGGGTAGGAAATCCTCAAATGCTCTAAGAGGGTTTTCGTCCTCTAGAGGTAAATACTAAGGGGTTTTGTCCTTAGAATAATTTAGACAAAAACTCAAAGCTTTAGATTCAATTCAAAAATTATAAAATGATCAAGTGTGTCTCCGCCAAGCAATTCCCATTGCTTAAATAGAAGGATTGGGCCTTGTGGCCACCCTCAACAACCAATCACAATTTCCTTCCTTATTAAATGCTTCCACCAACCACTTTTCTTCTCTAGACCAAGTCGCATTTTCCTTGGGAGGATAACTTTTGGCCCATGAACTTTTGCCTTTTTTCTATTTTCTTTTGCCTTTTTAGTGCAAGTCGCACTTTTCTAGAAATAAACATTTTTTAGCTAAGTGCTTTTATCATTTAGTTCACTTTTCTATTTTATTAAGTCCATAATATTTTATTATAAGTGCTTGTATAATATTTTATTTTTTTGCACTTTATAATAAGATATTAGAACTTAAGTCACCCTTGTGTTCACCCCTTTAGCCGTCGGGTAGACAAAATAGGCTAAGGGTCTTTGGTATATTTATTGTAGTTGGTTCATATTCAATAAATAAAACTGTTTTTACACATTATGGTTTGCTGTTTTTATATTAAAAATCAGATTATCGCTGCTGTTATAAAAATCAGATTTTTAATACTGCTGCCCTAGGGTTTAACAAAAATATCCAGATTTGTTAGAAAGTATTTTCAGGGATATTACACCTTAGCTTGGAGAGCCAAAATATCTTGTATGAGCACTTGGTTTCTAGTATTTGTAGTTGTAGATAGATTAAGAATAGATGGTGTCGCATGAGATGCAGGCCTAGGGGGCACCAAAAACTGTATGTTGTGTAGAGAGTTAAGTAGGTATATGAGGAGTAGTTTGTGGTCCTCCCACAATAGGTATACTAGGTTCATGCATCATTTGCGTAACCATTGGTGTAGACAAATGAATAGTGGAAACAATAAGATTAGTGGTCTGAACACTTAGTGTAGGATTTGAGCCTCTAGAAGGCATGTTAGTATCATTCAAAGGTTCCTCATGTGGCTTTTCAGTTGTGGTTTCCTTGGAAAACTTCTTTTCGTCTCTAGTTATGTGCAACAGTGCCTCAATCATATGAAGGTGAGCCTTAAGGTAGTAATACTTGAGGTAGGTATGATCTGCATCATCAAAACGTTCCTCTTGTGGATTTAGGGTATTATTGTTGTTAAAGTGCTGCATAGTATTATTCTCATGTATATTCACATTATTAGCATCTTCCTTTAGATCTGGTTGAGAGTCAACCATTTGTGAAGCAATGCATCATAAGCAATGGGTTCCATCACAAATATCACATTTTTTGAAAAATTGGCCCAAAAGGGCATCTAGCCAAATCAATAGAACGAGTGTAGTTATCACTAGTATGTTCCATTGGAAGGAGGCTATGCAGTAGGGGAAATAAGAAATTAGTCTGAAAGGCCAAACCCTAAGAAGGTCAAAAAAATCTGAAATCCCATAAGATTGGAAACCCTAAAGTGAAGGAAACATAGGGTTTTCATGTTCAAGTCAAAGATTGGGTTCACCAAAATGTTTTAATTATTTTTCACATTATGGCATAAAAGGTATGTAAATTGAGATTGCATTCAAACTATATAACTAGGCGTTCTAGTTCAATAATTTGAATTTTGTTAAGCAAGTAGTTGTCACAATTAAAGTGACAAGCCAATAGAAAGGTGAGTTACTTAGCTGATTTTGGATGTCCGTGACTCACATAATGTGTGCTCGTAGTTGGAAATTATCTAGACTTTTCTTCGTAGAAGCTCATGCCTCAAATAGAGGGTTGATACGAGTCCGGGCACTATTGGAAGATTAGAGCACTGCAAAAGACTGACAACGTTAGGCTTTATTGACAATGTTTGGGAGTTGTTTGGGGGTCTGCAACTTTTGGAGATGCTTCACCGCTGACTGCTCTGCTGTTTTAGATATATGGTACTCTTCAATCCTGTGCGATGGTAACTCTAATTGTGCTTGCAAGACCACAAGGGACCCTTAAAAAGGTGTTAGCATTTTGGGCTGGACAATGTCAGTCACACCCCCAATGATGTGGCGAGCGATGCCTACATACCAATATTCCAAAGAGGGATCAATCTGCATGTAGTTCTTCGTTTTAGGTGAGCATGTATAAAATCATGTGCCTAAACAATTGACCTTTAGACTTTGATATTTGGCATCATGCAAATTTGACCTGATTTTAGCTTTGGTTCTATGGGCTGTTCCTTTAGAGATTACAGATTTGCTTCAGCTTTTAATGATCCTTAGTGTAGTGAGGGTGCTCTGAGAGAGTGTCGTGTGTCTAAGGCATTTAGAAGGTGAGTAATGACTTCATAGGTGTTTTATTGTATATAGGCGACTCTTCTGTAATTTCCCGTAAAAAGCGACCCAAGAAACGTGTCTAAGCTGAACTAATGGAGGTTTCCCACTTTGAAAACTAGCTGTTGAAGATTCCTGGACATTGCCAACAGAAGACGATCTCTGTGGTAGACCGGAACTGTCAAGCTTTACTAGTAATGTCTTGGGAGTGCAAAAGGTGGATACAGAGTATGGAGAATGTCTGTCTAGGATTTTGAAGTGTTCTTGTATATACTGAACTGATCCTGTATAGATTTGACTAGTAGATAGAGGTGGCTAAGATAACAGGTGGGGCAGACTAATAGGGGGAAAAGTGTGCTCAAGAATCAAATATATGAGTTTCGTCAATGTGTTTCAAAGAATGCCAAAGTTGATGTTGCCAAAGTGCCAAAGACTAAATTTAAGTGTCTACACAATGCTACCTCTATAAAGCAATTCCTTGCTATAAAATAGGTCATGTTGATAGACACTAAAAACTTAATATTAAGGTATCAATGTGAATAGGAACTGGTCTTATTGCAACAAATTAATGACGATAAAAAGAAACTGTTTTTCAATGGATCCCTAGGAATCAATGTGTATAGAAACTGATCTTATTGCAACAAATTAATGACGATAGAAAAAAACTGTTTTTCACTGGAAACTTCAAAATGTGTACTTCAAAATTTAAATTTAAACACTTTATTGTATATGCTGGTTGTGGAGGAAATCCATTATTGTTGGCTATGGGCTCTCAATTTGCGTTGCGTGAACTCAACATGTTTTCAGCTCTATTGGATGCATGTTATAGTTGACAATAGTACATGTCTGCGCCAAAGTCAAATCTTTCTCAGCATTGTATTCTTGGGCTTGTCTTAGTATTTCTATTCCAAAATTTTATTTATGCATGTTATCATTTCTGGTACCTTGACCTTTATTATATAAAACAATAAACTAACTTGTACTTCTCATGGATATTCATCTCCCATTACTTATGCATTGGTGACAGGCTACCATTGCAGACATAGCTTCTGTATCTGACAAGTCAGTAATCAAAGACTTTTTTATCACTGTAATGCAAAAGCTTCTCAAAGTAACACGAGAAGCAGCTAGATCTGTGCAAGCAAGAACTTCATCTTCCATGCTGATAGATAGTCCAAATGATGTCGAGAATCCTGCTTTAACAAGGTAATCTTTGACTACATAGTGATTTCATGAGCTGTACATCCGGTGTCTTCCAAATATACATTGATTACCTCGTCTTCAATTTACATCCAGCAAAGGGATCCCTAAACATCATCGAAGTAACTGCAGCACATATATGTAATTGATCCTGATCTTGAATGCAGGGCTCAACTTTTGGATCTTGCAGTATCTCTTCTGCAAGGTCTAGATGCCGAATTTGTTAGTATGTTATTTGTTGCTACAAAGCCAGCTTTACAGGTTTGACATCTGGAATTTCTTGATAAATTCTTTCTTCTTTGCACAATCCTCTACAATGGGGGCTCATACTAGGTTGTGACACTCTATTTTTGAATCTAGGATGAGGAGGGAATGGTCCAGAAAAAAGCCTATAAGGTTCTTGCAAGCATTCTGAAGGTATGGTTGATTTCATATTCTTGTACTAATTTTTCCTGTGAGAGTAGATGTTATCATTGAAATTAAGTCCATCATTTCAAAGGTATCTTGTTCATCACGGTTCACATCTTAATATTTGATGAGTTTATCTGAAGTTCAGCCATTTTATATTGTTACGGAGTTATAACATTGAAAGTACTGATTTTTAACTCATTGTAATTGTATTGGGGCAGGAACACACAGATTTTCTTACAAGCAACTTTGATGAGATATTTAATCTTCTGGTCATGGCAATGCCATCCTGCCATTTTTCTGCCAAGTGGCACCGGCTTGATTGTTTGTATTACTTAATCATTCATATTTCAACGGTTGGTTGCTTTTGAACCTTCTTGTAAAGGTTATGATTCTTGCTAGTGGTTAAATGTTATTTTCCCTTGACAATTTGTTGGCTTGTGTTCTGGTTTATGATGTTGTTTGCCTATGATTTATTTTCTCAGCTGTATGTGGCCTGTTGCTATTTTTTCTGGCAACTTTATTAGTAAGATCCATGTGTTTTACGGGCAGTTTCTTTATTGGAGAAAATTTGACATCCAATTGTATAGTTCTTACACTGTCGATATTTACTGTATGCAACATGAATACAGACTGGCGAAGAGAAGAAAAATGAAGGCATTGCTTGTTTCCTTACCGAAATACTTCTTTCTGTAAAGGAGGTAAGCAATCCACCTTTAGGATTTGATGATTTCAAGCTTGAAAATGTCCAATTGGGTTAGCATAGGTCTTCCTTTTTATGTCAACTAGATTTTCAACCAACCTGTTGGGGTCAGAATTGTGTATTTTATCCAATTGGAAGATAATTATACCATAGAACATTGGATTACATTTTTACCTCATGTTATACAATTTGGTTGGCAGTTTAAGCTAGTTCTGAAGTTTTCAGGTCTTCCATTATAATTATCACTTTGAACTGATTTCTAAACTTTATAATTATTGTTTACTTTTGTTTATTTTCTTGCTATAGAGGAGATGAGCAGTTCACTTTTAGGATTTGATGATTTCAAGCTCGAAAAGTTCAATTGGGTCTAAATTGGGTGTTTTATCCAATTGGTAAATAATTATAGAATAAACATTTGACTGCATGTTTATCTTGTTATACAATTTGGTAGGCTTTTAAGCTAATTCCAAAATTTTCAGATCTTTATATAATTATCAGTTTGAACTGATTTCTCAATTTTATTGTTTCCTCTTGTTTATTTTCATAGCTTACCATATTTTGTCTCTCTGTTGTTAGTTTTACTGTCAACTCTTGTTTCACAGCTAATTCTAACATATGTGTGGGACTGCCTCATGTTTGGTGCTGCCTTATTTTTAACCACGTCAATGATGGAAGCTGACAAAGCTTTTATCTCTTTTTATTTTGGTTGTAGTTATAGACTTATAGTCATTGATTTCAAATTTTAATATATGCCAAGCCACATGAAATTTGTGTTTTAAATTCTAGATTATTTTTGTGACCAGACACATTCAATCGAGGGGCTGGATTTGGAAAAGTAACTAATCTGTGCCTTTTAATTTTAAGGTTCATATGCAAGGGTCTGGAACTATGTCCAACTATTCACATGCTAATGTTTCAGCGTGATGCACTTATACAATATTAAATCTATGTTCCATGGAGTCTCGAGATGCAGGGGCGGGTCTTGGGATGAAGGGCCTAGGTTTGGGGATGACAGTGATTAGATAAAAGAATGTATAAGGAATAACAAATGAGACTTTGAAATACTAAACACATTGCATTGAACAATGAAAATGCTAAATATCAATATATTAATATTTATATCATAATTTATATTCAAAATGATGATTACATCCAAATTTCAAATACAATTGGCCAATGGCCCAATGCCTCTAATCATCCCCAAAGTCCACGCTAAACTTTTGTTGTTGCTCTCCCTCTTGCTAATGCTCTCAACCTCTCACTCTTGCAGCCTTGCTTGCTCTCACTCTTGCACTTGCAGCCTTGCTCAATGTTTTGTGATTTGGAGTGAGGGTGTGAGGTTCATTTATAATTTTTTGAGTGCTTAAAGTGTTGGTAAGCCCCCTAAACTATTAGGGTTAGGGTTAGGGGCACAAACATCTAAAAAAATGTTTTCAATTTAAAAAAAAGCTCTGGCCCATTTTTGCAGCAGGGGACGGCTGCAAGGTCCGCAAGACGGTCGTGGGACTTCGACAAGTCTCCGTGTGGTCTCGGAACGTCCCCAAGTCTCCCAAATGTCCCCTTTGGGACAGAAATGTCTTCATTTTATGGGGATGTCTCCTAATTGCTAGTGGTGGTGGTGGGATGGTGGGCGACGTTTACCATAAGTCCCCAAGTCTCCAGGACATCCCTGTCCTCGAAGTTGGCAATTTTTTGGGAGGGATGTGTCCTTGTGGAACAATGTCAATTAAACTTTAGTCACAAGAATAACGCACAAAATGATGTCCATTCCAGCTCCTAAGCCATCAAGTCCTAAATGCAAGCTACTTTTCAAGAAGGAACCCTTGGGAACACTTTTGCATTTAGTTGCTTGACACAGTTCCAATTTTAAATACAATCTTTGTAAATGCAGTTCTGGTAAGATCTTCACATAATAATATAAATAATCCAAATAATCACCACATTATGTAAAATATAATGAAGATAAAAAAGTGAGATGTTTGGCCTAGGCCATTATGTCCTAAATGCAATCTACTTTTCAAGAATGAACCTTTGGGGACACTTTTGAATCTAGGTGCTTGACGCGGTTCCAATGGTATAAATAATCTTTGTAAATGGAGTTCTGGTAAGATCTTCACATACTAATATAAATAATTCAAATAATCACCATAATATGCATAATATAAAGAAGATCAAACACAAGATGTTTGTGGACCAAGATGTTCTAATATGCAATATACAAAGAAATATAATAACTATACATAAGGTAACACCATACAATACTCCTCTAGGAATGTATAACTCCACAAGATCTCCCAATATGGGAATGCCACTTACCTCCAATCTGCTTCTACCAAATAGAATATTCTCCATTGGACATCTTTCACAACGATATTCATATCTTTTTGATAACCTCTATTACTAATCATGAATGGGTAAACCTCTAATCCCAATGTAGGTTGAATCATCACCTAGTATGACTAATTCCTCAAGTTACCTTTTTGATCTAGACCAAATATAACTAAGGGGGACGTGTGCCACATGTTGACATCTCTATCAACCCATATACATTATAATATCATATTCCTAGGTACATAACATGCCATTCCTCTTTGACATGTTTTGTCTCTAAAAAATATGAAGAAACCAAATAATGAGTGATCCTCAAATTGTTGCATTCTTGCCACCATTCTTGATCATCTAACCACTGATATGTGATCTTGGTGGAGATGGCTCTCCAAACTTGGTTCCAAATTCTAATTCCATCTATGAGCACAGTTGTTCCTCCTTGGTTTCCATACATAGCTATAGTGATTTCTCCTCTAATGTTCCATACGTTGTTGCACTGATTTGATTCTAGTCACGACCATGGTTGTTACTTCTTGGCTTCCATGCATAGCCATAGTGATTGTTCCCTTGATTCCCTATATAACTATAATGATTGCTGTTATGACACTCTTGGACATGCCTCCATGATTGTTTCCTCTCATTATGATGTGGGTTTTTACTGCTGCCAACCTTAGTTTCCTTTTCTGTTACATTGACATTGTCAATTTTTTTCTTCCACTATGAGTGCTTCTTCCATTTCTGTCACTAGTACCATTGTCTCTTGGGTAGATACAATGTTTTTTTCCCACTTGTTGCTTTCCATCAACTTTGTCTCATTCTTTTGCCAAATCTTCTTCATTCTCTTCTTCATAATCTTCACATTCATCCTCATGCTATACCTTGACATTACCTTATTCCTCACCGTTTGTCATATCCTGCAGGGTTACGTTCTTTTTCTTGTAGCAAATCGTCATGAATTTCTTTTGGACATTAATATTGACTGTTCCCACAGTTTCAAACGAAGGATATACAAGAACAACATCCAAACCATTCATATCCAAAGCATACAAAGCTGAATGCAAAACATATCTATCTGTAGCAAGCTTTAAATCTTCAAAAACTTAACATTTTTACCATCTATTGGAGTTACCTTGATATTCTTTTTGGAGCTTGTAGATACCTAGCCAAGTCACTGTTGATGAAGCTAAACTTGCTGCTAGGGTTTATGTGATATGGATACAATGACCTTCTTTTGAATGCATCCATGAAACTGGAATATTGAAGTTGTCTTCTTTGGATTTAAATTGCTTGAACCCTTATCCTCCATCTCTCTGTTTGCCTCATCCTTATCCTCCTCATCATTACCAAAAACCTTATTTTCTATTCTATCTTCCTCCTTTGCTTCCTCCACTTCCTTTTCATCACTACTATCATCATCCTTATTTTCTTCCAATTCTTCTAGTCCATCTTCCTTTTTCATCTCCTCAACCTCATTTTCTTCCTCATCATCTTCACTTTCATCATTTTCTTCCTCTTCTTTTTGTTTTCATCCCTCATCTGCTTCATCATCATCATCTTATTTTCTTTGGTCCATCTGTCTAAGAAACATTGTTCCATTTCTTCCCAAGAAAAAATCATATTTTCTGCTATCCACATAAAGTCACCTTCTTACTTCACGAGTAAGGACATCATAAATGCAGAATTGCCATTTCTCGTGTCCATAATATGCCTTCCTAACTTGGAGGAAACACTAACAATAATATCAACCTCTATTAAATACTTTGGTAACTCCATGATTCCCAATGTGTATTAAAACTAGGTTTTAAGAACACTAGTATTCACTGGATCTCATTTCCTACCCTAAAAATGAGAATAAAAACATGTAGACAAGTAGTTCTGAATATTTCCTTTGAATTGTTAAATACGGCACTTGATATGCCTAGCCAAAATGAAAGATATGAATATTTTTCTAATGTCCTGCCTTGAAAATCTGACATATCTGCAATTCTGAAGGCCCACTTTGGAAGGGTACAACTTTCTCAACAATGCACAGAATTTTTAGTGTGACCACTTTTTGGAAATCCCTTGAAAATGTTGTTTTGGATATTTGCCTCAAGCAGAAAACCTGCTAGGAAGAACAAAATCTTAGAAGGTGACTGCTTTTGCCCTAATTCCATGCCACAAAAATTTGCCAAAAATCAGATTTGCAAGTTCAACTTTGCATCATCATATCTTCCTCGATATTGCTTAGAATCTTTAGCGCGACCATCTTTCGGAAAGCCCTTGAAAATATCTTTGTGATTGTGTAGGATTCATCTCAATCAAAAAATCTGGTAGAAAGAATGAATCCTATGAAGTTTACTACCTATTCCCTAACTCTGCACTGGAAAAATTCGTCATATAAATCAGATTGGAAGGGTCAACCTTGCAGAGCAAAATATTATTATATCCCTTTATATCGATTAGAATCTTTAGTGTGACCACTTTCTGGAAAACTCTCGAAGATCCCTTTTCAACTTCAGAAAAATCACCTCAATCTGACACTTGTGTGATGAGAACAACCCTGTACAAGATATGTTGCCGCTTCTTGAAAAAAATCATACACTATTCCACACCCCCAAAATAACAGTTGCCGCTTTGCTCAAATTGGAGCTCTAATACCACTTATTAAGATCTTCGCATATAATATTATCCAAATAATCACCACAATATGCAAAATATAATGAAAGATCACCAACACAAGATGTTTGTGGGCCAAGATGTCATAGTATGCAATATATTCAGAAATAAAATGATTATTCTTCAGGTAGGGCACCACCATATTATACTCCTTCAGCACACACTTGACATCTTTCACAATAAGAGAGATAGTATTTCACAATAAGACATCTTTCACAATGATATTATTCATCCCCTTTGTATGGACATCTATTACTAATATTGAATGGGTAAACACTAATCCCAACATAGGCAGTTATCACCCAATATAACTAATTCCAAGTAGGTAATAAGTACTCTTAAGGTTGGGCAACACCATATTATACTCCAGCACCTACAACATCTTGCACAATAATAGCGAGTATTTCGCAATAAGACATCTTTCACAATGATATTCATCCCCTTTGTATGGACATCTATTACTAATATTGAATGGATAAACACTAATCCCAACGCAGGCAGACTCATCACCCAATATAACTAATTCCAGAAGTTACCTACTTGATCAAATATATGAGATCAATATAGCTGACTAAGGGGATGTCTACCACACGTCGACATCTCCGTCAATCCGTATACACCACAATATCATATCCCTATGTACATAACAAGTTCTACTTTCCCATGGCTAATGGAAAGCCCATACATCATATTTTAATGCAGGTATAAACACGCAATATTAGGAATCTAGATTTGGTCATCAAACAATCGAGTTACGGAATTTTAGCATACGCCACAGCTAACTACATGTACCCTTAACCAACATGTTCACTTTACAGGGCCAAGGATAAAATAAAGATAAAGTTAGCCACGTAAAAAGGTTCAATAGACCTAACTAGAATGTTTGACAAATGAAAATAATTTTTATCTGGAAAATATTATCTACTTAACAGTACTATGAAACATATTAGTTAGCATTAGGATTCTTAAATATTTAAATTAATGGCGTCTTATATAGTAATTTTTGGGAGAAGTATAATACAACAAACTAAAGGGAAATCTTATTAATTAGTTTTATATATATATATATTAAAGAAATGCACCCTATGCAACTCTAGAGGACAAATGATTTGCATTAGCTGAGCATTAGGATTAAAAAAAATAATCTCTTCCATATGTAGGATGGGCAAAGATTTCACATCCTTCCGTAAGCACTCAAGCTTAGCTTTCACTATCAAAGTCAATTATTGTCCAAAAGTTGAAACTTACCCCCACCAAGTGGAGTGGTCTTCCTGAAAAATTAAAATAGCTTTGAATCTTGTCCTCCAAAGGAAACTGATTGCTAGTAAATCAGTAATGCTTCAAGGTTTTTGTATTGTGTGCGAGGAGACGTCATCGCTTTTTTACTGCCCCTTTTTCTTTGTGAGGATCTCTTGTATCTTGTAGGGTATTCTTGGATGGTCGAGAACAGCTGCAGAGTCAATACATATTTAGTAATCTATGCATGTTACTAAGTATTATTAATAAATATTTGATTTGTTTTCCTTTGTGAGTGGGGTTTCTTAAGTCCTAATTTGTATCTTGGACACCTTCAGTTGGGCAGTGTCTCTACTCCCACAACATTTTTTGATTGCTCCCAACAACATTCTGCTACATTCTAGCTTCCCCCATGTTTCTGAGTTGCTTGACAGACAAGTCAAGTAGACTCAATAAGTTTAATTAAGTTTTGATGTGTGCCACAACAATGTTCCTTACGGCATATTTATGCTAAAATGGAAAGTGAGTGATAATTTTAATGTTGCATTCTTTATTTTAAATTCTAAGACTTATAGTTTGTGGAAAGTGCGAAAGGTGGAAATTGTGGGGTGAAACAGAGTTTATATTTATATTTATCTTTTCTTTTGTTTGTAGTAATGTAACTTATAACCATGTTTTAATGACGTGTTTATGGCAATTTCTCCAGTCTAATAAAAAGACAAGAACTCGGGCTTATGCGTTGCTTGTCAAAATTGGTCATTCCTTGGAGGACATCGAAAATGGAGGTTCAAAGGAGAAGTTACATCAGTTTTTAACATGGTAAGGCACATTATGGCTTTTATGTGGCGTGAACCTCTGTTTGGTTGATGCCATACTTCTAAAGTTTTTTTGATTAGAGATTCTACACTATTTATAATCACATATATGAAAGCATATCCCTGCCCTCACAAGATTCTTCCTAGTGTGGGTCATATTTTGGCTTTTATGTGATGCTAGATCTGCCTGGATGTTGCCATAATTTCCAGACATATGAAAGAAAATTGCTGGTGTCCCTAGATTCTTGCATGTGTAGGATGCTTGTGAGTAACTAAGCTGTAAATGTCAGGCCTTTTTTTGTTCATAAGTTATTTGAAATCAGATGTGAAAGACAACTTCACATTCAGAACTTTTGAAACTTAGGACTGTCATGATTCAAGGATCTGAGAGTTTTAAGAGCATGCTTTAAATCATCTTTTTTTATTGCATCATCGTTTCTACCCGTTATGACAACTGTGATACAATCCTTTATATGCATCTTGTAGTTGCTGATTTTGTCAAGGTGCCCTCATATTTTCTAAGCATGTTTGGTCTGTATATTGAAAGTTAGATTAAAGATGGAGCTATTTGTATGTGAGAACCTGTTATCACAGCGCTTGTTTATAAGTCCGCTTTATTAGATAGATTCCTTGATGGGTTAATTAAAAATGAAGCCATCTATTGCAGGTGCTTGGGTGTCTGGCTGGTAATACACCACATATGATAAGTGCAGCGGTCACTGGGCTAGCAAGGTTGATCTACAAGTTTTCTGATCTCTGCTTGAAAGTGTCAAACTTGCTTCCATCTGCATTTATGCTCTTGCAAAGTAATAACAAGGAAGTTCTCAAAGTAAGTGTGACTTTTTTGGTGCCCACAGACACTATGCAGTATAAGAAGTTACCCATTCATCCCTATTTACTGCATGTCGTATATCTATGCATGCTTATTGGTCTTTTGGGATGATTTTCAGGCAACATTGGGACTAATGAAGGTGATTATAGCCCGACTTACTGGAGAGGATCTGCAAAAGCATATAAAAATGATTGTAGAGGGTTTATTGCTTCAGTCAGATGACACAAAACCCCCTTCAAAGCAAAGGTTCCTTTGACTATTGTGTGTTTCTGATGTTATGTTTATCTGTAGCCATCATCTGATCTTATAGCAAACAAATTTTTTAATGTTATGTGTTGATTTTACCACAGGTTAGGTTGCTGCTTGAAATGTTGATACGGAAATGTGGTCTACAGGCTGTCAAGACTGTAATGCCTGAGCAACATATGAAACTTCTTACAAACATAAGAAAAGTGAGCTGTGATGTGTTCCATTTCTTTATTTTACTCATGGTCGCATGCAAAGTGTGAAGTTTTCAATTTTGAGTGTAACAGCAATTATGGTTGTGATTTTGGATACAGGTTAAGGAATGTAAAGAAAGAAGAAAAATTCCTCTTCTCAGCACGGAGAAGATGAAACTAAGTCCTTGCATTCACGTGCATCCACAACCAGGTAATCAAACTAATCATCTTTAGGAAGGAATAATATACCAAAACTGAAGCCCAATGCAATGTGTTACTACCTAGGCTATTTTGATAGGTAAATTTATAGAAATTTGGCTGATGAATGATTGAATTTTACTCTTATCGTGAAGTGCACACATACTGATTTTCATTGTATCAGGCGAAGCAAATGGAGTCACACACATATATTTTCTGAATTCGGGAGGATGACAACGATGACAGTGGTGAAGACATAGATTGCAAAACTACTGAATTTGGAGTGAAGAGTTCAGTACTAAAGTCAAAAGTGTCTACATTACGGTCAGTTGCTAGCTGTGTTTAAATGACTTAGAATTGTAATATTTTTGTTGATTTTAAACAACCCATAAAATGCTTCAAATAATAAAATTTCTTTGACTGTTAGGATGGTAAATACGTCATGTTGTTGCTGATTTGAAGAATTCTTCGAGTCTTAATCTGCAAGATGAATAGAAATTGGAAATTATGGAAATGTTTTCCGGCTGATTTTCAGTTTTTCTTATCTTGCAATTAAATATTGCAGGTCAAGAAATATCAGGAAATCAAACAAGAGGCTTCCTGAAGATTGCATGGACAGTGTAGGAAATGAACCTCTTGACTTATTAGATAAACAGAAAACTAGGGCTATGTTGAAAGTTGGGAAACAGATGGATCGGAGATTTGACAGCGATGATGAACTAGTACTTGCTTCTGATGGTCGTTTAGTGGTAAGTGAGGAGGGATGTTCACGAAAGAGGAGAGCAAAAGATGACAAAGTGGGAGAAGACACCGATGGTCAAAGTCAGCCAAGCAGGCAGTCAAAATCAAGAGCCACTTCTGCATCAATGTCGAAATCCCGTGAAAAGCGACGTAAGACTTCTATATCTGGATGGGTTTATACTGGTAACAAATATAAATCTAAGAAAGCTAGCGGTGATATCAAGAAGGAAGGAAAACTTGAACCATATGCGTACTGGCCACTTGATCGCAAGATGCTAAATCGGCGAGAAGAAAAGAGGGCTATTGCGAAAAGGGATTGTCCAGTGTGGCGACACTTACTAAACAGCTGCAAGGTAAGAGCGTAAATCATGCTTTGTCAGAGACACAAAAATGGAAGCAAAAATCTCACAAGGGTAAGAGCAACAGAAAAAGCAGATGAAGGTCTGATTGGGGAGGCATTGAAAAGCTATTTTTAAAAATAAGAACATTAATGTTTGTAATAATTTTCTTGGCGAGGGCCAGCGTTATAAGCTTGTCTTATAAAAAATAAGATTGCTAATGCATTTCAAACAGTACAACTGTGAGCTTAATATTTTTAGGCAAGTACAATGCCAAGCTATGCTTTTGTGAACAATGCACAGAATATTGGACCGTGTATCGTACAGAAGTGATTAGTTGTAAAATTGTGTCATGTCCATTGAAATTATCTTGAAAGTGATCTTCATTACAACCGAAATGAAGTGGAATTTCAATTTTGTATTTGATTTTTCCAGATCTATAATTTTGAGATGGGCCTGTGATGCACAGAATATTGGATCAGTGTATCGCACAGAAGTGATTACTTGTAAAATTGTGTCATGTCCATTGAAGTTATCTTGAAAGTGATCTTCATTACAATTGAACTGAAATGGAATTTCAATTTTGTATTTGATTTTTCCAGGTCTATAATTTTGAGATGGGCCTGTAATTAAGATTGTGGCTGTATGAGGCTTTGGGAATGAGTTTAATTTGGTTGGATGGATATTTCAAACTTGAGACTGTGACAATAGTAAGGAAGGAGGATTTATTTATAGACGCATCAAATGCATGTGCCAAGGAAATTCTTGGGAAGATCGCATGGGATTGTAATTTTAGGAAATGTAGGTTAGAAAGGTCCTCAAATAAGGGAACAAGAAGCTCACTTTTTTAAAAAATTGTGTGAATTGGACACAAAAGTGGTAGTCCTGAAATTATTTGAAGATGTCGGCTTTGCTTCCAACTCGAACATGCAAAGATAAAATGTGTTTTAAAATAAAAAATTGCAATAATTATAAAAATTACTATAGTTTTATATTAGGATATCCCTTAGAATTGTCATTTGAACTTTTATCAGATGCAACGATAAAACCTTCCATACATTATGAATTCTCTCTTAAAATAAAAAATGTAAAAAACGGTGTTTCTTTGGAAAACATTGAGAAAAACCTTCTATTTATGTATGTCCCCTGTATACTCACCTGCCTCATTTTTATAGTTCCAACCTTTTGTTGACTGTCTGTCAACAATATCTGGTTCAAGAGTCGAAATTATACACCATGGAGTCTTGTGAATTGAGTTTCCAAATCTCTGTGCAGTTAAGCTAATCGTTTAGCATTTGCCCTCCAATTGAATCTAGAGCATATCTTTAGATCTTTTTATTGCACGTCTCATCTCATTGGAACAAACTATCGAGGTGTGTTAAATCATTTTATGGAAGAACAAGTGCATCGGAATGTAGTACGAGGATAACTTATCCCCAAAATGAGCAAAATTATCTCCTCTTTTATCTCTGCTGCTAGGAAATTATTCTTTTTCCATATTTGAGATGTTATGGTAGCATTAATTAGCTTTGGGTCCTTAGAACTTGGGGGATGTTGTCACTGCTTCACTGGTGGGGAAATGGTTCTGTTGCTTCTTTTATAGTCTGGATATCTTCCTCTATATTTTCCCTTCCCCAACTAAAACTCTTAACAAATCCGGTAATAATAGAAAAGGAGTGCTCTCTTGTGGCTCTTTTTCAATTTGTTAGTGTGCAACTTTCTTTCACCGATGTTTTTTGCCAGTAATCTCTCCCTTCTAATCATAAATTCCTGAAATTTGTTATGGTTGAACTCACAGCTGCCCATTTCCTTTCTAATAATAAATTCCTGAAAATTGTTATGGTTGAACGCCCATTTTTACTGAGGAATGAAACCCGATTCTAGCCCTTTCTAGCATGTCCGACTTCTTTGTGGCTAGGTTAACAAGAAATACAGGGTTTCTTTCTGCATTTCTTTCCTATGCTTAAGGTGATTTTCCTCTTCTTTAAGTTGCTAGTGTACAACATTCTTTCACCTCTGTTTCTCACTAGTAGTCATGCCTCTCTAATTATAGATTCCTCAAATGCAGTATGATCAAACCTGCAGTGATCCATTTCAGTGACAATTGTACCAAACCGTAGCCATGACCCATTGCAGTGATCAAACCGTAGCAGTGACCCATTAATCTGCATTATTTTTCTCCACACGATGCCATGCATTATGGATCTTAATTCCTGTACTACATCAGGTTTGAACAATTCCCTAGAGTATCCCCTATCTATATGAGAATGGGAGTTCAACATTCCAACCTCTGTCTATCTATAATTCTATGGGGGCCCTCTATTCTATATCTTTGGATCTGATCTGTCACGCCAGATATAGATATAGGCGATCTGATTTGGGGGAGCTAGAGATATAGAGCCGGAGCCCTTCTCTCGCCCATATATAGAGAGGTGGGCAGGGGTAGAGCCCTTCGTCTTCTGTTATCATTGGAAAATGGCTGTCATCATCAAAATTACGAGCTCCTTTTCAATGACAGTATATATTTGACCTTATCCATAATTAGTGGCTTCATTAAGAATAATATTCTGGGATTGCTCAAACAATTTTGAAGCATTCTCGTAAAATAAGATATCCATCAAATGTTCACATACATACTCAAGTCGGAACAAATTAGAACATATATTTCAATTACGATCTGTATACATCTAGTAAATAAGGGCAACTAACGTTGAGAATTCAACATTCATGAGTAGGCCCTGGTAACTTTCTTGAGATGCTAGTGGCCACTAGACAACTTTTCTTGAGATACCACTTAGTGCTTCACATGTGAGTCTTTTAAAAAGCTAGTGCTTCACATGTGAGGCGCAGGAAGACCCGAAAGATGAGGCAAGCACATAATAAAAAGCTCACTATGATTCCGCCGAAAACAACTACAAGCGCTGCAGCTATTACTCCCGAATTGCATTATTTAGGAGGCCCAAAATTGCAAAGAGAAGATAAAGGAAAGAGGAAAGAGATCTTGGCGTCACATGAGGTCTTTAAGTCAAAGCAAAGCAAAACTGGTTTGTTCGTTGTAAACAAAGGAGAAAAAGAGGACATATTTCAAGGTAACATAGATGCATATAGTCCCATGACTACTCTGTTGTTGTGGTCATCAAAGCTATATGTGAATGAGCTCATGAGCATGAAAAAGAGGATTGAAAATATAGAAACAAAGGGACAACAAGAAGACATTAAGATAAAGGAAATTATAGTAGTCAACGGAATCTTGAAAGAGAAAACAAATTGCTCAAAGAACAAGTGACAAGATTGCAAAACAACTTAGAAAGAGGACAACAAGAGTTGATCAACATAAGGCAAGAATTAGCAGAGACAATAACAACATAAAAAAGAAAT
This sequence comes from Taxus wallichiana var. yunnanensis, assembly GCA_018340775.1. Classification (NCBI taxonomy): domain Eukaryota; kingdom Viridiplantae; phylum Streptophyta; class Pinopsida; order Cupressales; family Taxaceae; genus Taxus; species Taxus wallichiana. The sequence goes on along the minus strand of CM031240.1, from coordinate 325,081,269 downwards.
TAGGGATAGAGAAAGAAAGTGACACAACACAGATAACAAAGATTCAATTAGCAATTGCAAGCATGGAAATAAGAGAAAGCCAACTAAGAAACCAAATAGAAGAAGCTAAATCTTGGGCACAAGTTGCAAGGGGTCCATCAAATGAGTAGAAAGAAATCATAGAAAAACAAATCCTGAAACAACTACAAGAAGAGAAGGACAAGCAAGGCAAGGTAGTAAACATCATCATCAAAGGTTTGAAGGACTATGGAGAGAAGGAGAAAATTGATATTTTAACAAGAGACTTCCTTAAGGACAAGTTGGAGTGGATGGTCTTTTTTTCAAAGAAGCTAATAGGATCGAAAAGAAAACAAAAGAAGGGAGGAATATGCATGTAAGAGTGGTCATGAGAAGTATGGAGGACAAGAATGCAATCCTAAAGAATAGGGGGTTGCTTAGAGGCACTCATATCTACTTTGATGATGATTTAACATTTTCCCAACAAGAGGAGCGAAGGAAAGAGTGGGAGAAAGTGAAAACAACAAGAGATGCAAGAAAGTGGGTGTGGTTGAAGAATGGGAAAGCTCAAATTAGCGAGCATTTTCCACACAAGAAATAGGGATTTGGGACGGGAATATCTACACATGGTAAGTTGGAATTGTAGAGGTTACCCGTGGAGAAGAGGACCAGGGTTGGGGCCCATAATAGAAGGGAAAGATGTTATTATTCTTACGGAAACACATGAACATGACGGATGCAAAGTCCCAGAATTTGAAGGATACAAGAAAATCTCAATATGGAATGAAGGGACAAAAATAGGTAAAGGGCATGGAGGAGTCACAATGCTAATAAGGGAATTGTGGGGTGGAACCATAACAATTGAAAAGGAGGACCCAAATAAGCAGTTCATATGGTTGAAAATAAGATAATGAAGTAACAATCAGGCTAGCTACTTGTTACTTTGCTCCAAAAGGCTCAAAGATGTACAAGAAGAAAAATTTCGATAGTGAAGATCCTTATGCTACTTAAAAAAGACATTTATGTTTTATGTGCTCAAGGATAAATTGTTTTAATAGGTGATTTTAATGCAAGGACAACAAACAATCAGTCCCTTCAATTGAGCAAAGGATGAAGGAGGGGATAAAAACCCCTATGGCTTGATGAAAGTGGGAGAACAACTTTGGAAAAGAGATTCACAAGATGGGAATGGGAATGTGACACACTTCGAGCAGAACTATTAGGGCTATGTAGCTTGTATGGCATGGTCATTTGTAACGACATGAGAATGTGGCCAAGGTTAGGAGGTATCACATGTAAAACATACAATGGGCAAAGTGTGGTGGACTATGTAATTTGTTCTCATAATTCTATTTCTAGGATATTGGAGTTCGATATTGGGATTGTCCTAGGGAGTTAAAATCTGATCATATGCCGCTTCTTGTTAAGTTTGGCTTTCCCAAAAAAACAAGGGGGTGGGTCCAACACATACAAAAGATAACTCAACCTCAAGGAAAAATCCTCTTGAACCAAACAAATCAAGAGCTCTTCACTACAACACTTAAACAACATTAGGTGACAAAAATTACATAAAGAGCGAAGAAAACAATGAAGAGAGTGTACATATGTGCAACAATATGTTGATTCCTTTAATACACAAGGCATTAAAGGTTTGCAAGAGGTCCTGACCTAAGAAGGGGGCTGCAAATACCTTCCCGACTAATCTGTGGTACGACGATGAATGCAAGCTGCTAAAAGATCCCTCAAAGAGAGTGAGAACTACAAACAAAGCAAGAAAGAATATGAGTACTTGATAAAATCCAAAAAGAAAGCTATGTACTCTCAAGAAGGAAAGAATTAATATCTCTGAGTAAACATAACCCCAAAGGCTTTTGGAGAGAGTTACAACAAAAGAGAAAACAAATAGAGAATAATATCACAAATGTTCAATGGTTAGATTATGTGAAGCTCCTCTATGAGTGAACAAAAAGAAAGATAAACCTCCCATAATTAGTACATCAGTCAAGCTCTTCTCAGTGGAAGATATCAAGCAAGGTATAAAGAAATTGGCGGGGGTAAGGCGCAAGACATAAATGGGTTGCAAGTTGAATTTCTAAAATGGGGAGTTGAACCTCTTACTCCACACATCACAAGAGTCTTTAACAATGTCACACAAGATGACTTTCCATTGGAATGGACAACTAGCGTAGTTATCCCCCTCTACAAAAGTGGTGATGTCAATAATCCTTCTAACTACCGCACTATTATGGTCAACCCTCTTCTTGGAAAACTTTTCAGAGCATGGTAGAGCAAAGAATCAGTAGTTGGGTGGAAAAAGAGGGAAAAAGAGCTAAAGGGAAGGCATACTTTAGACCAAAACACTCCACGATTGATCACTACATCACTCTTAGACATTTGATTGAAAAAGTTTGGGACACCCAAGGGGAGGAAGTATTTTGCTGCTTTGTTGACTTTAAAAAAGCCTTTGACACAATGCCTAGGGAAAAACTGTGGAACATGATGGAGGAACTTGGGATTCCTGATGAGTATAGAGTTGCAGATGCATAAAATTTATGAGCAAGTTAAAGCTAAAATCAGAACTAGCGAGGGCATGTCTAAATGTTTTGGTAGTGACATTGGAGTCAAACAAGGATGTCCTTTATCTCCTACTTTGTTTGGATTATACATAGATAAACTTGAGGAATGGTTAAACAAAACAGATGGGGGTGGTATCCAATTGGCGGGCTACGTGGTGAAGTTACTTCTTTATGTAGATGATCTTATTCTAATTGCAAAACTGTCAATGGTTTAAGGGAACATTAGAAACAACATGATCTTATTCTTATTCTCTTACTCTTTTGCTAAGAGGTTGGGATGCAAGTGAACACTAGCAAGACCAAAGTCATGATTTTTTCCTTAAAAAGGAAGAAACAACAGGTTACATTTATTTTTGAAGACAATCCACTAGAAATAGTGGAAGAGTACAAATACCTTGGAATTGTTTTTCATAATAGACTCAACTGGGAGACATGTAGAGCGAAAAGGATTCAGGGAGGATGGAGAGCATCTTACCTACTTCAAGATAGGTGCAGAAAGCGAAATTATGGGATTGGAACACCAAGAAAACCCTCTTCGGTTTGTTGGTCACGCTAGTTGTCCTCTATGGGTGTGAAGTTTGGGGAGTAGTGTGTCAAATCACAAGTGGAGGTAGCTAGAGAGAATCCAAAAGCATCTAATCACTAGTAGCATCAAAGTCAAAGCAACAATCCCATATGAGATCCTTTTGGCTGAAACAGGGACTTTCCCGATGGAGGCATCAACATTAACCCGGTTGATAAGTTATTTAAAAAGGTTGAAAACATGGATAACCATCATTGGCCCAAAATGGTCATTGAGGAGAAGCTAGACCGTAGGAAGAAGACATGGATGAAGCAGAACAATAAGTGGATGAATAAATGGGACATTAAGTTGCAAAATTGCCCTAACACCAATGCGGAAATAAAAAAGTTTGTCTTAGAAAAATTCAGGACTACCATGTGGACAAAACAAATTGGTCAAAAAAAGCGTACTATGTTAAAGAGTTCAACCCCACATGGGAGTATAGTGAAAAATGGTATCTACAGTTGCTCTTAAGGGTAAGGCTAGGATGTTAGTGGCTCAGCTAAGGACCAAATCACATCATCTTAGGTGTGAGACTAGTAGATGGACAATCCCTAAAGAAAATTGGGAAGAAAGAACTTGTATTTTCTGCAATAAAGGGGTGGTTGAAACTGAAGGGCACTTCATTTTGGAATGTGCAACTTATGAGGATATACGATCACAATATGATTTGAAGGTGGGAAACCTAAATGAGTTATTTGACAAGGAAAGACTCCACAAAACGGTTAGGGCTTCCTGGTCAAGATCCATAGTAGAAGATCCGACATCGAAAGAAACTTGAAAATTTCTTAGTGTTGCAGCTCTAGGTCCCTTAGACTGCTTGGTCTCGTGGATGTCATTAAAAGTCTTTCATTTCATTTCTATTACGTATCGCATATTCATTCATTTTTACACATGTCGACTACAAGTTTGGATGTGTTCTTATGATCCCTTCGTCCTCCTTTGTCCCCACTCCCCTCTGAAACCTGCACCAAATTTGTTTCAACACGGGTTTTAATTATTGAATCTAGTTTGTGCTTCTCTACAATGCCTAATAAAAATTTTTCCCTAGAAGAAGCTTTGATCAAGACATTAACATTACTTATAGTGCTCTCCCAAATATATGTCGGGGGAATGTTAGCTTGTTTATAATTTATTGTTCTAATAATCTTGACAAGAAAATTAAAGAGCATGAGAAGTATTACAATAATGAATGAATTATGCAAGAAAAAAAAAGTTGCAAAACACATAACCTAGAGTTTTATGCTGGGGAAATATTTACAGTAAAATAAGTCCGACAAAGAAATGCACTCTCTATTGTATTAAATATATTGAGGAAACTTACAATATTGTCCGACAATTATAGGCCACGAACCCAAATTGAGTACTTTCTCACTTCTTTACACCTCTATTAATATGAATACATGAACACATTTCAACTATATTATTTGTATTATTATTTGCCATACCTATTTTTCACCATGTTCTTCTATACATTTCTATGTAGTTGCTTTATGTACTTTGAGACATTTATTTGTCGACACTAAATCCATGTATAATAGTTTTTGATGTGGTTCATGTTTGCACTATGACGCGATATTGCTTATCCATGTGATTGGACCATGACAATGTTGCTCAACATAGTATTGTGGATTATATCTATTGCATTATTATTATTATGTCGATGATATTGAATGACTTTCCATTGTGTAATAGCCTTAATTATGATGATGATTATCACATATGACATAACTTAACATATGAAACAAATGTATGTGATTGATGAAATAACGTAGATGATGATGTGTATTGATTTTTATTATGTTTTTTTAAATTAGAGAAATAAAATTTATATTTAAATTGTGACATGTTTAAGTGTTGATATTGCGATTTTGAGCATTTATGATGCTTGAGTTGAGTGTGTAGGAAATCAATATTTGACATGCTTTTGGGCATTCACAATTTAGAGAGGGAAAAATCAATCCATAAGTAAATCATTCAAACCTCTAGGTCATAGGATGTGTTGTGTGACTTTAAAGCTACAGATTTTGGTGGTTTTTAAAGTTGAATTATTATTATTATTGATTATGTAAGGGTCCTTATGTTAAGTGTTTCCTTTTGCGTTCAGTTGTATCCTTGTCCACATCGCCAAATAAGGAAAATTCAAATTTGTGCTTTAGAGGTTGTTTCGAGTTGAGTTTGGTAAAAGAAACTTATGTTTCTCACCCCAAATTCACCCCTAGTCACTACCCATAGGGTAGACTCCGTTTCTAAGGTTTTTCGCATGTCTTGGACCAAGAAAATCATGGTTTGAAACTCTTGGAATTATGCAAATTAATTATGAAATTAGGGTTTCTTGGAGTATAATGAAAAAGCAATTTTGGGAGCCAACTTTGTTGGAGATACATATTTTAGATGTGTGAATAATTATATTTTATTTTTAATTAAGGAGTAAATCATTTCCTTTTTTCTTGAATAGTAGATTTTTCTTGGAGTTTTGTAATTGTTAGTTTGTTTATGAGTGAGGTGGAAATATGGGAGATGGGTAGGCTAACATGTCATTGTTTGGTGTTTAGTTTTTGAGTTGATTAGAATCCCTTTTTATTCTACACTGTAATAGAGGAGAGGGGTATGCAATTTTGGAATTATGGGAAATTAGAAGAATTTTGGATTGTGTTAGAGTTTTGAAAAGAATTTCTTGTTGGAATATTTGGTGCGTTTGTGCTTCATCCTTGGACATGAGCAATAGGAGGTATGCTTTTATTTCTCATTGTTTTTACAGCACTTCTTTTGCACTTGACATTTTGATTGTAAATTTTATGCTCATTTGAGTTGTGCTGCAAATGTTGAAAGGTAATGGTTAATGCTTTGTGATGTGACATTATGGATGTAGTGTTTATTTGTGTGGGGGAAGATGTAGGAACACATGGTGTCTTTTTGTGAAGATCAAGTATGGAAATTGCACTTATAAAAATGAAAATTTAGATTCAATAACATATCTCAATAAAGTAATCCACTGTCTTATTGGAGGAGTGAATGTAGGGACTCATTGAGGAAGTTAGTGTTTGACCTCTAGGTAGTCAATAACCAGAATGAATGTAGGGGCCTAAGGTTTTTAGTTGTCCTAAGTATTTATCCCCTTGTAACCTGTTTCAGGTTTGCAGAGTATGTTGTGTTTGATATAAAACTAAGTTCTTGCCTCTGTTTGCTAATATTCATGAAACATGTTTGTAGTTATCCAATGCAAAACTATAATATTTCCAGTGTCGTAAACTTGTAGTTACCCTTCTGTTAAGCCTCAATTATTATGCGACTGTATTTTGGATTGGGAAATTGCATTAGGAGTTTATAGTGATGACATTATTAATTATGTAGGAATAATGTTGTGTTTATAATAACATGAAACTTACACAAATAGTAAAAGTTATTATGAGTTGTTTATTAAACAACTCATATAACAATATTTGTTTAGTGAGTTATAACTCCTCACATAGTTAGGATGAGTTTTTATATCTATCAAGGATAGAAAACTCATATAAATTTGTATGTCTACCTATTATATGGTGTCTTGGATAAATCGAAGAGAGTGCAATTGATTATTATTGTTGTGAAATTGCTCTACCAAATAATTTGCATCGAGCTAGACTTAGATTTTTCTATGTTGCCCTATTAATTTGAATTATGCACTCATGTATTTCATCGATGCAAACCGTGTTAGGCTTAGCCCATTCGCACACTCCCGGAGCTCAAAATGCCACATATATATCGGGAAGAGGCCATTTGAGTATATGCATGGACGAACTATATGGAATTTACATCTCGCAAACTATGCATGAGGCATGCGTGTGGAATTTAAGCGTGTCGGTGCCAACATATCATAACATTGGTTAAGATCATGCATGGATATGCTTTTAATTTGCTTAGGTTCTTATGCTATTTGTGTCAAAATAGGGCGTGCTTTGAATAATTATTCGTGATTTAACGATTTTTTAATCCAAACCTATTTTCATAAAGGAAGTACCACTAGAAAAATTTATTGGTCTCAATTTCCACACTTGGAACATAAAAATCCAGCTTAATGAACAAGAATCTATGGAGGATTGTGAATGGACAAGAAAAACATCATCACATCCAACTAAATTAACAGAATGGAAAAGTAGGGATGATAAAGCTAAAACCATTGTTGACCTGACTCTTTCAAATTCAGAATTATGTTATGTAGATCTTGAGAAACCATCTAATGAAATGTGGGAAAACTTAAACAAGTTATTTGGAGAAAAAGTAATCAATGCCAAGTTTTCCTTAAAAATCCAGTTGTTTAGATTCAAAATGAATGATGGGGTCACCATGTCTAGTCATATTAATGATTTTAGATCTCTCACTAGACAATTAGCTAAAGTTAAATCTCTCGGTTGATGATGAAGATGCAAAAGCCATATTATTAAAAAAATTACCATACAAATGTAGTAATGTTTCTTTCACTCTTGGAAAAATGCCTTCATAGTCACTGGAAGATATGATATCATCTCTTCTAGTTGAGGAGAAAAGGACTAAAGAAGATGTGGAAGAAGAAACTTCATTATACTTGAAAAAGAAGCACAATAATTTCTCCACCACAAGGAATAAACTTAGTGTTTTTACTACAAGAAAAAGGGGCATATCTCTAAGTATTGCATGGAATTCGAGCCAATGATCTTCTAAAAGCAAAGCTCAAAATGGATGAAGAAAATATGGGCATAGAAGAGGACTCAAACTTTGAAGATGAACTAATTAATGAAGGCATTGATTATAATTATGAAGATTTCTTATACTGAGTTAGTTGCAAGACCATTGGAGGATGGAGGACATGGAAGGATAGAGGACATTCAACATCCTCTTGTCAGTTTTCAACAATGGGCCACATTCTATTTTGGTGGTAGTTTGTTGTGTATTTATTTTCTTCTCAGTAGTGTGTTTCTTTTTTCAATGTTCCTGTTTCCTTTGCAAAAAATTTGGGAAATATTCATGTTTTCATAAAAGTCACTTTTGGGGAGAAGGAGAAGATTATGAGGTAAACTGGGGGATGGTTATCCAGTTAGTGACAATCTTGTGGATTTTGGAGATTTAAAATTCGGGCACCTAAGGAAGAAGGGAAAGTCCCATAGGAACCCAAAGAGGTAGGGAGTAGTCATGCATAATTCGGCTCATCACTATGCCTTCACGAGGGTAAAGAGATAACTTATGGAGTTTGTACCTGGTCTAAGTAGTGCTTTCAGGAGGTGGTTCAACTTCTTCAAAATATGATTCTTCCCGTGTTCACATTAAGAGGGTGAATGTTAGAAATTAATAATGTTCATACTAAGGGGGCGAATGTTACGAATTTATAGTGATGACATTATTAATTATGTAGGAATAATGTTGTGTTTGTAATAACGTGAAACTTATGTAAATAGTAAAATTTATTATGAGTTGTTTATTAAACAACTCATATAACAATATTTCTTTAGTGAGTTATAACAACTCATGTAGTTAGGTGAGTGATATATCTATCCTATTATCTAGGATAGAAAAGTCATATAAATTTGTATGTCTACCTATTATATGGAGTGTAAGATAAATTAAAGAGAGTGCAACTGATTTTTATTGTCATGTGTAATTTCTCTACCAAATCAAATTTTATGAGTCAATGTGGAAGAAATCATGCCCACACTGAGAAATTGGGAGGTGAATGTTGTTTCCTATCCCTTTTGTGGATGTTAGGAATGCATCATTGTAGGAAAAGAAGATGGAAGGCTTCTTGAGACTATGTTGTGTCTATAAACTGTGCAAGAAATTGTAATAGTAAAGAATCATTCAATTGTAATGTACTCACCGTTATTTTTGACACTATTATGTTTGTGTTTATGTTATTTTAATTTTTTTGCAAATATTTGTTTCAAATTATATGCAGATTTTAAAAGAAGAATGAAACTATGTTTTTGTATGCACATTACAATAGAAAATTACATTTTATATACTACAATGTTCCAAAGTTATAAGAACGAATTATATTTTTCAATGGCTATGAGAGAACTATTTGAGTTAACTCTTGAATCATACAAAGAAATTGAAACTGGGTTGATACGTTGAGGTTATTAACATAGTTGTATCTATTCCAAGATAGGGAAATCAGCTAGCCATCATTAGAAATATAAGAACATTCTTGTAATAAAATTGAATTGAGATAAAGCTAAAATATCGATTTCATGATTTGTTCTATATTCGAATTTGTAGGAAATATAAAATAATAGATTTCATTTATAGTTATAGCTATATAAATAATCGTAGAGATTACGAACTTGTGGTAAATCTACATAATATATGTCTCATGTATATAAATTTAGATTTATATGCACATAAATATACTGTATAATCAATTTAAAACGCTAATATCTTTGATTTAAATAACATGATATAAACAATTGGTCTCTATTACCATAAAACATTATATATCTAACTTAAATAATTTGATAAATATATATACTCACACACACATATATATTATAATTTGAGTGTGGTTCATGTTAAAATAAACCAAATAACAAATTCAATCAAAGTTCTTTTGGGTCAAGTGCACCATGTTACCTATTTGGGGGAAGGGACGAGATGGTTTCCCCATCCCCGCTTATTTGAATGGGGGCGATACAACTATACTATCTCCTCCCCATTCCCTTATGGTTAAGGGGGGGATGACATGGTCACCCCATCCCCACATTTGGTAGGGGTGGGGTGGCCATGCCGCCCGCCCCTCGCCCCTTCCTGCCACCCCAAGACCCTTTTATGTTATTCAATAAAAAATGGGGAGGGGTCAAACCCCACCCCTAAACCCCCGCCATTTTTGTATAAACAATGATAAAACATTAAACCAAAATTACATATATTGCTTAAACAACTATACATGTATGTATATAAAAATACATACACATACACATATAATTCATACGTAAGTATATACATACATGCATATGACTTATCTTTGCAATATAAATGAATGTAACCAACAAGAGAGTGATTGTATTTTGGATTGGGAAATTCTATGGCTTAGTGTGGAAGAAATCATGCCCACACCGAGAAATTAGGAGGTGAATGTTGTTTTTTATCCCTTTTGTGGATGTTGGGAATGTATCATCAGCAGAAATGAAGATCAAGGCTTCTTGAGACTATGTTGTGTCTATTAACTATGCAAGAAATTGTAATAGTACAAAATCATTCAATTATAATGTACCCAATGCTATTTTTGACACTATTATGTGAGTGTACGCTATTTTATTTTTTTGCAAATACTTGTTTGGAAACTATATGCAAATTTTAAAAGAAGAATGAAAGTATGTTTCTGTATGCACCTTGCAATACAAAATTGCACCTTATATAGTACAATGTTCAAGGTTATAAGAAAGAATTGTATTTTTCAATTTGTATGAGAGAACTATGTTATTTAACTCTTGAATCATATAAAGAAAATGAAATTGGGTTGATACCCCAAGGTGATTAACATAGTATCTATTACAAGATAGAGCAATCAATTAGCCATCCTTATAAATATAAGATCATTCTTGTAATTAGATTGAACTAAGATAAATCTAAAATGTCAAATTTCATGATTTGTTCTATATTCTCAATTTGTAGGAAGTATAAAATGATAGATTTCATTTATAGTTGTAGTTATATGAATATATTTACATTATGAACTTGTGGTAAATCTACATGTGTATGTAAATTTAGATTTATATACACATAAATATCATGTGTATTATATTTAAAATGCTAATATCTTTGATTTAAATAACTTGATGTAAACAATTGGTCTCTATTACCATACAATAATATATATCTAATTTGAATAATTTGATATCTATTATCTTAAACTATGTATATAAAATTTGAGTGTGGTTCATGTTGAAATAAACCAAATAAAAAATTCAATTAGAGTTCTTTTGGGTTAGCAAACCATGTTACATATTTGGGGAAGAGGATAAGATGGCTGCCCCACCCCATTTTTTAAAATGGAGGTGAGACGACCATCATATCCCCTCCCCATTCCTTTATGGTTGAGGGGAGGTGAAGACATGGTCGCCCCATCCCCATCTTTGGTAGGGGTGGGGTGGCCATACCCCTCTCTCCTTTATGCTATTCAATAAAAAATGGGGATGGGTCGAACCCCACCCCCAAACCCCGCCATTTTTATAAGCAACAAATAAAACATTAAACCAAAAGTACATACCTTACTTTAACAACTATACTTGTATGTATATAAAAACATACACACACAAACACATAAATCTATACATAAGTATATACATACATGTATGCAACCTATCTTTGGAATATAAATGAATGTAACCAAAAAGAGAGTGATTATATTTTGGATTGGAAAATTCTATGGGTTAGTGTCGAAAACATCATGCCCACACCGAGAAATTGAGTCAGCCTCTCCTTTGTGGATGTTGGGAATATATAATTGCAAGAAATGAATATTGAAGGCTTCTTGAAGACTATGTTATGTCTATTAACTATGCAAGAAATTGTAATAGTAAAGAAGCATTCAATTGTAATGTACTCAATGTTATTTTTGGCACTATTGTGTATGTTATTTTTTTGCATGACTATTTGTTTAGAAATTATATGCAAATTTTAATATAAGAATGGAAGTATGTTTCTAAATGCACCTTACAGAGAAAATTACATCTTATATACTACACTATTCTAGGTTATAAGAAAGAATTCTATTTTTCACTCGGCTATGAGAGTACTATTTTATTAACTCTTGAATCATACAAATATAATGAAATCGTATTTGAAACCCCAAGGTGATTAATATAGTTGTATTTATTCCAAGATAGGGAAATCAATTAACCATCCTTAGAAATATCGAACATTTTTGTAATAAAATTTAATTGAGATAAAGTTAAAATGTCGATTTCATGATTTATTCTATATTTTGAATTTGTAGGAAGTATAAAATGATAGATTTCATTTATAGTCAGAGCTATATGAATAACTTTACATTATGAACTTGTGGTAAATCTACATAATATATGTATGTGTATATAAATTTATATTTATATACATATAAATATACCTTTATTCAATTTAAAGTGCTAATATATTTGATTTAAATATCTTGATGCAAACAATTGGTTTTTATTACCATAAAAATAAAATTATATATAATTTGATATATGCTATCTAAAACTATATATATTAAATTTGAGTGTGGTTCATGTTGAAATAAACCAAATAAAAATTTAATTAGAGTTCTTTTAGGTTGGAAGACCATGTTACATATTTGGGGAGGGACGAGATGGCTGCCCCGCCCCATTTATTTGAATGGGAGCGACACGACCATGCAATCCCCTCCCCATTCCCTTATGGTTGAGGAGACTGGATGACATGGTTGTCCAATCCCCACATTTGCTAGGGGGGGGGTGGCCATGTCCCCTCTCATTTATGTTATTCAATAAAAATTGGCGAGGGGTTGAACCTCACCCCCAAACCCTACCATTTTTGTATAACAGATAAAACATTAAACCAAAACTACATACCTTGCCTAAACAACTACACATGCATGTATATAAAAATACACACAAACATACATATACATTGTATATGTATATACATACATACATACATACACATGTATGCGACCTATCTATGGAATATGAATGAATGTAACCAATAAGAGAGTGATTATATTTCAGATTAGGAAATTCTATGGGTTAGTGTGAAAAAATCACGCCCACACCGAGAAATTGGGAGGTGAATGTTGTTGCCTCTCCCTTTTGTGGATGTTGGGAATGTATCATTGCAGAAATGAAAATTGAAGGATTTTGGAGACTATGTTGTGTCTATTAACAATGCAATAAATTATAACAATAAATCATTCAATTGTAATGTACTCATTATTTTTGACACTACTGTGTGAGTGTATGCTATTTTTAATTTTTTTGCAAATATTTGTTTGGAAACTATATGTATATTTTAAAATAAAAGTAAAAGTATGTTTATATATGCACCTTGCAGGTAGAAAAATTGCATTTTATATAATATAATGTTCCAGTTATAAGAAATAATTATATTTTTCAATGGTCATGAGAGAACTATTTTGTTTAACTCTTGAATCATACAAATATAATGAAATTGGGTTGATACCCCAAGGTGATTAACATAGTTGTAACTATTCCAAGATAGGGCAATCAATTATCCATCCTTAGAAATATAATAACATTCTTGTATAAAACTAAACTAAGATAAAACTAAAATGTTAGATTTCATGATTTGTTCTATATTCTAAATTTGTATGAACTATAAGATGATTGATTTCATTTATAGTTGTAACTATATGAATAACTTCACACTCTGAACTTATGGTATATCTACACAATATATGTATGTGCATATAAATTTAGATTTATATACACATAAATATTTTTGTGTATTCAATTTCAAATACTAATATCTTTGATTTAAATAACATGATGTAAACAATTGGTCTCTATTACCATAAAACAATATATATCTAATTTAAATAATTTGACATCACACACACACACACACACACACACACACACACACACACACACACACACACACACACACACACACACACACACACACACACACACACACACACACACATAAAACTTGAGTGTAGTTCATGTTGTAATAAACCCAATAAATGATTCCTTTTGGGTTGGAAAACCATGTTACATATTTGGGGAGGGGATGAGATGGTTTCCCCACCTCATTTCTTTGAATGGGGGCAAGATGACCACATTATCCCCTTCGCATTCCCTTATGGTTGAGGAGAAGGGACGACATGGCCTCCCCACCCCTACGGGTGGCCATGTCCCCCTTAATTATGTTATTCAATAAAAAATGGGGAGGGGTCAAACCCCACCCCGAACTTTCCATTTTTGTATGAATAATAGATAGAACATTAAAGAAAACCTACATACATTTCTTAAAAAACTATACATGTATGTATATATAAAAATGTACACACACATACACATATAATGTATACATAAGTATATACATACATGTATACAACCTATCTCTCGAATATAAATGAATGTAATCAGTAGACCTAAAAATCAACATGTGATTATAGATGTACCCGAATTCTCGAGGTCGTGCCAAGAAAACATAAATATGATAGATGGGATGAGAATGGGAAAGATAAATGCGATATAAACGAGATAAATGAGAATAATGATAATACCAGGATATATGATCAAGGAAATCACAAATGCTCGACTTACAAATTGGGAATTTTCTCATCAAGGGCAACGAATGCCTACCTAACCTATATAGGAGTGATACTATGGTCAAGAATGATTTCTTTCTGCGCAGGTCTCAATCTATGTCAGTGAAACCAAGTTTGGCTCGACCCGATTGATGGACTCGAGGGAATTTCCTTCTATCTCTAAATGTACCTCTCCAAAGAGGGTCATGTAAGAATGAGAGAGGATGTTTTGAGGGAAAACTAAGGGTTTTCGTGGTCTAACCCTATTGGCTTGATCAACCCAATATTGTTCTCAGTATTGTCACTTGGTCGTTAAGGTTGTCAAGTTGGCTGATAATCTCTCGGTGGTATGATGGTTTCTCTAAAAACTAATGCCCAAAACTTAGGTCTATGTCTCCTCGATACCACAACGTTGGGTGAGTTGATGTTTGGGTCAAAAATCCTTCTAGGAGGTTCGAGTGGACCTAGAATGGTCATACATGGGTGCCAAATCATAAGAAAGGAGGAAGAAAATAGACAATTTATAACCAAAGGGGCTAAGGGCTAAGTACGGGTAGCCTAGGTTGCTAAGGAAATGGGGAGTTGTGTTCATTCTAATTTCTAATCTAATTTTAGTTCCTAACTTTAAATAAACAAAGAAAGTAAATCAATTAAATAAAAGATGATTAATTCACCCTTTAATCTAATTAAATTGCATTTTCCAATATTCAAATAAAGTAAAACAACAAGCTAACTGCTTTTTCTTTTTTTGGATTTTTAATAAAGCTTTTCAAATGCAAAATAATTAAATAAACTAAATTCCTAAATTATTTTTGGTATTTTATGGATTCAAAATAATAAAATAAAATAAATTACTTACAGACACACTGTACACATAAACTAATGTAAAATAAAACAACCTACTTCTAAATTAAAATAAACTAAAACATGGAATAACCGGATGTGGCTATTCCTATGTTGCAAGATTGTAAGACTAAATCTAGTCTAAAACAAGATGTATTTGAAATTTATTACTCTAAACAATGAAATTTCTTCTAACTAACTTCTACCTCAAGTTCATGGGACATGAAACAAAAGCTTCTCGGAAGTAATTTCTTCTTCACCCAAAAGCTTTCCCCGACAAAGTGGAATTAAATCATGCGGATGATAATAAAGAAGAAATAACAAAGGATTACGACATAGAATATTCCTCCAACTTCTTTCCCTTGAAGATCCATAGGGATAAGTAGAGAAGAAGATATTAATGGAAAATTTGTGCAGATAATGCACATACAAAACTTATTGTATAGGAAATGAAGAAATCTTTAATTCTACAAATTTAAAACATTGTACTTCTTCTATTCTAACAAACATAATTAATCACAGCTTGAAGAATTCAAAACATCCCCAGCCTATTACTATTAAAATGAGATAGGATTATAGGTATGATGTTGTGTTTTTTTGTCTCCTCATATTTATTTTATTCTCCAGAAGTGATTTCCAATTGATCCAAAGGTGTGCAGAGTGCTAGCTAGTAGCAAGAAAATATAGACAAATTGTTGTGGTACATTTAGTTGCAAGAAAGTGATCTAAAAAAATCCAGCTAGAAGGAACATAGAAAAGAGCTGGTTGTCTCATGTAATTTCTCTAAAAACTTTAGCAAAGATAACCTTATATCTAAAATATGAAAACTCCAACCCATCATTTAGGTAAAATCTGGGCTTTTATAAAACTCTAGGGAAGAATGAGTCTAACAACACATGTCCAAAAAGAAGTGACAACACATCCACATAAGGGGCAGTCAACATTCTAAACATAGTAA
This sequence comes from Taxus wallichiana var. yunnanensis, assembly GCA_018340775.1. Classification (NCBI taxonomy): domain Eukaryota; kingdom Viridiplantae; phylum Streptophyta; class Pinopsida; order Cupressales; family Taxaceae; genus Taxus; species Taxus wallichiana. Next base: position 325,065,091 of record CM031240.1, on the reverse strand, counting down.
ACTAGGAAGAGAATTCTAATACGAATCTAATGAGCCCAAAATTAGGTGAAATGGTTGAGAACAAGTGAGAAAATCACTCCCGAAATCTAAAAATACGTTGAAAAAAGTGTGTTTTTAACTCATGGATAAAGGTGACTGGACCGCCAATCTGTGTAGACAAGCGGTTGCTTAAGCTTAACTCTATGACAATCGCTAACTAAAACAAAAAATAAAGTACAAAATAAGCAAAAATGGATTGTAAGGATAAAGTGAGATTTCTAACTTTTAAAACATGGACAAACATGTCATAAATATCATACAAATGAAAAGAGGAAGGATATGAATCTCATTGTAACTCGGAGAATATTTTCTTCATCTTCAGAGACTTATCACATTCTTCCATGTAGCACCATGTAATTTTTGGGTGCATACATATTGGCCCCTCAAGGAACGTCTTAGTCATGAATGGGATAAAACGTGGTTTTTAGTACGGCGCCCCTAAATGGGAAGGTTAGAAATTTACCTTGCTTGACCACTCGCCGATCTGATGCCAGAAAATCCTTCCTACCAGCTAAAAAATAAAATTGGAATCAAGTGCAGTAATAAATTCATTTCGAAAAAATGTTTTAAAACAAAAAGAAAAAAATAGTTATCGTACATGTGAGGATAAGAAATCTACCTGCCCTACGCACGTCAACCCTGCATACACTCACTCATAATAATGTTAGAAAACCAAATATAAGCTATATATGTCACATTATTTATTTTTATAAATCATTTGCACTTACCCACTTAGCTAAATTTGGAGCTTTGGATTTCCAGCAACCATTTTGCTTGTAAATACAATCAAAATGAAGAGAATTTGATTGTGATGGTGGTAAACCCAACAATAGAAATAGAGGGTTAGGAGTAGGTAAGTTACAATAATTTGTTCGTTTCTGCCCTAATTTTTCATTTTTATTGAAACTAGCACCGAATGGGAGTTTTTTTAGTAAATTTATCAAATAAATGTTTGTATGGGGGTGTCTTATAGGTTTTTCAATTTATTTGAATTGTTCTTGTTGTTTTTGGTGTATTTTTTACATTTTTAATTTTAAGGCATGGTCCCATTTTTAGTTGAGACGACCTCCATGGTGGTTGTGCAACCACCAATATTCATAGAGTGGTTGTTGCGCTAGTTACGAACCGCCACTCAGTGTAGAGTGGAAGTTGCGTAACTATGATGGCAATTGCACAACCGCTACTTTTATAAGAGTGGAGGTTTTGTAACCATCACAAAATTTTACAACTTAAAGGAAAAGTGTAAAAATTTAATTGTTTTTGTGGATATTTATATTGTTTTTGCGAGCTTATCATGCATTTATCAGACTTTGATATGCTCTTTTTCTTTTTTTTTTTGGATGCAAGGGGCCTAGGTTAGATGGAATAGAGCCCGAGAGAAAGAGTGGCTTGCCAGTGTACGATTTTATTGAAACCGACCAAGAGAGGCACTTTAGAGAGAGAATGGATATGGAGGTTAGCAAAAACATGACCATTTTCCCTAACGAGTCGCATTCTCTGTGGATTCTTGACTTATTGGGATGTAGATCAAAACAATTTCCAATTTCCTTGTGTTTGGGGAGAGTGGACTATTAGTTTGGAGGATGTTTATAGGATACTTGGGGTTCCTATTACAAGTAGGAGGTTGACGCTAAAGAGCACTAGTTCATTAGATGATGCCCGTAGATGGATGACCTACTACGGATAACGTGCATGCACTTGACACAAGTGCCAAGAGAGGTGTTAGATTGGTGACCATTAAGGGTGCCCCTATTCTCACTCGCACAAGGCTATCATTAGTATCTTGGCATCATGTTTGATTAGGGAAAAGGGTAGAGACAATTTCTTATCCTGCTGGGTACCTGTTGTGGGGACCATTGAGCTTTACGTGAGGATATTTACTTGGGAGTGGACATACTAGGCACCACCTCTCACGAATTATACATGATTGTTAGATGTGGGACTACTTCACTCACCACCCCCCACACTAGTTTTTAATGGATCTATAAGTGAGTTATACCCTACCAGAGGGTTATTGGGATAGTTGATCCCATAGATATCGGGGTTATTAGATGGGTTGACAGGGTCCTCTTAGGGCTACACCATAACTAGCAAAGTGATATTTACTACAACATATATGGTGGCTCAACCGTATTAGGATATGACAGCAATGGGGTGAGGAGACAATTGCTCTTATTGCCTCGCAACATTACTTCTCGATTACTTGACTATAGTAGTTAGTTTGAGACCCTTCCAATCATTCAGTGCCCCAACAATTCGGGTTACCCTTCGTAGATGTCATTCTCGTAGTTATAACCATATACAAAGGCATTCAAGAGGTGATACTTGGGCGTAAGGGATGACTATGATGGACAACCATAGTGCTTGGTGTTGTGATCAAGATAATATGAGTTACACTTGATCTAGTTACTAGTGTTGTTGTTAAGCCGCGATAAGTTTTGCAGATTGGGGAGGTCCCGAAAATTAGTGAGGAGGGGGAGGATGAGAGAGACTCGGGTTTAGAGGAGTCAAACCCTGAATGTAGGGTATGATAGAGGCATCTATGGATGCCAAATCCAAGGAGGAGGTGGAGGAGGAAAGGAGATAGAGGAGGAGGAGGCCATGGCGAAGCCACATACCCAGTGTTGGGTTTTGAAGACCCGAGTGAGTACTTATACTATTCTCTTTCCTTCTACTTCCTATATTAGATGTTAGTGAAATCCTTTTCTTTTTGTTTTGTTTATACATTTTCTTACTCACCATTGTATGTTTATCTTTTTGTAGCCACAGTTACTGAGTGGTGAGAAGTTATTCTTCAGACAAACCTGGATCTATTTTCCATCCATTCGAGCATATCCTGCGAGACTCTTCTGATGGATACAAGGATTCCATCATGAGACGATCATCATATAAATGGTTTTTCACTAGCTTGACATGCGGTAGGGGAGATTTGTCGAAGAAGAGACTTCATTTCTAACACTGTAGGTGAAGGACCTTCAGGATATGATGAGGTGGTAGCGCCTCTCACATAGTGAGACTATCGACATTAAAATTTTCCTCCGTAATTTCTATTTTATTATGTATGTATTAGGAATAGGATATTGTTAAGTATGATTAGTAGTGGCATCGATAGAAGATAACGGTGCCGTTAGACGGTGCCACCAATAAAGTAGAGTACTGGTAGAATAACAAAGTACAATAGGAATGTTGTAAAAAGTAAATATTCATCGTAAGTGGTCCAGTAATGTTAAAATGTCAAAGTTTGGGTAAGTAGAGAAGTACGGTCTACATGATTAGGAATTAGAAATATTATAATAAGGACAAAGAGTGATTTCATAAATATTTTGTGTATTTTATTTGTGGAAAAGTCTAAAAAGGTGGAACCCATGTGAGATGATTTGAGGTTTATCTTATCTTAGAAGATAAGCCTACATGTAAAGGCAAGAGTTTAGGCATGGAATATGATTGGCGGAAGAGATTTCCTATCCTATCTTAGAGATAGGGTGGATAAGCCTGAATTCCTATAAATAAAGAGGCCACCCCCTCATTTAACATAGAAGGAAGTAGTAGAGAAATATTGTATGTGTAAGTGTGTAAAGGAAGTCATCATTTTGAAGGTGTGTTAAAGAAGCCATTAAGAGGTGTAATTGTGAGTTTCTCCCATAGTTATTGTTGGAAGATTCCATCCACCAAACTAAAAGTTGTGCATTAGTAAATAATCATAGCATGAGGAGTTCCCGATAAAGAATTATCATAGTACTTAGATTGGTGATGACATTTTGGTTCCGTTCAAGGACCATTCCTCGTTGGTGGATTTTTTGGGAGAGATATTCCCACTTAGTCGAAGTCATTTGGGGGTAACCTTGTTTTTACTTGTGCATAGGAGCTACCATGGTAAAGTCACTTTTACCATGAATAGTATTTACCATAGTAACTTTACTTTTTACCGTGAATAGTATTTACCACAGTAACTTCACTTTTTACCGTAAATAGTGTTTACCATAGTAAAGTCAGTTTTTACCGTAGTAAGTCAAGTTTTACCATAGTTTACCGTGGTCATTTCTATTTTACTGTAGAAAGGTGTAAAATCACTTTCTATTGTAGTGAGTCCAATTATTTGTGGACATAAGTCTTATTGATTGTATTTGTGAGTTGGTATTTCACCGTGGTTACTTTTAAAAATGGGGAAGATTCCTGATTTTTCACCAATCTAATGAAGATGTTTCCTCTTTCATTCAAGAGTTTAAATGATCTTGCATTTGTAATGGACTCATAAGAAGGGAACAATGGACTGAATTTTTCCTACCTTTTTAGATGGTTCAAAGACTTAGGTGGTTTGAAACACTAGGTAATAATGTGAAAAACTCATGGGATTTATTAACTGAAAGTTTTCTTGAAGAATTTGGTGAACAACAGAAATATGCAGATCTCATGATTGATATCACAAAGCTATCCCAAGGAGAGAAGGAGAAGATAAGGGATTATCATGCTCGTGTTCTAGAGCTAAGGAGGAAGCTCAATGCCCATATACCGAAGGAAGGATTAGCGGATGGGTTGATGAATGGTGTGGATAATATCCTCTATAAGCACTTCATTCTTGGGATGAAGCTAGAGATTAGAAAATGAGTGAAGTATGACCACCCAACTACCATTGAACAAGCAAAAGAGATTGCAAGAAGGCAAGAAGAAAGCATGGAAGAGGAGCCAAAGAAATTGTTGCTAAAGTAGAGCCTACACCAACACCTTTGGTCCATAATCCACAACCACTCTCGGTGAGCACAAATATTTCTCCTAGTACATCTACTGAGTATGAAGATATTCTCGAAAGATGGGCCGATTAACTATTAATCTTCTTCAAGGAAAATAATTTAGTTCTCGGGGAGGAGATAGAGGTCCAAAAATAAATATTTCTCAAGTTGTATGTTATGGTTGTTATAAAAGGGTCATTATAAGTATAATTATCTAGATAGATCTTCTACATCCGGTACAAGAGATAATGATAAAGGAAAAGCAAATGTGAATTCTTTTGATGTAGTAGATAAGAGTATAAATAATGAAGTAGATGTGTTTGTAACAAAAATAAAGAAAGAAAAAAAAGATAACCAAGATGGAAATAATCTTAAGAAAATGAAAGAAGAAACTAGTAAGAAACATAGGACAAGAAAGTTGGGTGTGCAGGATTTTCTCGATTTCACAGGGACAAGGACCATACTCCATCTTGGAAGATTTGTCCAAAAGGCCTCGCAAATATTACATATGGTCAACTCTTGGCTATGTCTTCGAGAAGAGGCGGGAGCTGCGAAGTGGACTCAATGCTCGACGAATGAAGGAGGTTGAGGTCCCTGCTTTTGAGGCGGAGGCGATCCCTATGCTCCACAAGCCGAGGTATTATGTAATGGTATTTCAATTCATGATGTCTTAGTTAATGGAGGTGCTGCAGCTAATGTAATGACCGAGTCTCAGTAATGAATATGTTGGGGTTAAAATTGATCACCCTCAACACTTATGTTAAGGTCATTAAATAAGGGAAAAACTAAACCGAAGGTGTTGTTTCAAATGTGGCAATATTTGTTATGGGTGTTGTATGTGTGGTAAACTTTTAGGAGATGAAAAATGGTACTGTTACATACCCAATGTTGTTGGAAAGACCATGACTAAGGAGAGTTCATGTAAGAAACTACCGGAATGAAGGCTTCATGAAATTTAGATGTGGCGAGAGAGGGTGAAGATAAACGTGATCCCTTGGCATCATAAGGAAGAACCATGGATTCAAGCGAAGAAATTGATGATTGGACATCCTCTCGATTACTCTAGTACCAGATAAAGTGGACACAAGATGAATAAAGTGAGGTTGATGTTACGGTCATGGACATCCTTCCAGATCACACCGACTCATGAACCCATAAAATTATCTGAAGAAGAAATTGATGATCATCTCCAACAAATAAAGATTGGTGATGCTGTGATGGAGAGTGAGAAGGAATCCTACCTCCAACTCTTTTAAAGGTACATACACATATTCACTTTTGATTACAAGGAACTCCGTCAAGTAAGTTGGGTAGAACATTCTATTGAGCTGGTAGATGGTGCTAAGCCCATAAAGCAAATGCCATATAGAATGAATCCTAATTTTTCCAAGACTGTAAAAGAAGAAATAGATAAGTTGCTTGATGTAGGATTCATATTTTCTGTGGAGAATTTAGAATGGGTTTCTCCCATTGTGATCTCAATAAAAAAGAATGGGAAGCTACGCATTTGCGTTGATTATTGGAAGCTCAATAAGGCAACTAAGAAGGATCATTACCCTCTTTCATTCTCAGATCAGATCTTGGATGAAGTAGCTGGCCAGGAGTGCTATAGTTTTGCTGATGGATATAGCGGATACAACTAAGTTTGTATAGCAGAGAAAAATCAGCTCAAGACCACATTCACCACTCCTTGGGAACGCTTGCTTATAGAGTTATGCCTTTTGGGTTGTGTAATGCTCCGACAACATTCCAATGCTTGATGAATAGGGTATTTGAACCCTACATTGGGAACTTCATCGAGTATTTCTGATGATTTTTACATCTATGGGAGCAAGATGGACCACCCGCACTAATGGAGACAACATTTCAAAGGTTAGATGAAGCACAAGCCTCACTAAACCCTACAAAATGTGTCTTTAGATGTTCTAAAGGAATTTTGTTAGGGCATGTTGTATCCAGAAATGGTATTGGTACATCGATCTTGATAAAGTTTCAAAATCAAAGAGTTACCATTTCCTATGAATAGAAGTAAGTTGAGATCATTTTTAGGCCATGTGGGTTACTATATAAGGTTCATCAAGAATTTCTCAAAAAATACACAGCCACTAACCTAGTTCTTGAAGAAGGATGTTACTTATGAACCAGGAAATTAGGCGCATGAAGCTTTTGAACAACTAAACGAAGCCCGGTGTCTTCACCTATTTTAAAGAATCTAGATTGGAGCAAGCCATTCATTGTGTATACTGATGCTTTAGATGCAACACTAGGAAGTACTCTGAGCCAAAAGGATAAAAATGGGAATGATCATCCAGTTTACTTTGGGAGCAGACAAATGAGTAAGTGCTAAGGTAAATTATACTTAATGTGAGAAAAGAGGTTCTAGCTATCATTTTTGCTGTAAAAAAGTTTAGAAATTACTTGCTAGGGTAGAAATTTATAGTTGTAAATGTGATCATCGGGCTCTAAAATATATTGTAAGTAAGCCTAACCCATCGGGAGAATAATAATATGGATAATTTTACTACAAGAATTTGAATTTGATATTATAGATAGGCTAGAAAGAAGCATTTCGGTGCGAGATGCACTCTCTCGAGCCTATGATGGTTTATGTTCATCTTGTGATGATGATGATTTCCCGATATGCAACATTGTTATCACTTGACACAATCCCTAGTGAATACATAGATATTTGGAATTATCTCGAATGAATTCAAGTTTCCTGATGGTGCCAATGCAAATACTAAGAGGAAGATTACTCAAGCCACCGTCCATATTCTATTCTACATGGAGTATTATTTTGAATAGGACCGATGGCGGACAAAGACAAGAGGGCGATTGGACGTGATCAAGGGAAGGAGATGATAGAAGAATTCCACAATGGTACATGAGGAGGACACTTCTCTGGAAAACTTACAACAAGAAGGATCTTGGATATAGGTTATCACCGATCCACTCTTTTTAGAGATTTTTATAATTATTGTAAGACATGTGATATTTGTCAAATACATGGTAACCGTAAGACTTCATCACTCCATTATGCCCTATTCTTCCACTTGGTCCCTTTGAAAAGTGGGGAATAGACATTGTAGGTCCAATTCTAACTATCCCACACCGTAATAAGTATATTGTAGTTGCCACGCATTATTTAACCAAGTGGGTTGAAGCTAGGCCATTGAAAACAACTTCCATGGATGAAGTGGCAAGGTTCATATATGAACGCATTGTCACCAGATTTGGTTGCCCATTAGAAATTGTAATAGATCAAGGAAGCCACTTCATTAATGAGGTGGTAGAAGCCCTAGTCAACAAGTTTTCTATTAAGCACAGGAAGGAAACAACATACAAGCCAAGCACAAATGGACAAGTGGAACGAACAAATTTTGTGTTGTGTCAAATTCTAGCAAAAAGATGCGCCTTGCAGTACATAAGTGGGATAAAAGGATTCATGCTACATTGTGGGCATATAGGGCAACATCAAAGTCAAGCAATATGATACTCCCCATTTCATTTGGCTTATGGCATTGATCCAGCTTCTTCCTATTGAGTTTGATATTCCCACCGTGAGAGTTATGAAAAATGAAAGGATGGATGAAAGTGATTCAAGAAAAGAAAGGTTGGTGCATCTTTATTTCTTTGGAGGAAATGAGGGAAATAGCGAAGGATACAAGCTATAAGAAGAAAATGAAGTAGAAGGAATACTTTGATCAAAAGATCCATTGGTATCCATTTCATGTGAATGATTTGGTTCTAGTATATGATTCCGGATACAAAAAAGAAGGCAGAGAAAATTTTTTTCCCAAATGGATGGGGCCCTACAAAATATCAGCTATGCATGAAAATGGTACATACCGACGATCGAGGAATTGGATGGCACTCCCATTACGAAATGGGTCAACCACGATAAGTTAAAGATTTTCCAAGCACTGAGAATAGTCTACTCGAGGACAAAGTAGAAGCTAGGAAGGGGAAAATGTTGACATTAAAATTTTACTCCATACTTTCTATTTTATTATGTATGTATTAGGAATAGGATGTTGTTAAGTATGATTACTAGTGGCGTTTGATAGAAGATAATGACACCGTCGATCGGCGCCACCAAAAAAGTAGAGTACGGAAAAATCAAAGTACAATAGGAATGTTGTAAAAGTAAATATTCATCATAAGTGGTCCTATAATGTTAAAATGTCAAAGTTTGGGTAAGTAGAGAAGTAGGGTCTACATGATTAGGAATTAGAAATATTATAATAAGGACAAAGAGTGATGTAATAAATATTTTGTATATTTTATTTGTGGAAAAGTCTAAAAAGGTGGAACCCATGTGAGATGATAAGGTTTATCTTATCTTAGAAGATAAGCCTACATGTAAAGGCAAGAGTTTAGGCATGGAATATGATTGGCTGGAAGAGATTTCCTATCCTATCTTAGAGATAGGGTGGATAAGCCTGAATTCCTATAAATAAAGAGGCCACCCCCCTCATTTAACATAGAAGGAAGTAGTGAGAAATATTGTATGTGTAAGTGTGTAAAGGAAGCCATCATTTGGAAGGTGTGTTAAAGAAGCCATTAAGAGGTGTAATTGTGATTTTCTCCCATAGTTATTGTTGGAAGATTCCATCCACCAAACTAAAATCATGTGCATTAGTAAATAATCATAGCATGAGAAATTTCCAGTAAGAATTATCATAGTGCCAATCACCACTACCACCGGAAGCCCCATGGACACACTCACCGCTCTACACATAGAGGTTCTCACGATGTACCCACCCGGTCTCATTATAGGATCCATAGTAGGAGTGCTCTCCTTCTCCTTCACAGGATCTTAGAGAGGGATATTCCAGGGAATTTATTATTTTGGATTTATTTTTGTGTATATATCAATTTTTTTAATTTTCAGCTCATGATTGAGCATTTTGACCATACTTGTTAGGAATTAGAAAACAAATATCTGGAAACAGATTCCTCAAATCACATAAGTAGGAAACCATTTAGCATAACTATACTTGTAGAAATATAACAACATATATAAAAAATACACAAAATAAGACATGACAAGATTTAATGTGGTTCACTCAATGTGGGCTATGCCCTCTAAGAACTTACTCAAATTTTATTATCAACAAAATTAAAACCAACTCTCATAGTCTTCTCTCGATTCAATTACACAACTATCACTCATGAACTCACAATGAAATTCTAAAGATGCTAAACCACATCTAAGACATAGTTGACACCAAATTTCTCAACCTTGATCAATCTTGATCACCTCTTGATGTTTTAAGACTCAATATCTCTTGATCACTCAAGATGCATTAGGATGCCCCTAGTACCTCTATTTATAAGATTAAAATCCTTCTAGGAAGTTCTATAGCTGACCCTAGAATTTTGAAAGTCATGACCTTTCAACTTCCCATGGATGGAAAATCTTCATCACTGTGACAACCGCCAAACTACTACCAATTTACAAAGCAAAAGCGCATCATGAAAACAACACATGACTGTAGAATGCTCCTGAAGTCTCCAAACTTAATTGTTCGAACTCCAACACTTCAATGCTGATTCTATAAGACCAAAAATAGGCTCCACACCCCAACAATCTCCCACTTGGAGACTGTTCCCACTGAGCAAAGTTCTCAACCCTTCATTATCATCCATGAAGGCCAACCAAAGTTGAACACAACTTCAAATTATCCATTAGAATCGCCTTGGTCATCATATCCACAGATTCGATTAGTATGAATCTTTTCTAGCTTCAACTTATCTTCTTCCAAAGCTTCCCTGATGAAATGCTATCTCAAGTAGAATATGCTTAATGCTAGAGTGGAAACCGGAGTTATTCACTAAATGAATAACACTTTGACTATCAATCTCCCAAATTCCTCCTTATGACTCAACTCATCAAAAAATTGTTGTAGCCAAATCATCTCCTTGCTCTCCTCTGTGGCGGTAACATACTCACCTCTTTGGTTGAAAAATCCACAACCTTTTGTAATCAGTGAAATCCAGCTCACAAATGGTATATCACCAACCATAAATACATAACCCGTCGTGCTCCTCCTACCATCTAAATATCTTGACATGTCCAAATCTACGTAGCCACATAATGTAGTGCATAATCCACCAAAGTAAAATGCTACTCCCATGGTCCCTCTCAAATACCAAAGGATCCACTTCACTTCCTGCCAATGCTCTCTACCTAGATCACTCATAAACTTGCTCACTTCTCCCACTACATGGGAAATATCAGACATAGTACATACCATAGCATACATAAAACTCGCCAACCACCGATGGGTATGTTACCATGGACATGTGGATTTTATCCTCCCGAGTCTTGGGATTCTTATCTTTTGATAATTTAAAGTGACTTGCCAAAGGAGTACTAACCGGTTAAGCATCATACATACTAAACCTCTCCAAGACCTTCTTATGTACTCTTCTTGAGATAATACCAAATTCCTCTCATTCTTGTTCAAGAGTTATTCTCATACCAAGGATTTTATTTTCTTCCCCCAAATACTTCATAGAAAGGAGTCACCCAATCGCTTCTTCTTGACCTTTATTTCTTGCATGTTCTTCCTGCAACAAGCATATCATCCACATACATGCACAAAATAATATAACTACCATCAAGAAACTTCTTGATGTACATGCAATGGTCTGAGTGACACTTGGAGTAACCTGCTCTTGCATAAAACTGTCAAACTTCTTGTACCACTTCCATGGAGCTTGTTTTAGGCCATACAAGCTCTTCTTCAATTTGCACACTAACCTCTCCTTCCCTTTGACCTCATAACCCTATGGCTGCTGCATATACAATTCCTCCTCTAACTCACCATGAAGGAATGCAGTCTTCACATCCACCGCTCTAAGTGTAATTCTTCTACTGCTACTAAACCAAGAACAATTCTAATAGAAGTCATTTAAACAACATCGAGATAAAATTTCATTAAAGTCTATAGATTTCTTCTATGAAAATCCTCTTATTTGCCAACCTAGCCTTGTATCTTTTTCTACCTCCATATTCCTCTTTGATTCTCAGTACACCCAATTGTTCTAGAATTCTCTCTTACCCTCGAGTAGCTCTACCAAATCCCAAGTCTAGTTCTCCATAAGAGATCTATGCTCTTCATCCATGGCCTATTCCCACTTCTTTTTGGCATCCACCGCACTTCTTTCTCAAATCACTCTAGCTCTCCAATGTCGGTGAGAAATAAGTAATTCAAAGACGGAAGTAAAATGTGCAAGTTACCTTATTACCCTAGAAGACCTTCTCACCTCGGGATTTTGGGCTTCTTGATGAGTAGGCTCTTGGCCCGGCTGTGCCGCGCATGTTGCACCTGAACCGGCCCCTTGGACACCTTGCCACCGTAATGTCCTCTAACACTGTGTATTATTTCTTTGATTCCTCTTTTTTCTTACTGCAACATATATTTATACATGAATTTTTATTAAAGACAATATCTCTAGACCGAAATATTTTCTTATCCTTCGGACTCTAAACACGAGACACCAAATTCATCCTCACCATATCCAACAAATGTGCATTTCTCGAGACTTATCCTCTAACTTGGTCCTATCATCTTTATCAATGTGAAAAAATACCTCACATCTAAATACTCTAAGAAATGAGAAATCAATTTTCTTACCGGACCAAGCCTCCTCAAGTATACCTCCATCAAAGGCCATAGAGGGTCCATTGTTAATTAAATAAACAATTGTGCTCACCGCTTCCATGCAAAACATGAGTGCCATCCCAAATGTAACCTCATGCACCTAACACGCTTCATGATTGTCCTGTTCATTATCTATGACACTCCATTTTCATGTGGAGTCTTGAACCATCCTCTACCTATGGATGCCATTTACTTGAACAATAATCAAGAAATTCATTGTTGCATTACTCCCTTCCATTATCCAACTTTGAGACATTTCATCTTGAGACTTGTTTCATTCTCAATCAAGGCTTTCCATATTTTGAAAGTTTCAAACACATCACATTTCTTTATAATGCCATATACCCAAAATTTTCTAGTTGCATCATCAATGAAAGTGACATAATAACATGAACCACCAATAGAGTTTATCCAAGCTAGTACCCATAAATTTGTATGCAACAAATCTAACTTACGATCCTTCTGGTAGGTCCAACTTTGAGGAATCTCACCTACTTACTTTCTTATAAACACAATCCTCACAAAATCCAAATCTAACTCCTTTAATCCAGAAACCCATCCTTTAGAATCTACATGTGCTTTTGACTCATATTAATGAGTCTCTCGTGCCAAAAATTTACATCTCCATCTACAACAACTAAATTACAATAATCAACACTCTGGTTAAATACAAAGTACCAATTTTCTTACCTCTTTCAACCACAAGAGCTCCCTTGGTAACCTTCCAAGAATCTGCTATAGAATTAACTGTACAACCATCACTACCCAATTGATCTGCTGATATCAAGTTCCACCTCAACTTAGGCACATGCCTGACATCCTTACATAGCCATGTGTTCCCATTCTACATTTTCACCCGAACGAAACCTTTCCCTATTATGTTGCATGGTTCGTCATCACCAAGATATACATGTCCAAAATCACCTTGAACAGACTTAGTAAAGTAATGTCTATGTGGGGTGTCATGGAAAGAAGCCCTTGAATCTAACATGCAAGAATCAACAATATTATCTAAATAAATAATTAAGGCATCCTGACAAACATCACCTGCTACCACATTTACCTCCTTAGTTTCCTCCTTGTTCTTCTTATCCCGAAGATCCCAAAAATATTTCTTAGCATGACCAACCTTCCCACAATGCCAACATTCCAAATTTCTCTTGGACTTTGACCTTCCGCGATCATTCAACTTCCCACGGTTACCTTTCCCTCTATTCTTTTGTCTCCCTCTTCTCTCCACCGTCAAAGCGTTTCCAGAAGTAGAAGAATCCCTAGAGATCTTCCTTCACATTTCCTCACTCAGGATCACACCTATCACATCTTCAAACTTCAACTTTGATTTATTAGAGACCGAATTACTTACAACCATAACCAAGCTATCCTAGCTATCTGACAAGGAGCACAAAATCAACAAAGCCCTGACCTCATCATCAAAGTCAATTTTCACCGAGTTTAACATACTCACAACCATATTAAATTCATTCAAATGATTAATAATAGAACCATTCTCAGACATCTTCATATTAAATAACCTTTTCATCAAAAATATTTTATTAGAGGCGGGTTTTTTCATACAACTTCCCCAACACATTCATGATAACTTCCATGGTATTCTCCCGTGATATATTGAAAGCAACCGAAGATGAAAAACATAACAAAATTTCCCCAAGTGCCTTTTTATCCTGTAACTCCCAATCCTTAATTGACATGGTTGTAGGTTTCTTTGATTTTCTAGACAAAGGAACATGGAGGTCCTTCTGATACAAGTAATCCTCCATCTACATCTTCCAAAAACCAAAGTTCTACCCATTTAACTTCTCAACCCTTGATCTTCCCTCATCTGCCATAACTCCCACTCAAGCTAAAATTTCCCTGTGATTCACCACTTCAAAAATAAACCACCAAAGCTCTAATACCAGTTGTTAGGAATTAGAGAACAAATATGTGGAAATAATTCCTCAAATCACAACAGTAGGAAACTATTTAATAGAATTATACTTGCAAAAATATAACAACATATATAAATAATGCACAAAATAAGACAAGACAATATTTAATGTGGTTCACCTAATGTGGGCTACGTCCACCAAGAAATTGCTTAGATTTTATTATCAACAAGAGTAAAACCAACTCTCATAGTCTTCTCTTAGTTACAATTGCACAACTATCACTCATGAACTCATAACAGAATTCCCAAAGATGCTAAACCACATCTAAGACACAATTGACACCCAATTGCTCAACCTTGATCACTCTTGATCACCTCTTGATGTTCTAAGACTCAATATCTCTTGATCACTCAAGATGCATTAGGACACCCCTAACACCTCTATTTATAAGATTACAATCCTTCTAGGAAGTTCTATAGCTGACCCTAGAAGTTTGAAAGTTCGACCTTTCAACTTCCCACGATGGAAAATACGTCACTGTGACAACCGCCAAACTACCACCAATTTGCAGCAAACACGCAACATGAAAACATCACATGACTACAGAATGCTCCTGAAGTCTCCAAACTTAACCATTTGAACTCCAACACTTCAATGCTGATTCCAGAAGACAAAAAAATAGGTTCCACACCCAACCACTTGTCCTTTGGTGTGATGGAATTGTACTCGAGACATTTGATAGACATATATATACACTATCTTTTTGGATTGAAAATACTTTGAAAATGTTTATTTCATTATGTTTCATCTCATTTTTGCACTCTTATATGGTTAGGATTTTCCAATGTTTTTATAATTTTGAATGTATGCTATGGATAATATAGTAATGTGATATACAAAATGATTGGTAAAATGAACACATGGTTTAAATCATACCTAGAAAACTTTATGTTTTCGAGACAATGATTAAATTTTTCATTCCATGGGAAAGATATGTTGAGAAAGAAATTATGAAATGAGCATCTCACTCTGTTCTTGACCCCACGAAACTAGTAGTATGTGAGGGACCATCACCGAGATCCAAGAAAGATATGAGAAATATGATTAAGATATGGATATTACGAGTGAAAAAACTAGAGACACGAGCTTTAATGATAGAATTTTGTAGATACTTATAACTTGACTTCTATTTAGGATTAATAGACCAAATCGAGATGGCTTGCACTTATAAACATTATCTAGACTTAGATCAAAGATGACCTATTGATTAGAATAATATGGTTTTAGGAATCTTGTATCTCCTAACATGAACACCTAAAACATTTGTTTGAGAACCATACTAGAAAACTTGCCAATTATTTTCTTTAAAGGCTATTTTTTTGAAATAGACCTGCTTTACACTCTACCCCATGCTACTAGTAAGAAGCATGGTCTCATCACCAAGGAAAAAGTACAGTGAGTAAGTGAATCTTCCTCCTTTCCTATCCTTATGATACTAGTAAGACACATGGGCTCACCATCAAAGACTAGGAAGGATAGAAAATGTGATTATTTGTATAAGAAAAGTATTAAAATTATCCTTATCTTTTGATTGTGTATATATATTTTTTGTTTTTACCTTGAAATTTTATTGTGCTTGATGGGAAGGAACATCCATTCCCAAATCTCAACATCATCATGCAACCAATAAGATATGAGGGCTCATCACCAAAGACTGAGATGGGAGAACATAAAACCTGGGTGAAATGTTTTTAATTTTCTTCTCTATAGAGAGACTTTTTGAGAGAGATTCTTACTATCAAGAATCTTATAAAAGGGTTTATAAGCAAAAGCATCGAATTGGAAGAACTGCATACAAGAAGTGAAGATGTAAGACTTTATGGGCTTAAGATTAAAACTTGTCTCATGTTCAGTGATGATAATGATATAAAATGTGTGATTGAAGAATATGAAGAAATGATAATCATTTATGATTGAGATATTTTCCAATGAAATGCTAAGTTAAAGATTGCTTAAAAATAAATGGCTTTGTAGCATGATTTAAACAAAACAATGATATAATAACATAAAAAATGGAAACACAACAAGGATAATGCAATAATACAATACCTAAATGTAAAAGCGTTTGAGGTGCAACGGGTTGACATATTAAAGATGTAAGACTTTATGTGCTTAAGACTAAGTTTTTTCTCATGTTTAGTGATGATAACGATATAGAATGTGTGATTGAAAAATATGAAGAAATGATAGTGATTTCGGTAATTTGATAATGCAATACCTAAATGTTAAAGTGTTTGAGGTGCAACGAGTTGTGAGATTCACCAAATTCCTCACCTTCCATAGTTCACAAGAGATACACACCATTATTTAAATCTTACATTGCAGTAGGAGCCTAGCCATTTTGGCCTAATTTTCCTACCATCGCCAACTTCATAACTATCCAAATATTGAGTCTTAAGACAAGGTCGCCTACCTAAATTTGAAATTTTTAGATGTTCTTTTAATATTGGAGACACATTATGTCTATGTACATCCGATGATGTTGCTAAGCTTGAAGCCTTATATCATCTAGGATTTCTAAGTCAATTAGGCATGCATTTCAATATTTTTCTTCATCCAAAATGCCTTGTAGGGACACACAAAGACCAGTAGTTATACCTCCAACAACAACACCTCTTGATACCGAATACTAAGGAAAAAGGGTTTACCTGTTGGTGTATAAATTAAAGTCGTATACATCCATAAGGTTGGGAACAACTTTAAATGCCAATCTATTTTATTATCCTTAACCATTTTAAGGAGAGTGGATTCAAGTCTTGTTAGTTGCCTCAACTTGTCCATTTGCTTGAGGGTAGTACAAAAAGGCTGTATGATGTGATATTTTGAATTTTACACATAGTTTGTGTACCTCATCATTCTTAAGGGAAGAGCCATTACCAAAAATAATTACTTGTGGAATGTCATACCTATAGATGATTTGGTTTAAAATGAACTTGGCTATGATAGACCCAGGTACCATGGTTAGATGCATGACCTCAAAACATTTCTTAAAATACTCTGTGGCCGTGATTATGAAATTATGGCCTTCTATTTATGTTAGAGAGAATTTTCCTATCAGATCCAAACCCCAAGTGGAGAATGGCTAGGGTGTCACTATAGGTTATAAATCCTGAGCTTGGATGTGTATGACATGTAAGAAATCTTAGAATTTTTGGCATTTTTTCACATACTCTACAATGTCATGCTCTAACGTGGGCCAGAAGTAACCCATCTAATGAATCTTATGAGCAATTGAATACACTTTGCAAAGTGACCAAAAAAACTCCACTATGGGCTTCAAAGAGGATTTTATGCGCTTCTTATTCATCAATGCATCTAAGCAACATACCATCTAATGATCCATATGGATCCAAAATGACTCTACTTCATCAAATCAGCCAACAAAAAAGAAGGAAAACGAAGAAGAAACAAATTTTTTGGATTTATATGACAATGTGAGATCTAAAGGTGAAGAGGCTTTACCTTGCGATCTAGATATTTCTACAAGGAAGCGGAAATAGATAATTCGGGCCTTTGTTGAGAAGACAAAGTGGAATACTAGGTAGAAGGCACACAAGAGGTTCGCGTGAGAGAGAACATGGCACAATCAAAGGTTTGAAATGATAGGGGAGAACACGCACGCGAATATAAGGGAAAATTTGGGACTTAGCCATTTTCACATGTACGGGCTATTTTTGGAGATAGCGTGTCAAGCACATAAATTGGGAAAATAATTATGCAAAAAGCACATGCTATTTTTGAAAGAGCGGCTATAGATCACTTTGCATGGATGTGGGATAAAGATAGAATTACTACTGACAGTTAACTAGGAGAGATCTATTATTAGTGCACTTACATGTGTGGTTTGTGATTGTAAAGGGGCATGTCTATTTCCGGCATGCTACCTATTTTTGGAGTTATGCAAGCGGTGAAGAAACTACCCACCTTTATAAATATGTAATGATTTGTGTAATATAGAGAGGGAACGTGAGAACTACATTACTTTGTGAATTTATATTGCCAAATCTGATGCACACATAAGCTATGGTATTATCTGTTGTAATGAGATTTTGTGTATTTATCATGTTTAATATAATGGAGTGTATTAGATGAATCGAGTATTAATCCCGAGTATATCTAACTCATTCATGTTTGATTTCATCATGGTTATCATTTAAGTTTGTTATTCTTTAGATATAGATCTGAGCATGCATCGTAGAATGTTGTATTAATTATGGATATGAATGCATTAAGTCTTCATCATGCTAACATCTTGCAACATCAACCCTAAAGAGGGGTCTAGTACCTTTATGTGTTTTGGGTGAGTGCTCAATCTAGGTTAAGTGATGTGCCAGCGCGCCTGGGATTTTACTAGTAAATTCTAGGCTGCATCATTGGTTCTATTCTTTGGGACCTCTTTTTTAGTTGTTTTCAGGATGGTTCATGATGAAGACATACTAGTTAACCCTAGCAAGTGTTGAGGAGTGGATACACAACCTAGAAGAAGAATACACATGGAGGTTCAACAACGGATTTGAGTTTAACGCATGCACATGGGTGAAATGGAATCAGTATGATAGTTTGTATGAAAGATTCTTTTCTTTTTTCTCGTAGAGTTATGCAGTGGTTGATTGCTTATGCATATAAAAGGAATTGGAGGTATCACAAACTTGTTTGGACGTAGGAAGAATTTAAGGCCTTCTATGATGTTGATTTTATTTGGACACGCACTTGTGGATACTTGGTTTCATGGTGTTCTAAACAGGTTATACTCTAGAGTACTCAATTTCCACTTATTCTTGCCTGAGGTAGAAGAAGATAAGGAACCCGAGAATCGGGAACTCCCCATTCAGGAAAGCATGAAAGGGAACCCCCTCTACCTCACATAAAAGAAGACTAGTAGAAATGACATGGGACATGGGCATGCATCTAAATCCACCTGAAAACCTTGCCCTTGTGCTTGGTCTTCCAAAGATCTAGTAAAACAAATAGTCAACAAGTTAATTCAGGAAGTGGGAAAGAAGGAGTGAGTCATATAAAAATATCATCGATGGAAGTGCAAATATCTTCGTTGTTGTATGGGAATATATTTTTGGGTGTATCATCCACACATAATTCAAGTGCGTAGAATTTTTGACTCTCTTCTGGGAGTAGTAACACTTCACAGACTATCGGGATGTAGTTCAATACTCTTTGTTGAGACACGGGAAATACATCTTCGGTCCGAATCTAGCTACGGGTTTGGGATCAGGAGGTATAGGTGGCTCTAGTTCTGGTGGATCTAGTGGTTTTGGAGGTAGAGGAAACATAGGAGGTTCTAGATCAGGTGGGCAGGGTATGCACCAACCCTAGAATATTTACATGGAGATGTCTCTTCATCTTCTAGAGTATAGGGGCATAGAAGATGCTTCTAAACATATGCACATGTGTGAAATAATGTGGCATGCAAAAGGAATCATGGCTTATGAGCGTAGGGAAATTCAATTCGCCACTATGTTATAAGGGTGCACACAGTTGGTACAAAAAGTTTGACCCTGATCAGACTTGCGTAGACTATGCAACTTTAAAAGATGCTTTCCTTAAAGAGTTTCACATCCTTGAGTTTGAGTAGAAGAGTATAAGTGTGCTTAAGGATATTAAGCAAGGCACTACTGAGAGTGTCAGAGAGTATGATGCTCATTTCAAAATGTTGTTATCCAAGCTTTCTTATGATATTCATGCAAGACAACATGCACAATGGTTTGTTGGAGGTCTGATTACACCTTTTAGAAGGGCACTATCACATAAAACATACACTGATTCGTGTGAAGCACTTGAAGCAACTTTACGCACTGAGGCAATCAGAGGTATAGAAATTGGGATGAGCCCATTTTTAGAAGCACAAATCACAGCTATGAAGAAGCATTTGGAGAAGCTATCGACAAATTTAACACATGAGATGTGCACAGGGATTTGGTGCACAAATTGTGAAGTAGAAGGTCACACAAAGGATAGTTTTCCTATAGATCAGTACAATCATTGTTGTTAGGTTGTGAGATATGTCATTTAAACCATGATGCTTTATCGATTATCCATTATTACAATGCGTGATAAGGAAGAATGTCTCATGCAACTGTAAAATATGCAGGTCCATGACTCATGACACGGAAGATTGTTAGTTGATTGGTCAGATCCATGATGCTATATATATTGGTGTACGATAGACAGGAGGTTCAGATAACTGTAAAGGTAAGAACAAACATCGAGGATCGGATCAAAATCAAGTGCATTATAATAAAAGTGAAGGGTATTTTGAAGGAGGTTGTGATAGAGGTCGAGGATATCATGGTGGATTTGAAGGATGAGGCCGTGGTGGTGGAAAAGGTGAGTTCCCTCGTAGAACATGTTATACATGTGGATCTCTTGACCACTACAGTGTGAATTTCCTCATAATATTACATGTTATTTATGTGGAAAGAAGCATAGTTATGAGGAATGCCTAGACTTGTATGAGCATCTTAGAAAGAAGTATAAACAAGAAAATAAAGGTGCAAGGATGGTTAGGATACAACACATTGTGGAAAATTAGTGGATTCCCAAGTTGGAACTAGAATCTGAGGCATTGCAAGTAAAGATCACTACCCACGCTGAAGTGGCATGCACCAAAGAAGCATTACAACAGAGGCCTACCATCACTAAGGAGGAGGTTCTACATGCACAATACCTAGATCCTACCCATCAGAAGGAGGTTTACTAGGAAACCATGGAGGTACTCAGAAATCTTTAGGGTGAAATACAATATTTAAAGGAGCAATCATGGAATATGGAGCAAAAGAAAGCATCAGAGATGGTCCAATCTGATATGGATGACTTGAAAGAAGTGTGCAAAATGTTGCGCTAGGAGAATATCATTCCACTATTAGGGAATTGGTTAAAGGGAAACACTCCATGCGTAAGTATTGAGATTGGATGATAGATCCACGCATTTGAATCTTCCCCTTCATAACCTAGATTATGACAAGGAAATCACTCTGAATGCTTTTGTGGATGGGTGGCTTTTGAGTAATATATTGATTGATACAGGTGCGGAAGTCAATGTTCTTACTTTAGATGCATGGGTATAAATGGGGAGACCTCCATTGCAGTCATCCTCTAATGTATTGTTCATGGCTAATTAGACTAAGGCCACTCCCATTGGATTTTTAAAAGATGCATCCATTACCATACAAGGAGCCAAGTTCACTTGGAGATTTTGAGGTTTTAGTGCTGGCAGAGGTAGATAGCTTCCCAAATCTATTGGGGTGTCCTTGGTGCTATGAAAATAATGTTGATCTTCGGTTCAACAAGGGTTATATCAGCTTTGAAAATAAGGAGGAAAGAGTTATTATCCCTTTAACAGATGGAAAATCTATGCCCTATGTTGAGCCCTTGAGTGAGGAAGACCTAAATAGGATTTATGTACATGCCGTCCAGGATCCAGAGGTGCTTGAGCCATCTAAAGAAGGAATCATTCAGTGGGAGGATGCACAGTCTATCAATGATACTACAAGTGTTGCTTGTGATAATTGGGCTCATAGCACTTATGAGTTAGTGGGGCATGAAGTAAAGAGTATATTTGCTAGGGACAACAAACCGCATTATATTAGGAGAATAGGTAACAAATTGGTACCTCATTACACCGAGAAGGAGACCATATGGTGTTCCTATGCGCCATGGAGGAACAATGGATAAACCAGTTGGAGAGAAGGAATATGCTCATATATTCCCTATGCGGGACAACAACGCATTGGTGGGTGGTTCACAAGGATAATTTTGTAGGATGGAATGAAATTAGGATTGATCTTGATACTTGGTTCTTCAGAGTAATGCACCTACTCAAATATGCAATTATCATGGTAATCACCTTGTTCACCACCACATTTAGGAATGTGAGAGACTCTAGATAGAGGGTCGGAGGCTTTACCACCTTCTCTCTGGGTGCACAAATTTTATTCCACTTTACAAGGCTGCGTGCGTGCTTGGTATGTATATGCATAACTCCATAGAGACTGGAAATTGGTAGGATTTAATTACAGGAATGATCCAAACATTTGACTTCTTCTCTACTAAACCTCCGGTAGAAGAAGCATTAAAGGTTATAAAGTGCTTAAATATGGGGGATAGTGCCAAGGTGGAAGAACTCATTCAAGATTTATTTGATGAAGGAGACTCAGGAGTGCGTTTTGAAAAAGCAACAAAGGTCGATGCCACACTACTTTAGCATGCTTGTCTTGAGAAAGAAACAAGAAAAATGGTCTACTTAGTGAATGATGAAGAAGTAGAAAATTTGAATCTAGACCATTCAACGATTAGGTGTGAGGTGTTGGATAGTGCGAGATAAGACATCGGATCCAATATTCCCTTTATTTGTCTTCATTCGTTCATGGGACCAACCATTTCATTACATTTGGATACCTCTGGAACGACCATAGGCGTGGTGTTGGCCCAACTTGGAGATGGTATTATAAATCATCCTATCTATTTTTCTAGTAGAAAGTTGACTCTGCAGAGCAGAATTACACAACTATAGAGCATGAAGCTTTGTCAATGATCTATGTGCTACATAAATTCATATAGTACCTACTAGCTACACCATTTTTATTTTATATAAATCACATGGCAATGAAGTATTTGGTGATCAAGCCCATTTTATAGGGGCACATATGCAGATGGGTGCTCTTATTTCAAGCATTTGATTTTTCCGTTGTGGTCAAACTAGGGAAAAGTAATTCTGGACCAGACCATTTATCCAGAATACATTTAGGAGAAGAAACACAAACAATTAAAGATACCATGCCCGATGCACAGTTATACAGGTTACAACACACACCATCGGAATTAGAGGACATTGCTATCTTTATATGAACAGTGTATGGCACCAGAAGGAATGAAATCCTTAGAGAAGAAACAACTTGCTATACGCGTGGAACCATTTATGTTGATTATTGGTGACCTATACAAGTTAGGTCAAGATGAAGTATTGCACCACTGTGTACTAGAACAAACACACATATATCATGGAGAAAGCTCATGGTGGTATTGTAGGTGGCAACTATGTAGGTGACACCACTTTGCGTGCAAGATTCTACTCACTGGATTATGGTGGGAGACCATGTATAAAGATTGCAAGGCATATTGCAAGGCTTGTGATAACTGTCAGCACCTTGGGAAACTAGGTCAACGAGATGAAATGCATCTCGATCTATTACTAGTGCAGAACTATTTGAGAAATGGGCTATAGATTTTGTGAGACCTATTTCACTAGCCACGCATAAGACTAGATCACACTATATCATTACTTGCACAAACTATCTGACAAGGTGGGAAAAAGCAATGCCTATAAAGGATTGTACAACAGCTACAACAGCTAGGTTTTTATGGGAAAATATTATTACAAGGTATGGATGTCCTTTGAGTTTGACCAGTGATAGGGGCACACATTTTCTGAATGAGACAATCATAATTTTATTAGATGAATTCATGATTGCACACCATAAGACTACACCATATCATCCTTAGGAAAATGGGACTATTGAGGCTTTCAACAAGATTTTGAGCCAAACATTGACAAAAAATTTGTGATGTTGGAAGGAAGGATTGGGATGATAAAGTGTTTGTAGTACTTTGGGCATATAGAACAACATACAAGTGGCTAAACAAGGCCACACCTTTTCAATTGGTGTTTGGCACAGAAGCAGTTCTTCCTATGGAATTCATGTTACCTTCTTTGCGTATTGCACATGCTGGAGGTCTAGCTGATGAGAAAGCATTAGAAGAATGGATT
This sequence comes from Taxus wallichiana var. yunnanensis, assembly GCA_018340775.1. Classification (NCBI taxonomy): domain Eukaryota; kingdom Viridiplantae; phylum Streptophyta; class Pinopsida; order Cupressales; family Taxaceae; genus Taxus; species Taxus wallichiana. The sequence goes on along the minus strand of CM031240.1, from coordinate 325,040,922 downwards.
GACAAGTTAATTAAGTTGGATGAGCGATGAGAAATCACACGCTAGAGTTATAAGCAAGAGAAAGCAAGGTAGAAAGCATGGCATGATAGGCACATTAAGGACAAAAAGCTTGAGATAGGACAAATGGTGCTTCTCTATGATTCTAAGTTTCTATGCCATCTAGGCAAACTCAAAGTACATTGGTTAGGACCATATGTTATCACTCACATACTTGAAACATGAGCTTGTCAGTTAGAAACGCTTGATGGAATACAATTACCCGGTTACTTCAATAGGAGTAGGATGAAGCCCTACTATAAATAAGTATTCTTGGTGTTTGTAATAAGGTAGTATTTCCATTTAGATTAGGTTTTCAATTATGTATTCCATTAATGTATTTCCTTCTTCATCACTATGCTTTGTCAATTTATTTGTTGTTTTGTGAAATAAGCGCATTTGCGTGCCAAAATTTAATTACCATTTGTAGTATTTTTATGCGTAGAGGACTGCACATACTATTTATGTGGGGTGGTTGTTGAGAAATAGGTACACATAAAGGAACAAACTACTATAGGTGCTATTCAAAGTTTGAAGAGTTGGTGAACAGAAAATTGCCTCCAAATGTGGGCCATGGATGGAGACAAATGAAGGAACAATATAACATGAGGTAAGAAACATCCGTGGAGACTACCAAGAGAAGGCACAGTGATGAGGTACTCAGGTACATGGAAGTGCACTAAAGAGAAGCTTATAGCCAGAAGGTAGGAAGGCACGCTAAAAGGTTATGACTGAGGCGTGAAATGTACCCCACAAATTTTTTTCAAAAGGGTCACTTAATGAGGATTATTGGTAGGTGAAGGAGCAATAAATGCACCAAATTTTTGAAAATATATATAAGGGAGGGATATGAGTTCATTCTTACCATTGTAAATTGTAAAAATTGAAAGAGCTAAGTGTGACCGAGATGAGCGAAGAGTGTTGAGGTGTGAAGAGTGTGAAACTAGACGTGAGAAGTATATTTGTGTGTAGGAGAAGCTTACATCCCCATTAGTGAAGGGTTTGAGCAAATAAGAGAGTTCCAAGAGCTAGGGCATGCATTTTTAACTAGGGAAAGTGAATTTGAGCTAGGTTTGAGGTTGCATGTTGTAGAAGCTAGAAAATGAGAATTTGAGGAAAGAACGTTGCAATTTATAGATGACACCAAAGAAAGCACCTGCTTGTAGGAGAAAAAGGGAAGAAGAAGGTGGAAGCAGAGGTTGAAATTTCTCCCGAGAGAAATTTTTTAGAAATGCAATACCCAGAAGGTGTAATAGTGGGACAAGAATGGGACTCTCACGTCCGCAAATGCAAGATCAATGACTACAACCACATACATTAGAGAACAAAAAGGAATTGGACGCGCTATTGAATACAAAGATAAACAAGCACACAACCGAGGATATGCCAATGTATGATGATGTAGGAGAGAAGCTACTGAAGCAAATTGAAGTTTACCGGTTGTCTTGTACAAGTTTCCCTATTTTGGCAAGTATGAACCTTTGTACCAAAGGTGATGAGCGGGGGTGTATGAGGATTTATTCTACTTTTAAGGTGCGAGGTAAGGATTAAAACCAATCTGATTTCCACTATGACAGGATTAAGGGGCACATGAGTAGACTTGAATGTTAGCGTGAGAGATAAAACAACCATATTGGAGATGTGTAAGGTGTTAAGATACACCAAAGGTCCAAAATGAATGGATATAGATAAACTGAAGAAGTATCCCATCGTACAGCAACTACACATCTGGTCACTAAGTTAAATGATCAAGAGAGGTGGTCCTAGGTGAACAAAATGTGGCTACACATTGTAAGGAAAATTTCACAGGGAATAATCTACAACATAACAGGCTACATTGTGGACACAAGCATTAAGGAGGCATGCACAAGTGAGAGAATCGGTTTAGATCTTTATCGTGTTTTGCTTAGTATTTTTGAGAGTGAGGTGCACGATAGGGTCAAGAACAAAATCTAGGAGTACCCCATGCAGAATAAGTCCCTAATAGAAAGGTTTGAAAAGTACTTATGTGAAGGTTTAATGAGTGGGCCATTCAAGCAAAGGGAGGAGATGTGGTATGATAGGCTCCACACAGATTTTGAAGAGGAGTGGCACATCCCCAAGGATTTACCTTGATGTTGGGCAAGGTAGTCCAGTTCGTAGTGTATTAGCACTTTTGCATCGTGTGGTTTGTGATGAAGGATGGTACTTAGAGCCCTTGGTGTAAGCTACCATATGCCTTCACAACATGTTACTTCTAGGCAGTGGTCCATCGGTTCAACAATGTGTGTGACACCTAAAATTTTTGGTAGAAAAGGAAGACTGTGACTACCACACGCTGCATAAGACCTATGTCTATCCAGGGAAAACCACCTACATAGAGAGGATGATTTTAGACATGATAAGCATGAATCCTGTGAGTTTGGAAATTAGAGATAGTGGGGCTGTGCTTATCTACCTTTAGCTCAAGCCCAAGTTGGAGGGAAACAAATATGTGGAGAATGAGTTCATGCTCCCAGGGCTGCCTAAGGGAAAGCATACAGTGGAGAATGTACCAGATCCAAAGCCCACTGAAACTATAGAAGTAGATGATGAAGAGAAATTATGCGAAAACAGTGGTGGGTTGGTGCATAGGGGACGAAGGTAGCCCTCGGACAAGGTAGAATATGAGTGTGCAAAGGTACTCCACCCCAGACACAAGAAGAAGGGGATGAAGAATTGGAGGTTGGAGCAGACCTTGAGGAATGCCACTTTAAGAGGGTGTTCAGGCAAACAAGGACTCAAGGCACTACTCCCCAATCGATACAAAGATCACCGTGACTCTCTCCACATAAGGAGATAGCTGAGAAAAGAAGGAGAAAGTTGAAGCTGGATGAGGAGGTAGAAGAGTATGAGGAGAGCATGCCCAAATCTCCTACACCACTAGAGGATGTGGAAGAGCCAAAGGATGAAGAAATGAAAGATGGAGATGTGAATAATGAAGGAGTAAAGGAAGGAGAGACAAAACAAGATACTGCTCAAAACATTGAATATATAGCTCCAAATCTTGGCGTGCCAGTTCCTAAGGGGCTGAAAAGTAAAAGAACAAGTGGAGAGTTCACTATTTCATCTTTGGGCTATGCTTGACAAAAAAGAAAAATTTTCTACACTTGTTTTCGAGCATGGTGAGCCCTAAGGAGTTATATGGATGCAATCCGATGGATGAGGACATGGCCACCACTTCTACAAGAAAGTAACTATTCTGGTCTATGCACACATACATGGATGAGCCAGATTTTGACACATGCAAAGAATCCTGTGTGTCAAGAAGGTTGAAGAAGGCACCTCAGGCTAGACATATAACCGTAAAAACCATAGTTATGTATAATGAGCAAGTAAGAAATGCCTTAGTGAAGGTATCTACAGAGGTGGCGCGAAGGAACATACATAAATTTGCCACTATCAAGGTCTTGGGGGAGGAGATTAAGGCCAAGGATGTAGAGATCACGTGCTTAAAACAAGAAAAGGACCTAGAGAAGAAAAAGAATGGGGTTCTTATTGACATGGAAGAGGATATCAAAGATCATGTCCTCCAAGCAAGACCACATTTAGAGCCCAAGGTACCCAACAAGTTTCCTTCAATTATGCACTATGTGCGTAATTTGGTTGATATGGTGCCTAAGGAGAGACCGGTTAGGATGCCGAGCCAAAAAAGACCCTAAATATGAGGCAGAGAGGGAAAAATATGTAGTGATTAGAAAGATTTCATCATATGAGGGGTTGCTTCAAACTCTGTGGGAGGAGCTGAAGAAAGCAGATCAAGCATTAAATATCTGTACAACTCTAGAAGTAGTCATCAAAATAAGGACAATGGTAGAGGACAATGAAGTCCTAAAATCTAGGAAATATGAAACATTGGAGTACAAAGAGAGATCAGTAGTGGTAGAGAAAAATCATAAGGCCCTTGCAATGGCTCAAGAGCCCCATAAGAATAGGTTGGATGAGCTAGGAAAACTTATAGCATAGAAAATGGATCTTTTGGAAGGGAGAATGTTTGTAATGGCTAACATTATGTTAGTATTACAAATTACACAAGATGATCTGGAGTCTATTACACTAAATGTCCCAGGAAAGGTAGAGGCCACACTGCATGAGTGACAGGACCTTAGAGGTAGAGATAAAGGAAGAATATCCAGAGCTCATTCTTCTAGTTGAAGCAGAGGGTGATGAAGAGTAAATAACTATTCTTTGTATAGAAATTATTTCACATTCTTTCCATTACTTTATTCTTTATTTTTCAAGGAGTAGCCATTGTTGGGGTGAAAATGTAGTTTAGTGTGGGGTAATGTTGAGCGAAAAAGTGGAATACTTAGCAGAAGGCACACAAAAGGTTCACGTGAGAGAACAGGGTGCAGTCAAAGGTGTGAAAGGATAGGGGAGAACACATGCATGAAATATAAGGGAAGATTTGGGACTTAGCCGTTTTCACATGTACGGGCTATTTTTGGAGATAGCATGCCAAGCACATAAACTAGGAAAAGACTTATGTGACACGCATGAGCTATTTTTGGAAGAGCAGCTATGGAGTACTTTTCATGGATGCGGGCTAAAGATATAATTTTATTGACAGTTAACTAGGAGAGATCTATTGTTAGCACACTTGCATGTGTGGTTGTGATTGTAAAGGTGCATGGCTATTTCTAGCATGTGACCTATTTTTGGAGTTATGCAAGTAGTGAAGGGAAATTCCCCACCCTTATAAATATGTAATGATCTACATAATATAGAGAGGAACGTGAGAACTAAATTACTGTGAAGTTATGCTACCAAATTTGATGCGTGCATAAGCTATGGTATTATCTATTGTAATGAGCTTGTGTATTTATCATGTTTAATATAATGGAGTGTATTGGCTGAATCAGAGTATTAATCCTGAGTATAATTGACTCTTTCATGTTTTATTTCATCATGGTTATCATTTAAGTCTTTTATTATTTAGATATAGATCTAAACATGTACTGTAGTAGAATGATGTATTAATTATGGATTTGAATGCATTAAGTCTTCATCATGCTAACATCCTATAACAACAACCCTAAAGAGGGTCCTGGTACCTTTGCGTGCTTTGGGTGAGCACTCATTCTAGGTTGAGTGATGTGTCAGCGTGCTTGGGATTTTACTGGTAAATTCTAGGCTGCATCAAGGACAAATGGAGGAAGAAAACTTGGTCCGTAGAATTGAGATGCTGGAGACCATGATGGATAGGATGTTTAGGAGATAAGAAGAACTTGAAGATTTGTATAAGATGACTTATATTAAGCAAGAATCCATGTACTCAGTGGTTTGAGGATTAGCCAAAAATTTTGGCATAGGGAGGAGCCACCATGAGGAAGAATATGGGGAAGAATGTGAAGAAGAGACTTCAAATGCAAGAGAGAAGGTAAAATCTGATCATACTCCTTTTAAAGTTGAGACCAAAGTTGAAATTAAAAGCTTTGAAGGAAAAGTAGATGCAAAGTTTCTTGATAAATTGTTAAAATAATTAAAAGTCTTATTTAGCATCCATAATGTCACTGAGGTATAAAGGATCACCTTTGTACATCTCAAAATGGAGGGACATGCTCTGGTTTGGTGGGAAACCCATCTAGCCACTTGTGAAAAGAAGAAACGTCCTATTGTGAAATATTGGCAAGAATTTAAAGAATTACTTAGAGATAACTTCTATCCTATTGGCCACAAGACTGACCAAATGATTAAATGGCAGTATTTTAGACAAGGAAGTGGTCAAAGTGTGCAGGACTATACTACAAAATTTTGGAGGCATGCCATGTTGCTGAATATGGTCTTGGAGGATGAGGATATTCTGACTAAATACTTGGAAGGAATTCACACTCACCTTTGAAGAAAAGTCATCTTCACGAAGCCAAAAGATCTCAATGAGGTGTGTGTGCATGCATACTATATACATGAGGAAAATAAGCAAGGAGAAGAAGAGCCAAGGGAAAAGCAGTCGACAAATCAGCAGAAGAAAGAACATGGGAAAATAAGTAACAAAGGTAAGTGGAAAGGGAAAGGTAAAAAAGCCGCCACTACTTTAAATACTTGTAAAGATCCCAATAATTTTTGCAAGAACTATGATATCAATGGTCATACTGACACTACATGTTAGAAGTTACATCCAGAGTTACATTTGAAGAATTGAACCAAGAAATCAAAGAAGTCCATGATAGTTGTAAAGACATAAGGGGAGGTGGAAATAGAAGATGAATATGATGTAGACGAGAGGCTTGGATGAAAAACCACCAACATGGAAAACCAGGAAGAGGAGATGAGTAGACTATTCCATATCAAAATCTAGATCAAAAGAACTAAGGTAAATGCTTTGGTTGATACCGGTTCTCAGTCTAATTTGATTTCTAAAGTAGTTGTAAAGAAGCTTGGTCTTGAGACTTACGAGCATCCACACCCTTATCCTTTGGGTTGGGTGAATAAGGGTGTTGAAATTCAGGTAACAAAAAGATGTAAGGTCAAGTTTGGGATAAATTCGCAGATATATTAATGTATTGGAAGCGATGTTATTATTCTTGATGCTTTTGATGTTGTTTTCAAGAGTCCTAACTTGTATATCAGGGATGCTATATTTATGAGAAGGGAAAACTGATACATATGGGTCAAGGATGGGATCAACTACAACATTCGAGCACACCAACAGTAAGACACGAGTTACTATGGTGAGTGCTAACAAAAAAAATGACTTATTCAGGAAAATCATAATCAGTTTTGTTTACTTTTTTTAAAGGATAAACAAGATGGGATAGAAATTTCAGATATTTATAACTAGGGATTTTTTTTTTTGGATAGCATTATTCATTCTTTTTAGGAAGTTTTTTAGGCTCCCAGTGGGTTACCGCTAAAATAGGAAGTAGAGCATGAGATTCAGCTGTTGCCGAGTCCCCTCTACGAACATTGGCTTGTATAGGAAATCCTTGCTTTGGAGAGTAATAAAGTAAAGAAACAACTCCGAACCTGCTAGATCAAGGGTGATATGCCCGAGAACCTCACCATGCCGTTCACCTATTGTGATGGTGCCGAAGAAGGATGGTTTTTGGAGAATGTGCATTGAATACCGTGCTTTGAACAAGATCACCATAAAGAACACATATCCACTTCCCGCATAAATGATCTCTTGGACCAACTTCAAAGATGAAAAATTCTTCACAAAGTTGGATCTCACGTCACATTATCACTAAGTCGAATGAAGGAGGAGGATATATGGAAGACTACCTTCAAGAGAAAATAGGGTTTGTATGAGTGGTTTGTTCTTCCATTTGGTTTATGTAATGTACTTGCTACATTTTGAGATTGATGAATGATGTAGTGCAAGATCTCATAGATTCATGTGTAATTATATATCTAGATGCTATCCTGATTTTTAGTGCCACATGGGAGGAACATCTAATTGATTTACATCAATTCTTGCAAGTTCTAAGGGAGAAATAACTTCTTTGTAATATGAAGAAATGTGAATTTTCCAAACAGTCACTTGTCTATCTTGGGCACGTGGTTTGAGGAGGAGAGCTACAAGTGGATCCAAAGAAGGTGCAAACCATCACCAATAGGAGCCACATCGACTAGGAGTTTTTGGGAGCATAAAATACATGCAAAAGTTCATTCTAGGCTTCTTCATGATTGCAACACCTCTACACATAGTGGGCATAAAGAGCAATGGTTTTTTCCTGTAAGGAACAAGACTGATCCTTCGAGTTATTAAAATACAAGATTAATCATGCACCAATGCTTGCTCTTTTATAATTTTCAGTAACCCTTTAAAGTAGAGATAGATGCTAGTGATTATGCTATGGGTGCGGTGTTGCTTCGTGAGGTAAACCCATATGCTATCATTATGAAACTTTTGCTTCAACAGTTTAAAAGATATTCACTATATGATAAGGAAATGTATGCACTAGTTCAGAAATTAAAAGTGAAAGCATTATTTTTGGGTAAAGAAAATGTTGTGCACACTAACCAAAAACTTATATAATATTTGCAAGCATAGCCTAAATTACAGCGAGGCAAGGAACTAAAAATGGATGGAGTTCCTTCAACAAAGATGCAATCTGGTGATAAAATACAAGAAGGGTATTACAAATTTGGTGGCGAGACATGTTTTCTAGGCTGCCTACATAGGATAAGTTCTCCTTCTTGGCCACTATCTCTCAGTTTGAGCCCTTCACAAAGGAAGCTTACAGAGAGGCATATGCCCAGGACAAAGACTTTGGGGTGATATTTCAGTAGTTGTAGTCTCAATGGGTGAGAAATGTTACACATGCCCTAATGATGATACAGTCTCCTCGCAAGGTGTTCGGATCCGAAAAGCTCTCCAAGTATGCGTTAACATCCCGCATGTCCCGCTTAGCCTCTGTGTGCTTTGTTTTGCTCTTTTTTTCCCTCTTTCCTTTATGTTTTGGTCTTCACCCGGGATTAAAACCGCCACCTGCCTGCGGGTGGCGGTCCTTCATGTTCACGTTTTTCCAGAACATTCCTTTTATCGTGACTCACGTGTAAAATTTCAACGTTTACCAACTTTTTTCACCACCTTTGCTCGTATTTATGATTTTGGTTCCCTGGAATAGTGTTTTTCCATTGTTTATTGTAAAGAGTTCAATTTGGATTTCACCTTTGGGTAAATGGGAATTCTATAAATAGCTTGGTTTGTGCTCAAGCAAATGGCCCCTCAAAATTGCCTCTCATCTTCTCATTTCAAATTTTAGTCTTTCAGTTCTTACTTAGGAATTGTATTAGTTTTATTCATTGCATGCATAGTTAGTGTTGTTTTGTTGTTTAGAAGCCACATAATCTTCTTGTGCTAGTGTTGTTATTGTTTCATGCAATCAATTGAGATAGGATAGTTTCATTTTCAGTCTAAAGCCATTAGAGTTGTAGTTTTTGTTCATCAAGGAGGATAGTTTCAGGTTCTGAATGTTTTGTGTTGCATGACTCGTAATAAATCCCGCTAGGAATTACATAAGCCAAGCTCTGTTCTCTTGTGCTATCCCTCTCCTACTCGCATTGTATTCAGTCTACATCCAAAGCTGCCATTGTTCCAATACCTACTTCTGTTGATGCTAGCATTACACACTTTTCTGGATTCACGTGAGCACGAAGGAACGAGGAGATCACACTGAGGGGACAAAGCCACACACAATCGATTCACCACTATTATGCAAAATCCAGGTTCAAGCTATCAAAGTTCTAGTTAAAACATATCAAATAGAGTAGTGAATCATTTCATTTCAGTTAATCTCACTTTCGATATTGCCGGGAAGCTATGGGGATTGATAGTTTCTAAGAAACTATGATTCATTCCTCACTTTTGAGGTAAGATCGGGGTCTTTCAAATAGATTAGATCAGTTATCTGGTTATTTAGAATAGATTCACAACTACACAGGCAAGTAGCTATACTCGGCTACTTTGTTTGTTTTGAATTTTGTTATTAGATTAGTTGTCACTTTCTAGATATATTATATAATTGCTCTTTCAATTCTGTTTAATAGTTCATCAAAAATACAAAAATAGAGAATTTAGATATATGTTGTAGATATACTTTACATAATTAGTTTACTTTGCTTTAGTTAGATCTATATTATTTCTTTTGTATGACAATCACGGACCTAGGGAGCCTAGAGAATACGTATTCGAACCAATCGTGCCTCAACCCAATCTTGTTGCAACAATAACTGACATAGACCAAAACCTCAGAATTCAGGTCTTCCAGCAACAACAGACCTACAAGAAATCAGCACACAACTGAGAGGGATTAAACATAGAAGATGACAAAGCACATACGTTTTGGTCAAACCAGCCAAACTACAGATTACCCTAGATAAATATCCACATGACTGTAGAAGGGCTTGAAAGAGAGCAAATGTTCGGTTGTGATCCTTTGGTCCCACAACCAGACGTGCAGAGACATTCTCACCGACATAGACACTAGCTTAAGAATTCAAGTTGCCAGAACACCTGTAAGATACTCTGAGAAGATTGCACAACTTTTAGTTCTAAATATAGAGGCCGAAAAAGGCATACGACTACTGGATACTAGGGATTAGGGATTGATTCCACACATGACCATAGGAGGTCCACAACAACCACGAATCTATGGTTGTGATCCACAGGTCCCACAACCCAATGGGCCCACAGTCAATCAGACGTTGATGCTGGTTTACGCACATTAGTATTTAGATCCTCTCCACTTCCACCAAGCATTATCACACAACTATCCTCACTAGACGTAGCAGCCAATCAAGCTAAGGATTTCTGGACTAGACCAGAGAATCACCCATAGAACCCACCATTCGTCCATCATCCATTTTCATGACCCTGTCAGAGACATATACGAAGCACCCACATGTTATCTTCCACGTATCCCACAACCTATAGATCGGATCATGCCAGAGCTCGATATTGATTGGAGCCTTCGAGCAGTCATCCTCACCGACCGATCTATCACACCAGTTCAGGTTAGGAGGGCCTTCTTTGCCTTAGATTCATAGATTCCATTAGTGCGCGTCGAAGACATAAGATTACCTAATTAGTTTGTCCATACCCCACGTATATTCCATCCCCACCTCGGGAGGTCGGGTGCTCTCTTGTAGATTCCCATGACGACCTCGGGAGGTCGGGTGTGAGGAATATTTACTTGTAGATTCCCATGCTCGCTTGATCACTTTTCCATCATACAAAATTGGTGAACCCGACGTGAAAGAAACAAATTCTTTTTTTTTTTTTCATTTCTTCCATCCACCTTCACTCTTTTTCCCATTATTCTGTGGGTATTCATATACCCCCCGAATATGTCGAGATTTCGATGCATATGGCAGACCTCTCCTAGGTCTTGAAGCATACTACGATCAATTGAATAGATAACCATCACCCTCACTCTCAGCATGGGGTGACAACTATTCAACTAACCGGTTTTCAACACAAACTCCACCTCAAAGGACTAGATATAGTTCTTCTTTCCAAATAGAGGAGTTGGATCAGCTCACTCAAACGCAACAACCAGAGCCTTCAGGCTCGAACAACATGACACTCACTGGAGAATCTGTTCATCTCCTCATGTGTTGCTTAGACCACAAATCAGTAGACAATCAGATCCATACCTATTTTTAGATGATGAACATTTAGCGCATTATGCTAGGAGTGAACAACACTCTCAGAGTATGTACCCACCTATAGGAAGTTTACAAACACAACCCGAGGTCTCTTTTCAAGAAAACACCTCCATGCCACTACCTATAGGAAATGCCCTCGTGAAACTTGGCAGGAAACGATCAGTTCATAGTAGGGTACCATATGCCTATACAACCTCAGAATATACAACAAACACCACTAAGGAAAATACTGTGACTTCACCAAATGAAGTCATCTCAACTTTAGTAGAAAAAGTTAGAGGGTTAGAACTTGCTCAAGCAAGTCAAAATTCTCAATTCATGCAGTAGGAAATTCCAATCCTCCACATCATCCTAGCCAAGTAGACCTCCTCACAGGAATAGGCATGTTGGGCATGCCTCCTCAGTATTCACAACAAACACCAACTAGAACCGTGTTCTCAAACGCCACTCCAGTGGAGAATATGATACCTCCCGGTTTAGTACAAAATAATCCATTTCTAAGCAATGCTCCTCCATACTTAAACATGTATTCCAAATCACCACAAGGAGATATGTTCTCTTCTCCCAACATATTCACTCAACCACAGGGATTTCCTTATGTCCCTACAAATGCATACACTATGCCATATCAACAACCCATTCCACCTCCACCCCCTCAAAAAGCACCATCGATGGTCGAAACCTATGCGATAGGAACTTATTCAAAATATTTGAAAGAACCCTTAGACTTCACCATACGAAGCATCATGCTTCCAAGACCTCTTCCCGATTTTCCCAAATACAAAGGGGAGGGAGACCCGAATGCACACATTAAGGCCTATGCCACAGCCATTCGAGAACTGCTCCCTGGGATGGAGTTGTTGCTAAAATATTTCCCAAAACCTTAGAGGGTATCACCCTCGATTGGTATTATAGAATACCTGAAGCCTCAATACATTCATTTAAACAACTCATTTCAGAGTTCATCAAGGCATTTGACATGAACAAATTATTGAGAATAGAATCAGGGAATTCTTGCATATTAAACAAGAACACAATGAATCTGTTGCTCATTTTATCCAAAGATGGCATACAATCCTCTATTCTTCAGCAAGTGCTCCAAACATGGACCAGATGGAACTATGTGATTTATTCCTTCATTCTCTCAGCAGAGAGATAAAGGAAGAAGTCCAAAAGTTCCCACTAAGGGCTTACGATGAAGTGCTCGAGCACCCTCCGAATAGATCAAGCTGCAATAGATAGTGGTCACAAGACGTATGGAACAAATGGGAGGTTAATCATCCCCAACCAAAATACTACGACTTATCCTACTACCACAAACGTCAATCAAGGACCTAAAATCCTTAACAAAAATCACGGCGTAACAACAGATGGAGTAACTGACCAAGCAAAAAAAGAAAATGTTGTAAATGCTCCACCGTTGGTTAACAATCAACGAAACAACAATTTTACCCCGACAATCAACTCGGTGGATTTTAATCATCCACAACAACAACAACAAAGGCAGATCCAGACATCGGTCCAAGTCAAAACTCAACTGGATATCAAAACCAAAACCAAAACCAAAGACAACAAATGCAAAACTTTAATCCTAATAGTCAACGGTTTAATCAGAGTTTTGGACCACAACACATGCCAAACCAACAACCTAGGAATTACAATCCCAACTCGTATTGTGGTTTCCACAAAATTCGAGGCCATGACACTAGAACTTTCCGTGATTACAATAAGTTCATGCAACATCTTCCAGAAGAACAAAGACAACTTTTCATAGATATGTTCTTAGCAGATCCTACATCACCTGCGCCAAATACTTTCACGGGAGCAATCTCCCCTCAAAATGCTCCCCTCAAGATCTTCAATGATCCGCTCCCAAATCACAATAACAACAAATTAAATCCAAATGGGATGAACAAGGGTGTAATGATAGGAAACAATGATCATGAAGCCTCGACTTCACTAAATCCACCTGTTGCACCACAATTAGGAAATCAGCCACGAACCAAGATAGTCGGTTTAGTGGAGTTAGACACTGAGCTACACATGGAAGCCATAACAAGGACACGAGAGTATTCCTCTCAGCCAAATCCAAGTTACCCACTAGAGCCAGATAACATTCAACAAACATTAATAAAACCCGTAGGTGCCTATGATTTAATTAATGACCTAACAAAGACCTTCTCCCATATCTCATTTTTGGACTTGCTGAAGAACTCTCCTACCCATAGGGCTTTTTTTAGAAGCATTAGGTTTAGGTCATTTAATTAACATCACTCCACCTCCCGAAACATAGGTAAATCATATAGACTTTGATATTCACCCTCCGGGGCAGCCGGATAGGGATACCGAGTTTATATTCGACATAAACAAAATGCCAATAGATGCCGAGATTGCACGTAGAGGTGATCCAACCTTACATTTACAAGTGTGGGTTTATAACAATTACGTTAAACATGTAATGGTTGATGATGGGGCAGCAGTTAACATAGTTCCCTTCTCTTTCCTTCAAAAGCTAGGGTATGGAGAAACAAATTGTTCCACGACTCGGAATACACTAAGAGGCTATGATAGCCTTAAAGCCACTTCGATTGGGACTATAATACTACCAGTCACCTTAGGACCCAAAACAATCCTCACTGAGTTTTATATTATAGATCGGGAAACCAACTATAATATGATCCTCAGCCGACCATGGATACACCGTATGAAGGCAATCCCTTCTATGTTATTTCAAGAAATAAGATTCCTACACTTGGGAAAGATATTCATAGCAAAAGGTGATCCGAAACCATTCGATATACACCTAGCAGATCTGAAGAAAAGGCCAAGCATTCACTCTGAGTTTGAACTCCCAACAAACCAACTTAACAAGCCAACCGACTCAAAACCGGAAGAAAAGTTGGTACCTACAATAGAACTAGAGACTACGAACCTAATCAAGAATATCCCAGCCCTCAAGGATGAGGCTAATGTTGTAGAAATAGTATCATTAGGAACTACTAAAAATTGTCAATTACTTACTAGAACAGATCTACCAATTTTCCTGCCATTTGATTCTATAGGTATGGGATGTACCCTAGGAGTTGGTTCTCTTCCAACAGAGGAACTCTGCATGGTAGAAGTAACCAAAGCAGAAGAAATAGATGTAGCAAATGTCCCAACATCCATCTTCCCAAGTAAATATTGGACTCTCCATTTCGATGGAGCTAGATGTCATTATGGGGCAGGGCAGGTGTGATCTTTACTTCTCCCGAGGGAAAGATCCTACCATTCACCTTTAAATTAAATTTCAATGTACAAACAATGGCGCTGAGTACGAAGCCCTCCTCCTTGGTCTCATCATAGCTAAAAGGATCGGTGTTAATAACATCAGAGTGTTAGGAGACTCTCAATTAGTAGAAAACCAAGTCTCTGAGGTGTATGAGACTAGAGCTGAACATTTACAACTCTACAAAACAACAATATTAGATTTGAGCAAAGGATTTAACTTCATATCAATTGAAGCAATCCCACGAGAACAAAACCTTCTCATAGATTCAATAGCAACCTCAACTTCACGTTTCACTCCAAACAGTGAGTTGGAAGACACCCATTTCATGGTATCCCTTCGTACTGAACCACTAGTAAAGAAAATGTCAAATCCTCTTTTAATGCACATAGTTGAGAATACATCTACTATCTTAGATCACGTTGATAGTGATAGAGCCACTCTTGATTACCTAAACACCTATGCAGAGTTACATCTCACCCATCACGTGGTAGATTTGTCCTTAATCCCACATTCGTCTTCTTACTTTGGAAATCCCATGATAGAGCTTCCCCCACAAAAGGAACTCGACATATACGTGGTAGAAAATGGAGAAGATCTGGAACTACCTCCAGCCCTACCTGAGTTTGAAGAAGGTAACACTTCTTTAATCAAGAAACAATTGATATTAACATCGAACGGAGGAAGAACCAAAGATCTTAAAACTAGGATCTTCACTAACTCCAGAAGAGATAGAAATACACACTCGAATCCTCAGAGAACATCAAAAGGATTTTGCATTTAATTATAAAGAAATGACGGAATTACACCACACATCGCGGTACATAACCTCATCACCAAATCAGATGCAAAGCCAATTAAACAAAAATCGAGACCAATGAAACCCAAGGTAGCTCTCATGGTGAAGGAAGAAGTAATGAAACTCTCCAGTAGGGTTCATCAAACCGGTCGATTACTCTCAGTGGGTATCTAATATCGTTCCCATTCTCAAAAAGAATGGGAAGATACGCATCTGCATAGACTTCCGAGACATTAACAAAGCATGCCCCAAGGACGACTTCCCATTACCATCCATTGACGTCATCGTTGACGCAACAACTGGATTTGAGCTTTTGTCTCTCATGGATGGATTCTCGGGATACAATCAAATCAGAATATCTAAACAAGACCAAGCCAAAACCACATTTATAACTCCTTGGGGAACTTATTGCTACGTTGTTATGCCATTCGGTCAAAACGCTTTGGTGCTACATACCAACGGGAAATGACATACATATTTCACAATCTTATTCATAAAATCATGGAATCCTATGTAGATGACTTGTTGGCCAAGGCCAGGAAGCGCTGTGATCACCCGAAGTGCTCCGCATCATTCTTTCACGTTTGATCAAATACGAGTCACACTAAATCCGAAAAATGTGTATTTGGTGTGACAGAGAGGAAACTCCTAGGTTACATTATATCATCATGAGGGATTGATGTAGATCCAGCCAAAATTTGGGTTGTTCTTGAGATGATCCCACCATCAGATGACTCGCATTAGATCATTTCTTGGAAAGCTTGGTGCAATCCGAGATTCATTCCGACTTAAGTTTTGCTATACATCCGATCAATAATTTGTTGAAAAAGGATTGCTGCATTATTTGGACAAAGGAATGCCATGAGGCCTTTGGAAGCGTTAAACGCTTCTTGTTGTCTCCTCCCACGTTAATGCCACCTAGACTAGATCATCCTTTGATCTTATATTCACGAGCTATAGATGTCTCGCTAGCCTACATGTTGGCTCAAGAAGATGACAATAAATGAGAATGTGTGATCTATTTTATTAGCCAAACATTGCTCGATTATGAAACACGTTATACGTAGGCAGAACGAGAATGCCTTGCCATAGTCTTTGCAACCAAATGCCTAAGACATTACATGCTAAACCAAGAAACAAGGGTCATTGTAAAAACAGACCATTTACGAACTTTCCTCACGCAAGGGTCCTTGTCTAAAAAGGTTGGACGCTTTATAACCTTAATGGGTGAATTCAAATTAACTTTTGTAAACTAGAAGTCCATTAAGGGACAAATCATTATAGATTGGTTAGCCGACAACCCATTAGATGGAGGTGATCTAGTAGATCTAGATTTTCCCGATGAATGCATATATTACATCGAAACCAAACCTCCTATCTCTGAATGTCCTTGGTATACTGATATTATTAATTATATCATGGACCATACGTATCCAGAAGGTGCTACACCACAACAAAGAAGGGTTACACATTATCGTAGCTAAATACGTTATTATAGAACAAGTGCTCTATCGTAAGGCTTTCGATGGAATGCTTCTAAGGTGTGTTGACACAGAAGAATCCAAGAAGATTCTCTATGAATCCCACAGTGGAATATGTGGCAGCCATTTTGGAGGTCATGCCACTACCCACAAAATACATCGATGGGCTATTTCTGGCCCACTCTAGAACACAACGCAGTAGAGTTTGTACGCAAGTGTCATAAATGCCAAGAATTTTCCCATGAGATTCACATGCCGACACAAGCTCTACAACCAATCGCAACTCCATGGCCCTTTTCTACATGGGGCCTAGATTTGATAGGGAAATTCTCTCCCTCATCAATAGATGGCCATAACTTCATAATCACGGCCACCGAGTATTTTACCAAATGGGTAGAGGCTATGCCTCTTACCACTGTACCAGGTGCCGTGATCGCCAAGTTCATTTTGAACCAGATCATTTGTAGGTACGGTGTCCCACAAATCATTATCTCAGATAATGGCACTTCCTTTAAGAATGACGAGGTCCGTGAGCTATGTAGTAAATTTAAAATAAACCATCATACAACCTCCCTGTATTACCCTCAAGCTAATGGGTAGGCTGAAGCAACAAACAAAACGTTGAAAGCTATTCTCCTCAAAATGGTAAAAGAAAACAAACGAGATTGGCATTTAAAGTTATATCCGGCCTTGTGGGCCCACCAAACCTCAATAAGAACACCAACAGGAGCAACTCCTTTCTCATTGGTATTCGGAGCAGAAGCAGTTCTCCCACTTGAGGTTGAAATACCCAGTCTCCGCATCTCACTACAAGGGATTCTGGATGAAGAAGCTTATAGAGAAGCACATCTCTCCCAACTAGAAAGCCTAGATGAGGCCAGATTAGATGTTGAACAAAGGGCATAGAGTTTATGCTTGACCGGATGTGCCGGCAATATAACAAAAAGGTCTATGAATGAGAAATATATGAAGGAGATCTAGTTCTAAGACTAGACAACCGGATCGATAAGAAGACCGGTGAAGGAAGGAAATTCCAGCCCAAATGGTTGGGCCCATACCGAGTCATGAAAGACTATGGAAATGGTGCGTATCTCTTATGTACACTAGAAGGTGAGGAATTCAATGAAACAGTCAATTCCTTGCATCTTAAACGATTCTATGCATAAGCGACCAACACTATTTGTATAATTATATCTACATTGCATCTTCATGTAGTTAGGTTCATTTTGTCCATTCGTTTTCATAAATTTTGTGATCAAGGAACTTATTCACAAGCAATTCATTATAAACTTCTAATGGTATTGGCATAAACATTCGAATCATACTTCTTCATTTTCATAACATCATCAACCATTTCAGAATCATTTCATCAAATAAAGCTAGATATGACAAAGTCTTAACGGTAACCATACCAAGGCCTGCATGCTTGTTCTCACTTTTGGTTTCTTCCTAGGGTAGGTGTCTTGCCCATGGTCTATTCTAGAAGCTTCATGGTGTCACATCTATCCCGTATATAGATCTCTTTGGAAATAAGAACATACTGACATTTTGCTCAAATAAATAAGTCAAATATAGATCAAACAAAAAATTTTATTTTTACACATTTCCTTGCCCTACCAACCTTCGGTGATGAGCTTGCATCTCTTACTAGTGACGTAGGGTTGGGAAAGGATGGGAATGCCCTTACTCACCTATGCCTTGTCCATGGTGATAAGCCCATGCTTCTTACTAGTAGCATGGGGCAAGGTGTGGGGGGTCCTCTTGACAGTAATGTTAAAGGTCATAAGCTAATAGTTCAAATAAACCTTCAAATCTTGAGTCAAAAATAAGTGAATCAGATGTCCAAAATTCCAAGAGAGTTTAAAACCCTGAAAACCAGATTTTGTCAACCATGTGGCCATCTACGGATCTAAGTCTAGATAAACCACAAAGCAAGTTGCATTCTAAACTATGGAGTCACTTGAGTAGAATAGGTTTGTAGCATCCTAATTTGGTTCCATCAAATCTTTGTCTATCTCTCATCACTACCATTCAACAAATTTCATAGCTTGTGCCCTTTCTAGCTCTCGGTGGTGAGCCCTCGCATCTTACTAGTTGTGTGGAGTTAGGAGTGGGGCAAGTACATCTGCTCATCATACTCATTTATCATCTCATTTTGTCAAAAAAATATGAAGTACCGAAAAATTGCTTATAGAAACTAAAGTTCAAGATCACATTGTGTCTGCATTATCATATATCAGCATTACGAAATACAAAAAGAAAGAAAGAAAGCATTTGTATCATTTGTTCTCCATTGCATACATTCTAAAAGCATATAAAAACAACATTATAATTTACATGTGGAAACGAATCACAAAATCCTAGACACCAAGAGTCTGATCCAAAAAGATATATATATATATATAATCAAGTTTATGTACAATGCCATCATGCACTAGGCATGGTCAAAATGCTCAATGAGCCCGGAAATACAAAATAAATCGTATAAACAATCTAAGAGTCACTACAAAAAGAGCCAAGTGGCCTCTCAACCCCTATGAGATCCCTCTGAAGGTGCACGACCACGTCTAGGACTCCGGCTACGCCGGCACTCAAATGCACTGAGGGCTCACGATCCCGAGGAGCAGCTGTAGCCTCGCTATGAGAGCGACTCCTCATCAGGTGCTCCACTGTCCTATATCCAGCCAACTCGGTATGGAGGGTAGTCACCATCTTGGCCACATGCTAGATAGGGGAAAAAACATCGGTATGCCTACCAGCTGCCGAAGGCTCCCCTGCATCCACGGATAGCTCGGCGTGAGTCCTCTCCATGGGGATCATCAGGGTATCAGTACATACCCGTGAATTAGGTCTCGCCACTCATCAATAGTCTCTACAAGCAAAGGAGAAAACAAATTAGAAATAATCAAAAGATAAAAACAAAAATGAACAAAAGGAGAAATAACAACTAAGGCAATCCTAGCTAAAAACAAATATTAAAAAGAAGGTGACAACTCACTCGGATCTCCGGGCCTCCAAGAGGGATCCCTAGGATCAACACCTACCATAGATGCCGCCACCGACTAATGTGCTCCTCCCATGTTTGGAGCAACATAGCGTCCTGCTACGGACTCATCCTCCCCACCTAGGTCCTGAGAGGGTGGCTCCTCTAGAGACTAGAGTCACCCTCTCCGCACTCTGCTCTACCCTCTCGGCCTGTAAGATCTCCTGAGTGTCATGCCACTCGGGATCACTGTCCTCCTCTCCACCCGACTCACTGACCTCCATATCCTCGGTCTCCTCCTCCATCTCTCCCCTTGTGAACTCCTCAGACTCGAGTCTATATCAATGGGGTCATCACACTGTGGGTAGGACCGGTGGCAATCTGAAGTAAGGGTGCCTGAGGAGCACCGGCTCTCCCTCGAGCACGTACTACCCGCCTAGCTGCAATAGGGACACTAGGAGTAACAATAGTCCAACCCCGGCCTCTAGGACCTCCCCTAGCCTCCCGAACTGATCTAAATACTGGCACCACTGGGGGAAGCATAACAACGTAAGCAAGGCCAAACTACTGAGGCACTCGGTCAAAGGGGTGTGTCTCCACCTTCCCCGTCCTGTCCACAAGCTGCCCTGTAGTAGAGCAGAAATCAAAGTAAGGGTCTCCTCACCCCATAACCCTACCATGGCCTGATAAGGTGTGGCCTCCATATCATCAGTGGTCAGGGAGGCAACTGGCTGGTGGGGTGCTCTAAGCACCGACATATCTGTCCATCTAGGCTGCCCTCACAGCTCTCGGGATCCACCACCTCTACACCTCTCCCATAAGGGATGATACGCTCATAGACCCAACTCATAACTAGGGTCGGATGGCTCAAAGATTGTCCCTGTAAGTGAACCACCCGGTACAAATCATGATAGGTGGTCCCAAGTATATCAGCTCCCCAGGCATAAATCCGCCATGTGCCTCAATCTGTGTAATAATAGGGGACCAACAATAAAGTAAAGTGTCTCCTCCCTTGTCCCCGATCAATCTCGAGGCAAGGATCCCCATAATAGCCTGATGAATCAAAGGGATAGGCAAGCTAGGAATGGACCGGACCCTCACCCCCTTCTTCGAACCAGTGGAGATAACTACGTCTCCCATGTATGTAGCCCACTATGCTATCTGAGCCCGTGACCCTACTGTCTCAAGTGTGAGTCATCTCTCGATGATCGGACTCCCAAGATGTGGTAGACATCCTCCAGGGTGATAGTCCACTCACCCCTGACTCCTGGAAATCGAAAGTGTTCCGATCAACATCCCAATACGAAAACAAGTCACAAAGTATGTGACTAGAAGGTGCGACATGAGGAACCCGTGATATACGTAATATGCCGGCCCTCTGAAGAGTATCCTGCTCATCCTAAGAAAGTGCATCCAACACTCTGAAGCCAGTCACACTCTCTCTCTCGCTCCATCTGATATATTCCTCCTTCTTCTGCATACACCCAAAAACACGCAAAACGGAGTAAGTTAGTATTCAAATTACATTGGAAAAATCATTAAAGTAGGTAAGAATGCTAGAAATGCAAAAATGAATTCAAACAAGTGTTATTTTGGCATTCTATAAAGGACCGCCACCCTGAGTAGGGTGGTGGTTCCATAACCGCCGCCTTAAAGGGGCGGTCTTGTAACCGCCACCCTGATCAAGGTGGCGGTCATGTAACCGCCCCCGCAGGCGGTGGTCGTGTCCCGAATTTCCAAACGGGTCACGTGCCCTAAAAATGCCTAAAAACATGAAAAAATACTATTTTGACTAAAACAAAGCCTACCCATTAGGCACCCCCTAAGTGACCCTATTAACACCGACATTTTCAAAAATAATCCCCCCATGACAAAGATTTCATCATTTTAACATTTTGGGGTAAAAACGTTAAATCAAGAAGAACTAACCTATGATCTCGCGGGTCGATGTTCTGCTCACGGAGGCATGATCACTATCTCGTCACAAATGTTTTGACTATGCTCTCATCAAAAACCGTCACCGTGGGTCCCAGAGCTCAAAATCAATCAAATCAACACGCGTAAATGAATAGGAAAATGGGCCCATTTTTACATATATAGCATCTTGACTCATTTTGAATGCCCTTTTCACAAGTTTGGAGCGCCGACGGAGGTAAGTTCTTATCCCCGCAAAATGGTAAGTCCTCACTTCATATTATTTTAGCATTTATTTTTCGATTTATTTTATCTATCTGCACTTGAGTCCTCTTTTCATTTTGCAGTAGGTAGGGAATTTTGGATGGCATCATTTCGACACACGGACGTGTCAGGTATAATTTCTAACTTCCCATTTCGGGACCACCATACTTAGACCCACCATTTTACGCCTCTTCATGGCTAAAACACTTCTCCGAGGGGGCAATATGTACGTACCCAAAATTGTAGGGTACTACGCTCCATCGAACAATGTTACACGTGCCCCAATGATGATACAGGTCTCCTCGCAAGGTGTTCGGGATCCGAAAAAGCTCTCCAAGTATGCATTAACATCCCGCATGTCCCGCTTAGCCTCCATGCTTTATTTTTCTTTTCCCTCTTTTTTCCTTTACGTTTTGGTCTTTATTTGGTCTTGCCTAGCATGGCGGTCCATGACCCACCTGTAGGCGGGCGGTCCTATAACCGCCGCCCTGCTCAGGGTGGCGGTCCTTCATGCATTTTTCCAGAACATTCTTTTTATCGTGACTCACGTAAAATTTCAATGTTTACCAGCTTTTTTCACCACCTTTGCTCGTATTTATTTATTTTTGGTTCCCTGAATAGTGTTTTTCCATTGTTTATTGTAAAGGAGTTCAATTTGGATTTCACCTTTGGGTAAATGGGAATTCTATAAATAGCTGGTTTGTGCTCAAGCAAATGGCCCCTCAAAATTGCCTCTCATCTTCTCATTTCAAATTTTAGTCTTTCAGTTCTTGCTTAGGAATTGTATTAGTTTTATTCATTACATGCATAGTTAGTGTTGTTTTGTTGTTTAGAAGCCACATAATCTTCTTGTGCTAGTGTTGTTACTGTTTCATACAATCAATTGAGATAGGATAGTTTCATTTTCAGTTTGAAGCCATTAAAGTTGCAGGTTTTGTTCATCAAGGAGGATAGTTTCAGGTTCTGAATGTTTTGTGTTGCATGACTCACAATAAATCCCACTAGGAATTACATAAGCCAAGCTCTGTTCTCTTGCGCTATCCCTCTCCTACTCACATTGTATTCGGTCTACATCCAAAGCTGCCATTGTTCCAATACCTACTTCTATTGATGCTAGCATTACATGCTTTTCTAGATTCACGTGAGCACGAAGGAATGAGGAGATCACACTGAGGGGACAAAGCCACACACAATCGGATTCGCCACTATTCTACAAAATCCAGTTCAAGCTATCAAAGTTCTAGATAAAACATATCAAATAGAGTAGTGAATCATTTCATTTCAGTTAATCTCACTTTCGATATTACCGGGAAGTTGTGGGGATTGATAGTTTCTAAGAAACTATGATTCATTCCTCACTTCTGAGGTAAGATCGGGGTCTTTCAAATAGATTAGATCAGTTATCTGGTTATTTAGAATAGATTCACAATTACACACATGCAGCAGTAGCTATACTCGCTACTTTGTTTGTTTTGAATTATGTTATTATTAGATTAGTTGTCACTTTCTAGATATATTATATAATTGCTCTTTCAATTTTGTTTAATAGTTCATCAAAAATACAAAAATAGAGAATTTAGATATATGTTGTAGATATACTTTGCATAATTAGTTTACTTTTCTTTAGTTAGATCTATATTATTTCTTTTGTATGACAATCACGGACCTAGGGAGCCTAGAGAATACGTATTCGAACCAATCATGCCTCAACCCAATCTTGTTGCAGCAATAACTAACATAGACCAAAATCTCAGAATTCAGGTCTTCCAAGCAACAACAAACCTACAAGAAATCAGCACACACGCTTGAGAGGATTAAACATAGAAGACGAAAAAGTGCATATGTTTTGGTCAAACCAGCCAAACTACAGATTACCCTAGATAAATATCCGCATGACTGTAGAAGGGCTTGAAAGAGAGAAAACGTTCGGTTGTGATCCTTTGGTCCCACAACCAGATGCAGGAGACATTCTCACTGACATAGACACTAGCTTAAGAATTCAAGTTGCTAGAATGCCTGTAAGATATTCTGAGAAGATTGCACAACTTTTAGTTCTAAATATAGAGGCCGAAAAGGCATATGACTACTGGATACTAGGGATTAGGGATTGATTCCACACATGACCATAGGAGGTCCACAACAACCACAAATCTACGGTTGTGATCCATAGGTCCCACAACCCAATGGGCCCATAGGTCAATCAGACATTGATGCTGGTTTACGCACATTAGTATTTAGATCCTCTCCACTTCCACCAAGCATTATCACACAACTATCCTCACTAGACGTAGCAGCTAATCAAGCTAAGGATTTCTAGACTAGACCAGAGAATCACCCATAGAATCCACTATTCATTCCATCATCCATTTTCATGACCCTTTCAGGAGACATATACGAAGCACCCACAAGTTATCTTCCACGTATCCCACAACCTATAGATCGGATCACGCCAGAGCTCGATATTGATTGGAGCCTTCGAGCAGTCATCCTCACCAACCGATCTATCATGCCAGTTCAGGTTAGGAGGGCCTTCTTTTCCTTAGATTCATAGATTCCATTAGTGCACATCGAAGACATAAGATTTCCTAATTAGTTATCCCCACCGGATGTCTCGCACAACCTTGGGAGGTTGGGTGCGAGGAAGAGTTACTTGTAGATTCCCATGCTCACTTGTCACTTTTCTATTGTACAATTACCTATGTATAAACATGGACATGACTATCTCTATGTTGTTGTTAATAGATTCAGTAATATGTGTATTCTTATGGCATGCAAACAGATAGTAAAAGCACATGAGGAAAAAAATATTTTCTTTGCTAATGTATGGGTACATTTTGTCTTGCCAAATTTTATTGTTTCGATAGGGATTCCAAGTTCTTGGGAAGTTCTAGACTACTTTTTGGGACAATATAGATACCAGGTTATAGAGGAGCATGAATTTCCATCCACCGAGAGATGGACAGATAGAGGTGGTGAACAAGAATTTGGTATAGTTCATGAGAGGGTATAATAGCAAATACCCAAGGACTTGGGATGAGTCCTTAGCGTACATTCAACATTCCTATATCCGGAAGTACACAAATCCATTATGAAGTCACCATTTGAAACATGCTTGGGATATATACATACAAATATGTTGGAAATAGCAATTGGACGATAGGATGAGGAGGAGACATGAGACACATAATTGACTAGAGAAAACAAATTCATTGAGAGGATCTAGGAAATCTATCTCAAAGTCAAAGAACAATTAGATAAATTTCAAGCCAAGTACAAGGCTAGGCATGATAAACATAGGAGACAACATAATATTCATGTTGGAGATAGAGTTTGGGTTTACTTGAGCAAAGAGAGACTACAAGGTCAAGCACGAAGCTCAAATCATATGATATGGAACCTTCACCATATTGGAGCAGGTTGGAGAAAATACCTTTCGACTTGATTTTCCACCATTTACGAGGATGTAATCAGTAGTAAACTGTGAGAACTTGGACCTATATGAGCCATCCATGCTAGATGAAGATGACGGATTATAGTTGCTACCTTCCATTGAGGATTGCGTCTTGGACTCACGAGGTGAATTGGAGGAGGATGTAGTGCTGCAGTAGAAGGTCAAAGAGACTAGGAGAGGTCTACAGAGTCTTGGTAGGTTGGAATGAAAGGAAAAAAACCAAGGGAGGCCCAATGGTACTTGAAGGAGAAAGAGAGGGAATTGTTTTCTCATCTACTCCCCATTTAGATTTTATGGGACCAAAAGCCTCCTAAGTAGGGGAGGTTTGATCCATAAGGTTCCAAAATGACTCTACTTCATCAGATCATCCATCAACAAAGAAGGAAAATGAAGAAAAAAAGGTTCTATCTTTATGTTAATAGAACCACCACTCTGTCAAAGCGAAGGTTACTGAACCACCGTCCAACCAGGGCATCGATCCTATAACTACTTCCTAGGAAGGGCAGCGAGTCTTATGCCTACCGGTTTACATTGGGTGGTAGTCCTATCACTTTTAGATAGAAAAATAAAATGTGAAACAAATATTCCTAGAATTGGAAAGGATATCTACGTCTCTTCTCCTCCATGAACTTTCCCATCCTCTAGTGCACGAGAGGACAAGGAAAAGATATAAATAGATGTAGGAAGGAGTGTTTCTATCATCAAAAGCAAGAGACTTCATGAGAGTAAGTAGAAGAGTTCTAAAGTCTTTGGAATTGAGTTTGTAGAAGAAATAGTTGGAGAACAGAGTAGTCAAGTAGTTGGGAGGAAGTGTGAGACGTTGTCAATTTACTTTTCACTTATTGTAAAGTTTATATCTCTTATATTTTGAATTGGCCAATAAGATAAAAAGGGAAGAAAGATTTATTTTCCCTTCCCATTGGTTTTCCTCCTTTGGAGGTTTCCAGGATAAAAATCCTTGGCGTATGTGTGTGTGTTGATTATTTTCTCTTGCAAATTTCAGTTCTAAGGCATAAACAATTCAACCACTAGCTCATCTTTCATTTTCTATTTGAAAATAGGCCCAAGTATAATTGTTGTTTTTGAATGAAATACAAAGTAGATAGTTTATGTATCATCTACGGCCTTCGATATAGGACTTGTTCTACAATCACATATTTGGAGTTTATGACATGAAGTTGCCTCCTTTAATGCGAGTTAGATCCTTACAGGTATGTATGTAGCCTATATTATATGCACAAAATCCCAAGGTACGTTGGTACATCACTTAGCCTTGAATTGAACACTCACCTAAAACACGCAAGGGTACCAAGTCCCTCTTGTATGTCAGCTTGTTAAAGGAGTTAGCATGATTAAACAAATATTCTAGATCCATAACAATTAACCGAATATATTCCGATTGCATAAATCAGATGTAGATCTTAACCATGTGTAAGAATACTTAAACAAGAACTATAATTAGATTTACCATACACGATCCATGCTCAGTTATGCCAAACACTAATATCCAGCCACAAAGATCCATTATATTAATTTTTATAAGACAAAGAAGCTTCATACATACATAGTATAATCACCATAGTCATGCATGCCCATAAACTCGCAACATAACTCTAAAAACATAGAACTCTCTAAACCGTGCAAATCAATACATATTTATAGGGGTGGGGACTTTCCCTTCACCACCCATGCATCTCTCAAAAATAGGTTGCATGCTAATAATAGCCATGCGCTGCTATAAGCTAAGTACAAAAATCATGCAAGCTTTCTAACAATAGATCTACTTCAGTTATCTCTCAGTTTAGATCCTATTATTAGCTTGGAGCCATGCATGTCGATTGATCTTCTATTTTCCCAAAATAGCCTTTGTGTGTTCTTCAAGTCTTCTAGAAGACATGCTCTACACTCCATGTCTATCTTTAGCTCTTCATTCCAAAACTAGCTAAGTGTTAATTTTTTTGCGTGCAACCTTGTCATGTCTCACGTCAAACCCTGTCATCCTCACACATGCTTCCTCATGTAAATTTCTTCTACAATATCTTCCACATGCGCGACCTCTATTCCGGACTTATGTTGGGGATGGATCTATGCAGAAACATTGCAACCATTGAATATAAAACTCAAAACATGTAAATATGGATCTAATAATCCCCACAAAATCTAGAACAATGAAAATATAAACAAGAATAATCCAAATCACACAAAATTACACACACATAACAAAACATGTACCATGGTTCACCCAATGTGGGCTACGTCTACCAATGATAGAGATATCATATATATAATATAGCAAGAGATTACAAACTAACTCTTATACACAAGAGTACATGTATCTATTCAAGAGTATCTCCTCTAGATCTCCAACCAAATCTTCTGAGTACGATGTAAACCGTGCCTCCATACTACCACTGTATCTCCTTGAGATATATATAATGGATCTACCTAAGTGCACTACAACCGTGCCTCTGAAAAACCACCATATCTCACATACCAAAAGCTACCCCGCATCTTCCACTATGCAACCAAGCTCTCACTATGAATATGCAAACAAGACCTCTTAGAAGGGTCTACCAATGTGCAATGGCTTATGTAACCGTGCACCAAGAAGTGAGTCTCTCCTCCATCACTACATAACTTTGTGCAAAACATGAAGAAAACTTCCTCTACACACTAGATTACTATGGATCAACAATACATCATGATCTCATGGATCATGTAATGCAAGATCTCACAACAACCCATGGATCTATCAACATGAGAAATAACAAGATCTCACAACTTTGTGGATCTAACAAGAAGAAACACTAAGTGATTTGTATACTATGCAAGACATTACATGAGATGAAACAATATAAAGGACATACGGTAGAAGATAATACAATCTTCTCACCGACAAATTGTATACTGCACTTTCCTTCTATTCAACTTCTCTTTATGAAAGCTCATGTCTTCATGTAATCTAATTCTTCTTCTTCTTCTTCATTCTTTCAACCAAGGATAGCTCAATTCTTCTTTTTCCTTATTCCAACCTATCTAATCCTATTTTTCTAGCTTATATAATCCTAGACAAACTTAGGGCATAATAGCCATGAAATTATGCCCTTTAGATTTTCTTTAAAAAAATCCAGCTAAAATCCCATGGGTCAAATAAAAATTCCATGCACAAGAAACCGGTGTCGGTTCCCTAACCGATGGCAATTCATCTCTAACCAATGGCGGTTAATCTCTTGACCAATGGTGGTTAATCAATTGATGCCGTTCTTGTGTAAACTATCCACCTATAATGCATGCTCATTGTGAAGCAATCTAGCTCCACAACCCAATAACTTAGTCATTTTTTCTATGCTCAACATTACCCCACACTAAAAGTGTTATCCATCCTTAGAAACATCTGCTCCTCTAACAAATAATAAAGAATGAAAAAATAATGACCACAATACCTAGATTGCGCCAAAGAGTGAAA
This sequence comes from Taxus wallichiana var. yunnanensis, assembly GCA_018340775.1. Taxonomy (NCBI): domain Eukaryota; kingdom Viridiplantae; phylum Streptophyta; class Pinopsida; order Cupressales; family Taxaceae; genus Taxus; species Taxus wallichiana. The sequence goes on along the minus strand of CM031240.1, from coordinate 325,012,127 downwards.
GAATTCTACTACTTTTGCTATATAAGGATTGGGAAATCCTTATTCAATGATGCCTCAATCTCATTCCATGCTTCTACCTCACTCTGTGCTTGTTTGAAAAAATCCCCTATCATTGCATTAACTTCCTCAAATGTAAGCTCTTCACCTTAGCTTTAAATGTGTCAACAATATTTTCCAGTTATTTGCTAAGGTTTGTCAATCGTCCATTATGCACGTCACTTGGGGATATAATTCCTTTATTTTATTCTTTATAGAGGCCCTCAAGAATTCAATTGCCTCGGTATTATTTTCTATACACTTCTGCTCGGATTTTGTCGTGTTACTGTCCAATTTCGTTTGTTTTTATGCGGAACTATTTTAAATCTGCCTCATGTGTGGCAACCGACACACTTGCCACCCTATATTTGTCTTCATAGTTGTCATAGACAACTTTGGCCATATGAGCCATAGTTTTCACTGACACAAGAAGCTCGATGTCTTGCATTATGGTTTCCTCACGCTGTTCTTTATCCTCCTATTTTTACCTTGCCATAACATATTCTGTGCTCTAGTGCGAGGTTTCTTTTGCATCATGATAATGCATGTCAAATATTCTAGACAATGGAAGGATAATTCATACTTCGTAAGGGGAGCCAGATCCGAGCATGCCAATATGATAGAGTTTTATATCATCTATGCCTTTTTGTATGCCTCATGTAATTTCCCCTTCTCCTCTTGCAGAGACCAACTTTTAAGCGTGTAATAGTCTATTCCTTTCCCTTTATCTCCTTGTCTCTCTCGATAATTTCTTTATTCTTTTCCTCCAATTCCTTTTCCAAATCCTTTATTCTATTATTCCTTCCAAATAATCTCACCTCTATCTCCACCAATACTTTATTTAGCGCATTACATTCCTGTTCATTAGTCAATATTGCAAATCCACAATTAGATTTACCTCTTTGGAGCTCGGTGAAGTGTGCATATCTAGCAATGCACCTATATTGACTTCAAATTATAGCTCATCGATGTGGGACTAAAAAAGTATAGGAGAGCATTTTCTTTGTGTGCGGGTATGCACTTTCCTTATCAAAAGATGACAAATAGAACAATTGGTCTATTGGGCTGCACTCTAGTAGTGATTTGCACAAGAATTTCTTAGGATCTGTGTCATATGACATTGTAGGCCTCTCTTTGGGTGGATGTGTGTCTTCCACTTGTGTGCTACCCTTGGGAAACCTAACCGCCAAACTTATCTCTGCACCCCCACTCCCATTTTTCCTCTCCTTCATATTTTAGGTGCTTTATGCCATGCTCTACCTCCGTCTCGACCAAGTTTTGCATAATATTTGTGATTTTGTGCTCTGCCAAGGTCTATACCTACTGCAGGTCCAAGAATATATATTATATCGTATACATTCATTCCCACTTATTCTCCATCTCCTTCTCCCTCGCGAGAATCCTCTCCCCATTTGATTAATGCACATTTTAAACAAGAGGGCTCTTCTCAAGCTCTCGTTCTTCTTCCTCCCCTTCTGTTTCCTCATTCTACAAGCTCTCCATATTTTTAGAGTAAAAATATGCATCACCCTCTACTTCTTACTTATTGGAGACTTATTCTTTACTAGGGACTTCTTCCTATGAGTATAAGTACTCGTGCCCACACCTATTTCTTGTGGTCTCTGCCCACACACACACTCAAAACCCTGCTCGTTGTAGGAGTTTCCTCTCTATCTCTCTTCTTTGTCTATACCTTATATATTCCTACAGGGTCCTCGGGGATAGAAACATCATCTTATACATACACAACCTTCTCAAAATTTGGCTGTAAATGAATGTAAAATGTTGTTGTAGTTGTCCCCTAAATTGGTATTGTAATGGGCTTGAAATAATGTATGTTGTGAGAGACATAATTTTCCATGTACGTGTGCTTCTTTGGATAAACAAGTGTTTGGCATAACACGCAATGCTCCTGATATACTTCACATGAATAAAACCTCAATTTATTGGCCTCCTTAAATCTATTAACTACACTCTAGAAATATTGTGCTATGAAGGAAAATGGTAATTTGCACCATGGGCTCTTTGTGCCATTAGTCAATGTAACCTTACCAATATAGAATTGCTGATAAAATACAAATGCAACCTTATCCCCTACCAAAGCTAGTAGTTTCTCAGGATCCTCCATTCTATGCAAAATGCATCATGCATCTACTTGTACCATTTATCCAAGCACACCTTGTACATAGGTGTCATAGTATCACAAGTATATGTTACAAATCTCTTAGCTAGGGAGGTGTCTTCCTCAGGATACTCCCAAATGTTGTTGTTTGGCCCATCGGGCAATCTAATCTCAGAGAAAACAATGGTAAAAAATGTTACAATACATTATCTTGTCTCCATCTTGTGTGACATCAATGATATCATCTAAAATGAAGGCTGAGATGTTGTAGATGGCCCCCTCTGTAATCTTCCTGCATACGTTCAACCACCTTTTGTTAACTTGGGTCCATCGTTCTTGTGTGTTCAATTTTGTAAACATGCGCACGCGACCATCTTCATGACTGGGTCATTGATCTTTTTAATATCAAAGGCACACCCTCCTTTCTTATACTCATACTCCTTACCTATTTCTTTGAAAACCTCATTGTCACCCAAATCATCATCAATTGACTCTCTAGTGCAAATGAGTCTCGGTGAACTTGAGATTAACTATGGAGTTATGCACATCCTCCTTCCCATAAAGTAAAAATAGTCTTCATGTACGCGTGACATAAGCCACTGGTACAATCTCTCAGGCTTTCCAAAAAATGGTAGTTCATAAAGTTGCAAAAGTCTAGCCTTCTTCAATGTCTTCTACACTGAGTCATCATATACTAGTTTGTCATCTTCTATTCTTTCACCTGTGGGGCGAACCAACTCCAATGTCATTTCCTTCTCAGTTGTATCGGTTCGATGGTTATAATCACTTATAACCATTTTTCACACATGGGACACCCACTCCATTCCCATCAATACCCCATATGGGTATTGCATCTTTGAATACCATTCCTCATTGAAAATTTCCGTCAAATGGTTTTCCCTTGCCCTTCTTCTTGGGTGAAATGGTTGTTCCTCTCCTTGGTGCCATTCTCCTTGGTTGAGTACTTGATTACTTCTACTTGTGCTTTATTCTTATAATGCCTCAAACTTATAACCCTACTCTACACAACTCAACTCATGTCTCATGCCCTAGTTCTTCAAACCCTAACTAGAGAACTTGTGTTTCCTCATGCCACACCATCCAAACCCACAAACTCCTTTCACAAACTTTCTCTGTGCACGACTTTGTCTGTATTCACAATCTAGTTCACAAATTCCATTCTTCATAATTTCTTGTTTGTACCAATTCACAAGGATGCCCTAGTTTGCAAGATCTCTTTCACAAGTTATCGCAAGGTAAAAATAACTTACTCGACTCCTATTTATAGTTTTTCTCTTTTTACTGCATTAATTACCATGCCACCTACCACCGTACTACCACAATAAATTCATATTTTCTAAGCACGTTTGCTCCACGTTCCCAATCATGTTTAACCTCTGCAACCTTATGGCATGCAAAACTACACCCGACCAGTAGACCTTACGCACGCTTCTAGCGCCGAAGTACATCACCACTGTGTGTCATATATTAAGTAGTTCTCCCTACCACTTTGCCTCCCCTCATGTTTCTTTGCACGTTCATCACTATACGTGGATTTTTATTTTGGCATCACCCTATTATCACCATCTTCCTTGACACCTTGTCATTTTCTATCGACAACTATTACCACCCCTACTATGTGCATCCCTCTAGATAATAATTCCATCACACGCTTTTGTTTTTCTTGGGTAATTGTCAAACTTTACACACTTGCCTCTATTGTACTCTCTCTACCCCACACTAAGGGTATGTGTGGTCCTCTATGCATGAAAACACTTAGATAGTAATCAGCTTCTAACACGCAAGCACACTTATTTCAAAAAACACTAAACTAAATTGACAAAGCATAACAACGATGAAAGGAAACACATATAAGGGAAATGCATTAAGGAAACCTAATATAATGGAAATAATACCTTATTACAAACACCAAGAAGAATTATTTATAGTAGGGATTTAGCCTACTCCCATTGAAGTAACTAGGAAACTATGTTCCATCCAACACCTCTAACTAGAAAGTGCCTAAATCAAGTATATAAGTTATAACATACGGTCCCAACCAATGCACTTTAAGCTTTCTAGGGTACAACAAGAACTTTGAATCATAAAAAGAACCATCTGTCCAACTTCAAGCTTATTATCCTTAATATGTCTATCATGCCATGCCTTTTGCCTGGCCTTTTCTATCTTTTGACTCCATCATGCTATAGTGTGTCGTTGATCTAATTGCATCGAGTTTTCAATACACTCTTCAAGTGCTTGCTCATCAGCCAAATATCTTGTGTGCGTAATACACAAAGAATGTAACATTAATTCCATTAGTAGAACAACCTCCATGCCAAACACCAATTAAAAAGGTGTGGCCTTATTCAACCTCTTGTAGGTTATCTTGTATGTCCATAGTACAACGGATACTTTATCATCCTAGTCCTTCCTTCCAACATCACAAATTTTAGTCAATGTATGGATCAATATATTTTTGAAATCCATAGTAGTTCCATTAGCCTAAGGGTGATAGGGTGTTGTTTGTATGACTGTGTAACCATAAATTCTGCCAATAATATTCGATGGTCTCATTATGGAAATGAGTACCCTTATCACTCATCAAACTTAAAGGGCATATATACTTGCAGATGATTTTTTCCTACGAAACCTTGTTGTAGCTCTTTGTGTAATCCTTTACAGAAACTCCTTATTCCCACCTTGTAAGATAATCTATACAAGTGATAGTTTAACGTGATCCAGTCTTGCATGCGGGTGGGGAAATAGGACACAAAAAGTAAATTTCCCACTTTTCAAAAGATTCAGTGCTAGTAATAGGTCTTAAAGGCATTTCATCTTTGTGCCAAGGCTTTCCAAGGAACTGACAATGCTCACATGCCTTACAATATTCTTTACAATCCTTATATAATGTTTCCCACCAAAAACCAACCAATAAAAGATTACGCACGGTAGAATCTCCTACATAATGTCTACCTGTAATACTGCCATTAGCATCCTCCATAATGGATTCACACTCATGCTCAAGTACACACCCACGTAAAAATTCATCCCAATATAGTTTGTATAAGTCTCCACTGATCAACATATAAGGAGAGACATGAATGGAAAGTTGTTTCTTATATAAAGCCTTCATCCCTTCAAGCACCACACCAGTACACAAAAAGACAACAATATATTCTAATTCAAAGGGCACATAGTTCAATATGAAAATTTATGCATCGACATTATGTCCTCAAAGCTCTACGCATCCTCACCTATATTAATCCTTGATAAATGATATGGTTCAGAATTACTCTTTCCTAGCTTCACCATTACTATAAAGTCAAATTCTTGAAACAACAATATCCAATGATATATGCACCCCTACAAAATGAGATTGTTCACTAAGTACTTCAAAGCTACACGATCTATATAGAAAATAAAAGGTGTTGCTAGCAAGTATTGTCGAAACTTATGAAACACGTAGATCATGGAAAAGGCTTCACACTCTGTAGTTTTGTAATTCTATTCTACCGAGGTTAACTTCTTGCTTGCAAAGAAAATAGGATGATTAATAATCCCTTCTCTAGGCTGGGCCAATAACATGACAATGGCCATTCTAGAGGCATCCACATGCACATGAAAATGTTTGGTCCATGAAGGAAAGTGCATAATAGGAACTGTAGTAAGCCTTTCCTTTAGTGTCTCAAACGCATACATTGTTGCACCTCACCCCAATGTAACCTACCTTTACTTTTCAATAATTACTCCAAGGGCGCAACGATCTTGGTATAACCTTTGATGAACTTCCTATAATATCCTATGTGCCCCAAGAATCTGTGCACCTCGCTTTGGCTAATAGGTTCCTCTAGGCCCAAAATAAAAACAACCTTAACACGATCTACTAACAAGCCTTCCTTACAAATGATGTGTCCTAGCAAAGTCCCAAAGAGTGTGAAAAAGACACACTTCTTAATGTTTAAAGTGACACTCAACTACCAGCATATCTCAAATATAAGCCTCAAATTATCACAATGATATTTCACAAGCCCATACATTGTCCAATCATCCAGATAAACCTATAAGAACTTATGAATAAAGTCCTGGAATGCCTGCACAACAATGCACAAAAATATTATAGGCACATTATTTAATCCAAAAGGCATAACCATGTATGAAAAACTTCCCCATTCAGTGGTGAAAGTTGTCTTCTCTTGATCCTCTTTAGATATCCTTACCTAATGGTATTCAGAAAATCCATCAGTGAAGGATTAGATCTTGTGCCCTGTAATGCCTTCCAAGAATTATTCAAGTAAAATGTGTGGGGAAATGATCAATTACACATATAAAATTTAACTCCATGTAATCCACATAGATCATGATCCTTCCATCTTTATTTATACTGATAACCATAGGGATAACACATTTTGACTCACGTAATGCGTTGAATGATTCCATAATTCAACATCTTGTCAATTTCTTCTTTCACCTTGGCCTTGCGCGAGTTAGGATTCATCCTATAAGGCCTCTTCCTAACCAGGTGTGCACCTTCCTTTAGATTTATTCTCATCTCACACAATGATTCATATACCCCATTTAACTCATGATATCCCCAAGGAAACAGTCTGAAGTCTCTAATGATGGCCTCCTTTGGTTCAACATATGTCTCGATATTGACCTTCTTAGTTTTCAATGGCTTATGGTAGGTGCATTCCCTCTCATATGTACTATATAAGACCTCGTGCGTACCCTCTGTATGCTCAAAGCATCTAGATTCTCCACTTCTTCATCATCAATGACATATACCATCTTTTCCTTCTCTTTTTATAGGTAGACGTACCCAAGCTTTTTTGCGTCGGTCTCTTCCTCTTGAAACCACACCTTTAGGTCGACTCACCTATTAATTCTGAATAAGTTCCTCAACCTTTGCACTATCTCCCATAGTCAAGTGCTTCATAACTTGTAACGCCTCATTCACTGAGCTTTAGTGGAAAAATAGTCAAAGGTTTGAATCATACCTACAATCAATTCTTACCAATTTCCAGTCTCTCTATTCAGCTTATGCATAGACATACCATGCACGAACACAACCTCACAAGGTGTAGTAGAGCTTGTGTACCCATAATGAAGGTGGTAAAGATTCTTTCCCCTTTGTCCAGAGTCTCTCACACTACTGAATGTGGTGTTGAACATGATCCTTACCATGAAATTCACAGATATGAGTAGGCACATTGCTCTTGAGAAATCTAGCAAAGAAGGTGATTCTCACTTCTCACCACTCTAAAATATTATTCCTATGAACCATCCACCAATGCACTACTGTCCCACATAGAGTATAAACTAGAATATTCCTTCTTTCCACTTGATCTATCTATTAAACTTCCATAGTGCACAATAATAATTGAGTATTTCCTTCACCAATGTACTTGGTACCTACTTGCTACCCAAATGCCTAACACAACATGGTTTGCTTATGCACGTAATTTCACTCCTCACTTCATGCCCAACCATTTGATAATTTTTATGTGGCTAGTTGTCACTTATACTCATGATTAATACCTTGATTCAGATCCATAAATAATATAACATTCTATGGAGCAAGTCCATTATATTAAACAATAGATAAATAATAGACATAATGAGGTGAATCATGTAAGAACCAATTATTACATGATAAGTAATACCATAATAGCTCATGCGCACATAAATAGATTATAATAAGTAATACCATAAGCTCATGCGTGCATCAAATTTGGTAGCATAACCTCACAATAATTCATATCTAGTTCTCACATAGTCCTCCTATTCTATGCAGATCACTACATATTTATAAGGGTGGGGACTTTCCCTTCACCACTTGCATAATTCCCAAAATAGGTCACATGCTGAAAATAATCATGTGCCTTTACAATAATAGCCACATGCAAGTGCACTAACAATAGATCTCTTCTAGTTAATTGGTAGTAGCAATTCTATTATTAGCCCAAACCCATGCAAAGTGCTTAGTAGCCACTCTTCCAATAATAGCCCATGTGTGTCATGCAAGTCTTTATCTAGTTTGTGTGCTCTGCACGCTATCTCCAAAAATAGCCCATGTACATGTGAAAATGGCTAAGTCCCAAATCTTCCCTTGTATTTTGTGCACGTGTCCTTCCCTATCCTTCCATGCCTTTGATTATGCTTTACTCCTGTGCATGAATCTTCTATGCACCCTCTCCTTCATATCATACTCTTGTCTGCTCAACATTACCCCACACTAAACTGCATTGCCACCCCGACAATGGCTGCTCTTTGAATAATAAAGAATAAATAATGGAAATAAATGAAATAATTTTTGCATAAAGAATGAACTCTCATTGTGCAACATCCTCTATCTCAACCGAAAGAATTAATTCCAATATTCTTCTTTATATCCACTTCCAATGTCTTCCCATTCGGTTAGTGTGGCTTCTATCTTTTTCTGGAATGTCTATTGCAATAGATTCCAACTCATCTTGGGAAATTTCTCCCTTCTCATTTTGTAACACCAAAACAATGTTGGACATAGACAGACATTCTTCCTTCTAATAGATCCATCTTCTGCACTATATTTTTCCATCTCATCCAATTTTTCCTTATGGGGTCTTGTGCTTGCTGCAAGGGCCTCACACTTTTGCTTGACTAGCGCCAATATTTCTGTGCATCCCAAGGTCTCATCCTTTCATTGCCTTCAGGACTTCATTGTCTTCTACTATTTTCCTGATCCTTATTACTACCTCTGGAGCTGCACATATGTTCAATTCTAGTCCACTTTCTTCATCTCCTCCTGTAAGGTTTGAAGCAATGCCTCGTATGATGAAATATTTCAAACTACTAAAGCCTTTTCCCTCTCTCTTCTTCTCAGGGTCCTTTGGTGCTGGCATCCGAACTGGTCCATCCTCAAGCACCAGATCAACTAAGGTACGCACATAGTGCATAGCCGAAGGGAACTTTTTGGGTACCTTGGGCTCTAAGTGCGGTCTTCTTGTAGGACATGATCCCCGATCTCCTCTGCCATGCCGATAAGGACCCCATTCTTATTTTTCTCTAGGTCCTTCTCTCCTTTCAGACACATGATCTCTGCATCTTTGGCTTTGTTGTCTTCCCTTAGTGCTTTAATATCTTCTCTTAGCACTTTAATGGTGGTAGATTTATCCACATTCCTGTGTGCCACCTCTGTAGACACCTTCACTAGGGCATTACTCACCTGTTCATCAAACATAACCATGGGTTTGATGGTTATATGTTTATTCTATGGTGCCTTTCTCATTCTCCTTGACACATAGGACTCTTCACACACATCAAAATTAGGCTCATCCATGTGAGTTTGCATGGACCATGACAACTATTTCCTCATGCATGTGGTTTTCATGTCAAGGTCCATCAACTCCCATCCATATAAGTCCTTAAGGCCCACTGTATTCTAGAATCGCATGCGAGAAATTTTACTTGTGTCCTCCTCATAGCCCATAACTGACACAACATACTCTCCACTTTCCCTCCTTGATCTTGGCCCTTAGGAACTTGAGTGCCAAGGTTTGGAGTTGGATCCTCTATGTCTTGAGTAATATCTTTCTCTATTTCTCTTGGCTTCTATACTCCTTCTTCCTCAACCTTCATTTCTTCATCCTTGGGCTCTTCCACATCCTCTAGTTGTATAGGAGATCCAGTGCGCTCTCTTTAGACTCTTCTACCTCCTCATTCAGCTTCAATTTTCTCCTTCTCTTCTCAGTTATCTCCTTTTGTGGAGAGAGTCGTGGTGATCTCCGTATTGATTGTGGAGTAGCACCTTGAGTTCTTATTCATTTGAACACCCTCTTAAAGTGGCATTCTTCAGGGTCTACTCCTACTTCCAATTCTTCATCTCCTTCTTCTTGTGCCTAGGGTGGAGTACTTGCGCGCTCATCTTCTACCCTATCCAAGGGTTACCTCTATCCTCTATGTACCAAGCCACCACTGTCTTCACGCTCTTCCTCCTCATCATCTACCTCTATAGGTTTGGTGGGCTTTGAGAGTTGGTACATTCTCCATTGTATGCTTACCCTTAGGCAGCCACAGGGAGTGTGAACTCATTCTCCACATATTTTTACCCTCCAACTTAGGCTTAAGCTGAAGGTATATAAGCGTGGCTCCACTTGTCTCCAATCACCAAACTCACAGGCTTCATGCTTATCATGTCTGAAATTAGCCTCTCAATGTAGGTAGTCTGACCTAGATATACATATGTCTTTCACAACATGTGGTAGTCATACATCTACCTTGTTCACAAAAAATTGGTGTGCACACATTAAAAATGATGGATGATGCTTGGAAGTAGCACATTGTGAAGGCATATGATAAGTTTACACTAGGGGGCTCCAAGTCCCATCCTTCATTGCAAATCACATGATGATGCGAAGTGTTGATACACCATGAACTGCACTCTTTCCACCACCAAAAGGTAACTCCTTGGGGATGCACCACTCCTCTTCAAATGCCACATGAGCCTATCATACCACATCTCCACCTTTGCTTGAATGGCCCACTCATTGACCCTTCACACAAGTACTTGTCAAATCTTTCCTTGAAGGGACTTGTTTTGCATGGGGTACTCCCAGATCTTGTTCTTTGGCCCATTAGGCACTCCCGATCTCCATAAATACAAGGGACAATAGGATAGTGCCAAAACTAATTTTATCACCTGTGTGCTTCCTCGATGATAGTTTTCTACAATGTAGCCTGATATGTTGTAAATTATTCCCTATGACATTCTCCTTGTAATGTGTAGCCACATTGTATTCACTATGACCATCTCTCTTGATCATTCAATTTGGTCACTAGATGTGCAACTTCATGTACCACTGGGTACTTCTTCAATTTGTCGATATCCATTCCATGCGGACCCTTGGTATACCCTAACTCCTTCCACGTCTCCAGGATTGCTTGCTACTTTATCTATCAAGTCACTATTCAGATCCACTCATGTGCCCTTTAATCTTGTTATAGTTGAAATCAAAGTGGTTGTAATCCTTACCCTTCATCCGACAAAATAGAAAAAGTCTTCATGTACCCTACTCATCAACCATTGGTACAAAGGTTCATATTTTCCAAAATATGGGAGCTCATACAATTGTAAACTCCAATCTGCTTTAGTAAAATTCTCTCCAGCATCATCATACACTGGCATGTCCTCTGTTGTGCACTTGTTTGTCTTCGTACTCAACAACATGTCTAATTCCTTTTTATTATCCGATGTGTGGTGGTTGTAATCACTTATCTTGCACTTCTGGATGAGAATCCCATTCTTGTCCCACTATCACACCTTCTGGGTATTGCATCTCTGAGAAATTACTCTCGGGAGAAATTTCAACCTCTACTTCCACTTTCTTCTTCCCTTTGGCTCCTACGGCAGGTGCTTTCTTTGGTGCCATCTGTAAATCACAACTTTCTATCCTCTATAGTGTGCAAATGCTTTCCTTCTATCTTCTATAATGAGAAAGTCCAAAACCCTAGCTCAAATCCATGTGCCCTAGTTGAAATCACATGTGCCCTAGCTCTTTCACAATGCTTTTCTTCACTCAAACCCTTCACCAATGGGGACGTAAGCTTCTCTTGCTGCACAAATCTGCTCTCACATCTGGTTTCACACTCTCTACACCTCAACATGATTCACTCAACTCATTTTGCACTTAGCTCATTCAAATTTTTGTGATTTACAATGGTAAAAATGAACTCACATCCCTTCCTTATATATATTTTGAAAAATTTAGTGCATTTATTACTCCTTCACCTACCAACAATCCTCATTAATTGACCCTTTTCACATTTTCCATGTGGTACATCTTTCATGCCTCAGCTATAACCTTTTAGTGTGCCTTCCTACCTTTTGGCTACAAACTTCTCTTTAGTGCACTTCCATGCACCTAAGTACCTCATCATTGTGCCCTTCTCTTGGTAGTCTCCATGGCCATTGCTTACCTCGCGTTATATTGTTCCTTCATTTATCTCCATCTATGGTCCTTATTTGGAAGCAATCTTCTATCCACCAACTCTTCAAACTTGAATAACACCTATAGTAGTTTGTTCCTTTATGTGTACCCATTTTTCAATAACCACCCCACACAAATGGTATGTGTAGTCCTCTACGCATAAAAATACTACAAATGGTAATTAGCTTCTAGCGTGCAAAACACGTGCTTATTTCACAAAACACCAACTAAATTGACAAAGCATAGTGATGAAGAAGGAAATACATTAAGGGAATACATAATTGAAAACCTAATCTAAATGGAAACATTGCCTTATTACAAACACCAAGAAGACTTATTTATAGTAGGGCTTCAGCCTACTCCTATTGAAGTAACCAGGTAACCATATTCCATCAAGCATTTCTAACTAGACAAGCTCTGTTTCAAGTATGTAAGTGATAACATATGGTCCTAACCAATGTACTTTGAGTTTTCTTGGATGGCAGAAACTTAGAATCATAAAGAAGCACCATCTACCTATCTCAATTTTTTCCCTATGTGCCTATCATGCCATGCTTTCTGCTGGATTTTTCTTACTTTTGACTCCAGCATGCTATTGCTCATCACTCATCCAACTTAATCAAATTGTTCAATTCATTCTTCTAATGCTTGTTCATTAGCTAGACCTCTAATGCATGCAAATACACAAAGAAGGTAACATGAATTCCATAGGAAGAACTGATTCTGTGCCAAACACCAATTGAAAGGGTGTGGCCTTGTTTAACCACTTGTATGTTGTTCTATACACCCAAAGTACTGTAGAAAAACTTTATCATCCCAATCCTTTCTTCCAACATCACAAATTTTTGTCAATGTCTAGCTCAAAATCTTGTTGAAAGCCTCAGCAGTCCCATTTTCTTGAGGATGATATGGTGTAGTCTTATGGTGTGCAATCATGAATTCATCTAATAGAATTCTGATTGTCTCATTCAAAAAATGTGTGCCCCTATCACTTTGGTCAAACTCAATGGGCATCCATACCTTGTAATAATATTTTCCCATAGAAACTTGTTGTTGTAGCTGTTGTATAATCCTTTGTAGGTGTTGCTTCTTCCCACCTTGTCAGATAATCTATGCAAGTGATGATATAGCATGATCCAGTCCTATGCGTGGTTGGTGAAATAGGACCCAAAAATCTATAGCCCATTTCTCAAATGGTTCTACACTAGTAATAGGTCTTAAAGGCATTTCATCTCTTTGACTTAGTTTTCCAAGGCATTGACAGTGATCACAAGCCTTGCAATATGCCTTACAATATTTATACAAGGTCTCCCACCATAATCCAGTGAGTAGAATCTTGCATGCAGTGGCATCACCTGCATAGTGCCCACCTGCAATACCACCATGAGCCTCCTCCATGATATCCATGTGCACTCATGTTCCAGTACACATGTGATGATACTTCATCCCGACCTAACTTGTACAGTCACCACTAATCAACATAAATAGTGCCATGTGAATGGAAAGTTGTTTCTTCTCTAAGGATTTCATCCCTTCTAGCACCATACCTATTTGTAGAAAGACAACAATGTCCTCTAATTCCATGATGGTGCGTTGTAACCTATATAACTATGCATCGGGCATGGTATCTTCAATTTCCATGCACTTCTTCTCCCGATTGTATTCTAGATAGATGGTCTAGTCTAGAATTACTTTTCCTAGTTTTACCACAACTGTGAAATCAAATTCTTGGAATAAGAGTACCCATCGGCATATGTGCCCTATAAAATGGGCTTGTTTACCAAATACTTCAATGCCATGTGATCAGTATAGAATACAAATGGTGTTTCTAGTAGGTATTGTCTAAATTTATGTAGCGCATAGATCATTGAAAAAGCTTCGCACTCTGTAGTTGTATAATTTTACTCTACTGAGTCAACTTTCTACTAGCAAAATAGATAGGATGATCTATAATACCTTCTCTAGGCTGAGCCAACACCACACCAATGGCCATGCCAGAGGCATCCACATGTACATGAAATGGTTGGTCCCACAAAGGAAAGCATAGAATAGGTGTTGTAGTAAGTTTCTCCTTCAATGTCTCGAATGTGCTTGTTGTGCGGTTCTCCCAGTAGAACATCCCTTTTCCTTTTAGTAACTCCTCCAAGGGTGTGGAAACCTTAGCATACCCCTTTATAAATTTTCTATAATACCTAGTGTGACCCAAGAATCCACACACCTCACTTTGACTTGGTAGGCTCTTCCAGGCCGATAATGACTGCAACCTTAGCTGGATCAACCAACAAACCTTCCTTGTAGATGATGTGCCCTAATAATGTTCCAAATGGTGTAGCAAATACACATTTCTTGATGTTCAAAGAGATGCTTAACTATCGACATCTTTCAAACATTAGGCATAAATTGTCATAATGATCCTTAACAAGTCCATACACCATCTAGTCATCTAAATAAACCTGCAAGAAGTTGTGAATAAAATCTTTGAACGCTTGAACAACTATGCACAAAAATACAACAGGCACATTTTTTAGACCAAAAGGCATCACAGTATAGGAAAAACTTCCCCATTCAGTAGTAAAAGTAGTCTTTTCCTGATCCTCTGTGCAATCCTAACCTGATGATACCCAAAGAATCCATCTGTAAATGAATAGATTTCGTGCCCTACAACACCTTCTAGTATTTCCTCGGTGAATGGCATAGGAAAGGGATCAGTCACACATGCAACATTCAACTCCCTGTAGTCCACACAGATCCTAATCCAACCATCCTTCTTGATACTATCACCATTGGGCTAACCCATTCTGACTCATCTAGGGGCTTGATGATTCTAGACTTCAACATTTTGTCAATTTCTTCTTTGACCTTTTCACACAAGTTGGGGTTCATCTGTAGGGTCTCTTTCTGATTAGGTGCACACCTTCCTTAAGATTTATCTTCATTTCTCCTAATGATTCATGCATGCCTTTGAGTTCATGGTATCCCCTAGGAAATAAGTCCTGATAATCTCATAGTAACTCAATGATTTTTGCCACTTCAGAGTCAGACCAATAGTCCCCAATTATGGCCTCCTTAGGCTCAACATCTGATCCAATATTCACTTTCTTTTTTTTCATAGGTTCATGATAGGCACGCGTGGTCTTATCTACACTGTCCAAAACCTCACACCTACCTATTGAATGGTCTACATCTAGATTTTCTACTTCTTCATCATCCACTAAGTAGACCATCTTTCCTTTTTCCTTTCTCAAGAAAGTGTGCTTAAGTAGTGTGGCATATGTCTCTGTTTCTTCAAAAAATGTGCACTCTAAGTCTTCTTCATCAAATAACTCTGAATGAGTTCTTCCACCTTGGCACTATCTCCCATAGTTAAGCACTTTATAACCCTTAATGCCTCTTCTACTAGAGGTTTAGTAGAGAAATAGTCAAACATCTGGATCATTCCTGTAATCAAATCTTGCCAATTTCTAGTCTCTCTATGGAGTTCCATATACATACCAAACATGCGTGTAACCTTGTAAAGTGGAATAAAATTTGTGCACCCAGTGAAGGTGGTAAAGCTTCCTGCCCCTCTATCTAGAGTCTCTCACACTGTTGAACATGGTGTTGAATAGGTTGATTACCATGATAAGTGCAGATTTGAGTAGGTGCATTTCTCTGGAAAACCGAGTAGAAAGAGAAATCCTAATTTCATTCCATCCTACAAGATTATCCTTGTGAACCACCCACCAACACGTTGTTGTCCCACATAGGGTATATGCTAGCATATTCCATCTCTCCAACTAGTCTATCCACTTGTTCCTCCATGGCACGCAAAAATACCATAGGATCTCCTTCTCCAGTGTAACGAGGTACCGAGTTGTTACTTATTCTCTGATACTAATGAGGTCTATTGTCCCACTGCAAATGTGATTCTTTACTTCGTGCACCCTACCAACTCATAAGTACTATGAGCCCAATTATCACAAGCAACACTTGTAGTATCACTAATAGATTGTGCATCTTCCCACTAAAGGATTCCTTCTTTAGATGGCTCAAGTACCTCTGGGTCCCGGATGGCACATGTACATAAATCCTATTCAATCTTCCTCACTCAAAGGCTCAACATAGGGCACAGATTTTCCATCTGTTAAAGGGATAATAACTCTTTCCTCCTTGTTTTCAAAACTGATATAACCCTTGTTGAACCAAAGATCAACATTATTTACATAGCACCAAGGGCACCCAAGTAGAGATGGGAAGCTATCTGCCTCTGCAAGCACTAAAACCTCAAAATCCCCAGTGAACTTGGCTCCCTGTATAGTAATGGATGCATCTTTTAAAACTCGATGGGAGTGGCCTTAGTTTGGTTAGCCATGAATAGTACATTCGAAGATGGCTGTAATGGGGTCTCCCCATTTGTACCCATGCATCTAAAGTAAGAACATTGACTTCTACACCTGTATCAATCAATATATTACTCAAAATCCATCCATCCACAACAACATTTAGAGTGATTTCCTTGTCATAGTCTAAGCTATGAGGGGGAAGATTTACATGTAGGATTTTCATCCAGTCTCAATACTTGCGCATGAGTGTTTCCTTTAGCCAATTCCTAACAATGGAATGATATTCTCTTGGCGCAACATCTTGCACACCTCTTTCAAGTCATCCATATCAGATTGACCATCTCTCTTTGCTTTCTTTTGCTCCATCTTCCGTGATTGCTCCTTTAAACACTATTGTATTTCACCCTGAAGATTTATGAGTACCTCCATGGTTTCCTGATAAACCTCCTTTTGATGGACATGATTTGGGTACCATGCATGTAGAACCTCCTCCTTAGTGATGGTAGGCTTCTTCTTGTAATGCTTCTTTGGCACACACTTCAAAGGTGGGTAGTGATCTTTACAGGTAATACCTCAGATTCTGGTTCCAACTTGGCATCCACTGATTTTCCATAGTGCGTTGTATCCTAACCATCCCTACACCTTTGTTTTCTTGTTTATGCTGCTTACTAAGATGCTCATATAAGTCTGGCATTCCTCATAACTATGATTCTTTCCACAGAAAAGAACATGTAATATTCTAAGGACATTCACACCTGTAGTGGTTAGGAGATCCATGTATAACATGTTCCACAAGGAAACTCACCTCATCCACCACCACACCTCATCTCCAAATCCACCATGGTATCCTCGACCTCTGCCATGACCTCCTTCAAAATGCCCTTCATTCCGATCATAGCGTGCTTGATTGTGATCCCGATCTTGATGCTCATTCTTTCCTTTAGAGTTATCTGATACTCCTATTTATCACACACCAATATCTATAACATCATGGATATGACCAATCAGTCTACAATCTTTTGTCGTGAGTTGTGGACCTACAAATTTTACAGTAGCAAGAGATGTTCTTCCTTATTGTGCATTGTAATAATGGGTAGTGGCTAGCATCATGGTTTAAATGACATATCTCACAGTCTAATAATAATGAGTGTACTGATCTGGGGACAACTATCCTTGGTGTGACCTTCCACTTCACAATCTATACACCAAATCCCATGTGCGTCTCATGTGCTAAATTTTTTGATAGCTTCTCCAACTGCTTCACCATAGCTGTGATATGTGCTTCCAAAAATGGGCTCACCCCAGTGTCTATACTTCTGACTACCTCAGCATGTAAATATGCTTCAAGTGCTTCACGTGGATCAGTGTATGTCTTATGTGATAACGCCCTTCTAAAAGGTGTAATCAGACCTCCAACGAACCATTGTGCATGTTGGCTTGCATGAATATCATAAGAAATCTTAGATAAAAGCATTTTGAAATGGGCATCATACTCTCTAACACTCTCAGTAGTGCCTTGCTTAATATCCTTGAGCACGCTTATACTCTTCTACTCAACTCAGGGATGTGAAACTCTTTAAGGAAAGCATCTTTTAAAGCTACATAGTCTATGCAAGTCTGATCAGGGTCAAAATTTCTGTACCAGGTTGTGTGCACGCCCTTGTAACATAGTGGTGAATTGACTTTCCATGCACTCAGAAGTCATGATTCCTTTTACGTGCCCATAGGATTTCACACATGTGCACATGTTCGAAACATCTTCTATGCCCCTATACTCTGGAAGATGAAGAGACATCTCCATGTAAATATTCTAGGGGTTGGTGCGGACCTTGCCCACCTGATCTAGAACCTCCTGTGTTTCCTCTGCCTCCGAACCACCAGATCCACTAGAACTAGAACCACCTATACCTCTGATCCTCCACCTATAGCTAGAGATGGACCAAAGATGTACTTCCCTATGTCCCAATAGTAGTACTAAACTACACCCCTATAGTCTATGAAGTGTTACCACTCCCAGAAGTGAGTCCAAAATTCTATGTGCTTGAATTCTATGTGGATGATGCACCTGAAAAGGTACCTCCAAACAAAATGAAGATTTTTCCTACCATCATGTACTTTCTATATGACTTACTCCTACTCTCCCATTGCCTAAATTAGCTTGTTGATTATGTTTTTCATACTAGATATTGGAAAACCAAGCGTAAGGGCAAGGTTTCCAGGTAGATTTAGATGTGCGCCCATGGCCCAGGTCGTCTCTACTTAGCGCACTTCTATGTGAGGCCGAGGGGGTTTCCTTGTCATGATTTCCCAAATGGGGAGTTCTGATGCTCTGGCTCCATGCCTTCTACGTGAGCTCCAAATCCTTCATGATCCATCTCTCTCCTCAATGCCATTTACTCTGCAACATCCCGCTTGCTTCTCTATCTCCCTCTCACACGCCTCATTATACTTAATCCACCTTTCTTCTCTCTACCTTTCTACCGCTAGGTTTTCCATCTTTCACCAAACCTACTCTTGCCCCACATGTGGTGGGGTTTAGTTAGCCATCAATTTTCTTTCCAAGTTCAGGTTACCATCAAGATTTTGATCACCAATGGAATGCCTTACAGGTAAGTTCCCTGGGATATCATAAAAATGGAATTCCACTACCTCTGGGAAAGAATAAGTGGAAATTGAGTACTCCAGAATATAACTGTTTAGAACACCATGAAACCAAGTATCCACAACGCATGTCCAAATCAGATCAAGCATCATAGAGGGCTTGAAATTCTTCCTACATCCAAAAAGTGTGTGATACCTCTAATCCCTTTTAGATGCATAAGCAACTAGCCACTCATACAGTTCTACTGGAAAAATAGTGAAGAAGATCTCATACAAACTGTCATACAAATTTTGTTCCACCCATGCGTGTGCATTAAACTCAGATCCAGTGTTGAACCTCCATGCATATTCTTCTTCTAGATCATGTATCCACTCCTCAACACTTGTTAGGGTTAACTAGGTATGTCTTCATCACAAACCATCCTAAAAATAAATAAAAAAGAGGTCCCGAAATGGAACCAATGATGCTGCCTAGAATTTACTAGTAATAACCTAGGTGTGCTAGACACATCACTCAGCCTAGACTGAGCACTCACCCAAAGCGCGAAAATGTACTAGGCCCCTCTTTAGGGTTGATGTTTGCAGGATGTTAGCATGATGAAGACTTAATGCATTCAGATCCATAATTAATATAACATTCTATGAGTGGGTTCCAGATCTAGATCTAAAGAGTAATAGATTTTAAATAATAACCATAATGAAGCCAATTGTGCAAGAACCAGTTATACTCATGATTAATACCTTGATTCAGCCAATACACTCCATTATATTAAACACAATAAATACCATAAAGCTTATTACAATAAGTAATACCATAAGCTCATGTGCACATAGATCCTCACAATGTAATTCATATCCGTTTCTCACATACCCTCCTATTCTATATGAGATCACTACATATTTATAAGGGTGGGGACTTTCCTTCACCACTTGCATAATTCCCAAAATATGTTGCATGATGAAAATAGCCATGCGCCTTTATAATAATAGCCACACATGTAAGTGCGCTAATAATAGATCTCTTCTATTTAACTAGAAGTAGCAATACTATTATTATCTCGAACCCATGTAAAGTTCTTAGTATCCACTCTTCCAATAATAACCCATGTGTGTCACGCAAGTCTTTATCCGGTTTGTGTGCTTTGAACGCTATCTCCAAAAATATCCCGTACATGTGAAAATGGCTAATTCCTAAATCTGCCTTTGTCTTTTGCGTGCATGTCCTTCCCTATCCTTCCACGCCTCTAACTATGCTTTACTTCTGCGCACAAATATTCTCGTGCGTCCTCTCCTTTGTACCATACTCTTTTCCTCACAACATTTGCCAAAGGAATGATGACACACTCTTCTTTGTTCTCAAAACTAATGTAACCCTTATTGAAGCACAAATTAGTGTTGTTTGCATAACACCAAGGGTACCCAAGTAGTGTAGGATAACCGTCTACTTCTACAAGTGCTAAGACCTCAAAGTCCCCAGTAAACTTGGCCCCTTGTATAGTAATTATAACATATTTTAAAACCCTAATGGGCATGGATTTAGTCCTGTTTTCCATAAAAATCACATTTGAAGATGGCTGCAATGGTGGTCTCCATCTGAATCCATGCATCTAAAGTGAGTACATTCAATTTTACATTTGTGTCAATAAAAAGATTACTCAAGATCCAACCATAAAAAAACATTTAGAGTGATCTTCATAATCCAGTTATGAGGAGGAAGGTTAGCATGCAAAATTTATCTTCCACGTTCTATTCCAATGCCATGGGTGTTTCCCTTTAACCACTCCCCCAACAAAGGAATGATGTTCTCATGTTGCAACATCTTACAAAATTCCTTTAAATCATCAACATGCATATACCGGAGCTCAACGAATTTCTTTTGTTCTAATTTCTGTGACTATTCCATCAAGCATTATATCTCACCCTCTGATTCCTAATGGTTTCTTGATAACCTCCTTTTGATGCATAGGGTCTGGATAATTTTCATGTAATATCTCCTCCTTTGTGATAATAAGATTTTGCTTTAGAACTTCCTAACACACGCAACCTCAATTAAAGAAAATACATCATGATAAAGTATGAAAGTAAAGCTAATTAACTTGCATAAAACATGAATCTAACATTAAATACAAACCTCCCTTTGATATTTGAATGTGATTTGGATTATAGATACTTCCTTAAATGATCTAAACATAGACCATGCATGATCAAGTATTTCTCAAGAAAAAGGAAGAGATCTCATCAAGTATGGCTTAATTTCCATTTTTTATTCTTCTCTTACTACTCTTTGGCAAGTAGAAAAGGGGAGATTTAACAAGCCTTCCAATAACATGAAATTATCTTCTCAAGTATAATGTCTATCAAGACATGGTGTAAGTTTGGACAAGGTGTACTAGGTTTCTTATATAGCTTTCCATTTTGGGAGAAGCTTGTAACCTAGTGAATGTGGGATAAAGTGAATGTAGGATTAGAAGGGGATAAGTATGAATAAAATAGATCAATTATAGATTAGTAACTCATGGGAGTTGGGGAAGTTTCAATTAATCAACTAGGATTAATTAGTAGACCAAGTTAAGCTTATAGAATCCATTTGGAGATGATTTAGATGGAAATTAGTAGAATTTGAAGGGTTTGAGAGGGGGATTTAACCAATAAGAGGGTTTATTGATTAAATACAATATTTAGAGGTTAATTAATTAATTAAAAGGGGATGTTAAGTAATGAAGCAACATTAATTGGTATCTAGGATGAGGGATGAGGATAGTTAATTAACGAAGTGTTGTTAATTGACTAAGATGAAGGAGAACGTTAGATAATTATTAAAAAGTCACAAATTGTAATGAAATGAAAATAAAAAAGATAATTAGTGCACTTTTAGTATTAAAATTATGCGGTCAAAATTAGGTGTCTACAAGGATCACCAATCAAGATGAGACAAGTGGAAAATATTTTTGTGTGTGACTTGCCTCGTCATACTATGGGTCTCATCCAAATCACATGGTGAGTCATCTTGCTTAATGAGTGTAATAGGTATTAGGGAGTTATATGCAAATTGGAAAATTCCATCATAGAAAATGTCATTGTCATATGTGTTAGTGACATTATAAGAGTTACATGCCTTATTTGGAATCGTAACTAATATTTACGCTCTTACAGGAATGATTATCCAGCACGGGAGTTACACAACAATCCCATATGTACCCTCCTTTTTTGATTTATGAGAATTCCGGACACATTTTTTTCCTTTTGTATCTATTATTTTGTTTCATGATTTTCCATTGTTGTTCGAATCTTGTTGATTATGTTGGAGCTATTATGTTATCGTTGGAGTGAAAATTCATCACGGTACATAGTTTCCGTATTGATTCTCACAAACACTCTTTCATGGTATCGAGATTTGAGTTTGAGTAAACATGCAAATCATCATTTTTTTGTTTTTGATTACTTTTGGTTGCATTCTTTTCGTT
This sequence comes from Taxus wallichiana var. yunnanensis, assembly GCA_018340775.1. Classification (NCBI taxonomy): domain Eukaryota; kingdom Viridiplantae; phylum Streptophyta; class Pinopsida; order Cupressales; family Taxaceae; genus Taxus; species Taxus wallichiana. The sequence goes on along the minus strand of CM031240.1, from coordinate 324,989,614 downwards.
CCTCGTAAAAACAAATTGTTGATTTTATTATAATCATGCTAACTGGTAATTTAACAAATGTTCTTGGAGTTTATGAGTTTTGGGATTTGTGCATGTGTTCAGGTTTACATTTTACACCATTGGATTTCCTAGTTGTGGTCACATTTTAGTTAGAAAACACTACTTTTAGAGGTTGGTCATTCTTGGTTTTATCAAAAATAAATAAATAAAAAATATGTGTTTTTTGGCCTATTTTGGCCTTCCTCCCGCCTTTGATTTGTCCTTTTAATTGTCCCGCATTATCTCTCTTTTTATTTTTTTTTCCCCTCTGCTCCTCCTCTCAGAGAGTCTCCCTCCTTCCTTACTATCTTGACAAGTTATTTTTGGTTCAAGCGAGTTTCCTTTTAAAGGTCGTGTTGTCTCCTAATTGAGCTAATTTTGTGCATCTCGGTTAGGTCTTCCTAGTTGGTTTATTGCATTACGTGAAACTCGGATTCTGGTGGCCATATTTTTCCTTTGCATTTTCTCTTGTTCCTTGTTTAATTATGGTTTACATATGAGAGGTTTGTGTTGTTGCAAATCAGCAGCACCCCTTGGATGTTGATCAGATTTCTAGTTTGATCATACTAGCATCCAGTGTGATTGCACAACATTGAATCCTCTTCCCAAGTGTGGGACTTGTAAAATGGAAGAGGAATCTCTAGATTAGAGGCTGGTTCCTCAACTCCTCTGATCAGCTATTTTACTTGCACAATTGCAGAGGTTTAAACTCCTAAATCTACTCTAAATTCCAAAGGGACAAGGATAGAAAATGCAAAAAGAAAGAACTAATGCTAATAGGTGATGCACCAAAGGAGTTGTAGACACCTGATGCTACATGAAATACACAATCCACAAGGAAACACAACACAAAACATGCACAAATGCTCAAAATGTAATGAAAGATCAAGAAAGCAATGATAGATATATGAAAGGATTGAAGGATTTTAATCATAGAACATATATCAACATCTCAGATCCAATACAATACATTACAATGATCCAGAGGCAAGAAAAGGTGCTGCATTACATGGAAAGGTAAAATTTCTTCACAAATTCTGCCAAGGAGGAAGAAAAAGGAAGTTGCAGAGCTGAAAAATTGTCTCCCTTTTGCAAAAATGAACTCATTCTGGCTTTTACAGTGCAAACCACGACCCCAGGAGAGAGAAATGCGGGAAAATGTGCAAGGGGTTCAACCATTGACCAAAATTCCATCAAAACAGCATGGGCACCTTGACAGACCCATTCCCTAACATTTTTAACCATGCTGGGAGAGAATGCGAGCCATTCTTCATTAAAAACGGTGGTTGAAACGTCATTTCTGTCCATGACCACGTGCCAGAGGTGTTTCTTGATTTTATCTCTCTAAACTCCACCAAAATGAAAAAATAACCCTGGAATCTTGTAGATAATTTCACCATCTTTCCATTGATATAAAGAACGTGAAAAACTGAGCTCTGGATCGAAAGATATGGCGATTTGAAGTTTTAGGGCAAAATAGGGCCAAATCGGGTCGGTGGGAATTTTTTTGAATTTTTACCTTTTTGGTCATTTGGAAAATTTTTCAAAATTTCCTGCACCGCTAGTCTAGGTGCCACGTGGCAAAATTTTATTGGGCACGGGCCCCTTCCCACTCCATTTTTCTTTGTTTTAGCCTTTGGAAGATTTTCCAAAATTTCCCCGCCGTGCCGACGAGCTGGGACACGTGTCACGCTCTGATTGGGAGCGGGCCCATTCTTTCAAATTTTCATGCGGGTCGCTTTGATATTTTTGGCCTAGACACATGTCAAAACCCCATTGGATGCGGGTTTGACCCTCCTAAATTTCCTCGCGGGCTTGCTCTGAATTTTTGCCCCACCTGGACATGTGGCGAGATTCTATTGGCTCGCAATAAGGGGGGCGGGTTTTCCCTTCTGAATTTTCCTTTATTTTCTCCTTGGGAAACTTTTCCAAATATTCCCCGCACCCCGCCACTCCTTGACACGTGTCCTCATGTGATTAGTTGGCGAGACTCCGCAGGCATTTTAACTTTTGCGCCAATGTTTTGGGAAAAATTCCCAATTTCCACCCGCGCTCCGCCGGTCTGAACCTCCTTGGACACGTGGCATGTTTCTATTGGCCGCGGGCCATCCTTCAAAAATTTTCTTACACCAACACTTAGTCGATTTTTCCAACTTTCTCCCCTGGGCACGTGGCAGCAAATGATTGGTCGGCGGGCCCGCGGGGAAAAATTCTTCCTTTTGAAACCTTTGCCAAAACACTTGGTAAAAAACCAAGTTCTCCTCTCGACCCCCGCCACTTCTTTGGACACGTGGCACGTCCTGATTGGCTGTGGGCCTTCTAGGGGAAAATTTCCCACAAAAACTCTGCCGAGCCATAACTTGAAAAATACATGGAGTTAGGAGGAAAAATTTACCTTTCTGGAAAGCTGAGAAAGAGCTCTATCCAATGGTGCCATTTCTAGAAGGTTTTGAGTGCCTGAAAATCAAAATTTTGTGACTGAGGCACAAGAGAGGGAAGAATGGGAGGAGTTAGCCACAAAATGAGTAGGGGGTACATTTTGCATAACAGTTTGGTTTTCCACATTTACATTGGGTTGTTGTCTTGAATCGGGATATTCGTTGACTACCTTGGCTTTACCCCTAACCATCCCTACCCCGTGTGTGGTTTTCCTTGCATTTTGGTGCTTCGCTCATCCTTTCTAGTGTGAGACCTTCCTCACTAAGATTTTTCTGCATCTATGGTCTATCTTGAGTGTTTCGTTCCTCCCCGATATGAACTTTACAACGGTCATGTAACAACCCTTCTTCACCTATGCGCGCTACATCTATTTAGTGCCCGTGTCATGTCCGGTCTCTACTTCTACCAAGTTACTCTACCCCTACCTACTCTTTCTCGAGCATATACTGACCTTCTATGCATAGTCTTGGGCTCCTCTCTTGTGCCTCTCCCAAGTGGCGAGCTCACCTTCTTTCACACCGAGCCCTGCCGGCTTGTTCCCAGTGCTCACCTTCCGTCGACCCATGTGTCGACATCCTTATCCACTCCACCTTATTCCTTTCATGTCCCAATTATTTTTTAAATTTTTTGTTTAAGCCTTTCATTATTAAAAGTGGGGTGTTATATTAAATCCATCGGGTGGTTTAAATAAGCAATGGTTATTAATATATAAGTGAGTTTGTTTTAAATTACTAAGTGGGGTGGGTATAGAAATTAAGGGGTCAAGTTTAGATTATTAAAGGGGTGTGGGTATATAAAGAGGATTAGGCTCTAAAATAAGTACTTGTGTTTATAAAATATTGTTGGGATTTTTTAATTAGGTTTAATCGAATTTAGATCTAATTAAATTTTTAAAGGTGCCTTTTCTTTAATATAATTAGGTTTTTAAGTAAAATTTTAAAATCTAATTGCTTATTCATTTAAAGAGATTTATTTATTTTATTAGGTATCTAAATTAATTGAAAAATTAAGATCTTTTAATATTATATCATTTGATTAAAATAGTCATTTCTAACATTTTTATTGCCTTTTAAGTCCTTTTTTGCTTTAAAATTAGCTAAATTGGTCATTTCTAAAGGTCATTTTAAAAGCGTTATTGCTCGTTGTTTTCTCTAATCATGTGTTGAAGTGTTTTGTAGCATTTAAATCCATTTTTTCCCTCTAAGGATCCTTCACTACATCTCTTAGGTCATTTGGACTCGTTACGAGTCTTCTTGAGCATTATAATAACCCTTGTTATTGTTTGCGAGACTAGTGAGCATGTCCACCACATTCTTGCAGCAAGTGGGTTTTTCTGCGACGTGAGATGCTATTTCTCACACAGGACTATATTTTTCTCCCCTTCTCTTATTTTTCTCATTTTGTGCTTGCTTAAGGTTTTGAATCACTATGATTAATGAACCTTTATTGTGGTCTCCACACTTACACGTTATTACGTTGATTGCAAGGTGAGTGACCACTTGGTTCTCGACACATAGTCGTATCTAATTGTAATCAACATACTAAACTATAAAGTTCTAAACTAAGGGGTGTTAATATTGTTGTGGGATGGTTTTGTTTCTATCTTTATTTCTGCATTCCTTCTTTCTCTCTCTTCACTATGAATATATCTAAATTACCTTTTCTCATGCCTTTAGATTTATTCGAATGGAGATATAAAATTACTATGGTATTACGAAGTAAAGGGTTATTTCATGTTTCCATGGGAGCAGAGATTAAACCTAATGATGAACCTAAAAAAGCTAAGTGGTTCAACCATTGTGATGAAGCCTTAGGTATTCTTTGTTTTTCCATCTCTCTCGACTTGTTCTTCCACATCAAAACTTCCTCAACACCCACCGAAGCATGGAAAAAACTCAATGAGATTTTATGGAAGAAAGATGACATGAGACCACATGAGTTGGAGAATGAACTACTAGGGTTAAACCCTAGTGAATTTGAAAACCTACAGGCATTCTTCTCAATTTTTTTCCACACTATAGTTATTCTAAAGGAATGGAAAGTGGAGAAGAAAAACTCTCAATTGATCTTGTCAATTATTTCTAAGTTAGGTCCTAGATACTCCATCTTCATTTCAACCTTCCATGCCATGAAATCCACTTTGGGAAGTGCTTGGAAAATTCCCTCATTTGATAGTTTGTTTTCCAACTAATTCGAGAACAGGAAAAAATAATTCAAATGGGGACTCTATAATGCAAGTCACATGCCCTTGTAGTAAGTAAGGGTAAGAAAAATGAAAAAAATAAAGAGAAAAAGATCAACCCAAGAAGGAAACCAAACCCAATCAAGCACAACATGATTAACTAAAAATGTAAATATAGGTACTAGTTAATCTAAGCTATATGTTTCACCTAATTTGTTGCTTTTTGGTTAAAACTGAATAGGAAATAGGTTAGGAGGAATACCTGTGATATGTAGGTCAAAGGTTGAATGTGCACGTTAATGAATTTTTATCCAAGATGATCATGAAGAGCTTCCCTTTGGCTAGGAGGAATGACTTGTATAAGAAACACAACAAGACCACCAAATAGTATTAATAATATAGGTTAGTGGACTACCTAGCAAGTGCTAGATCCGAGAAGCGAGGTGCTTCCTAGAAGGTCAATCCACTTTCAAATACAATTTAATACAAATATCATGAAGTAAGGAAATCCTACTGTAGTTATACAATTTAGGTATCTCATGCAAATACAATAAGCAAATCTAATCTAACATGCAAGGTTATGATTAAATCTAGAGGTTTGGTAGGTTATTCTAGGTTTTTCAAGTCTGACAGGGGTCTGGGATTGATCGGGTGAGGTCTAGGTTAGTTTTGGTTGATCGAGAGGCTTGCTGGTCAAAAGGAATGAAATGACATAGAGACCAATATCGGTCGGTGACGTTGGTATAGAGGTGAAACTAATGACAATTAGGTAACCAATGCCGGTAGGGGAAATTAACAATAATTTGATAAAAATGGCTTTGGGGCTTCTCTTTGATTGCCTGAAAGAGTAAGAAGGGTGTGGTTAGGTTTGTGATATTATTGAGAAGACTCAAGGATACAAAGGGGGAAGTCACGAAAGAAAAAAGGCTATAGGTAGTTGGGTTGGTAGATTGGTGAGGAGGAGGAGATAAAGGAATACAAAAAGAAATAAAGTATAATGAAAGAGGTAAGGATTATATACTGTAACCAAACATAATGTGATTAAAATCACGTATACTTACTTGCATTTATAGATCTGGTAGGTGAAAGTGGAGTAGTTGATTCTGAAGAGATTCTAGAGTCAGTTCCATGGAAGTACTTCCGTAATGTTTCCATGAGTTTTCCAATGCTTTGTAAGGAGAACCGGATGCTTTCTTGGGAATGTGGTTGAGTATTTTGTGTCATTTGGATACTGAGAGGCTTTGGATTTGTGCTTGAATGAAATAGTTCTCTCAAAATTGAAAATTACCAACTTGGGTAAAAAGTTGTAAAATTGTATATAAAGTAACCAATGGCGGTTCGATGGTGACACCAGTTGAGGAATAATTGGCATCGATTAAGGTGGAGAATTATAAGTTTGCCAATAATGGCCTGATCTTTGCTATTTTTGGCATGATTGATATCCTTAATCTAGGTCTTAAGTGATAGAGTCCACCCAGATAAGTATGAGTTATTCTAGGAGAGGTAGTAAGAGTTAATGCTAGCTTTAGAATAAGTCTTAGTTGGTTAGGATTGGTATAGAATTAGTCTTAATTAATTAATAGGTTGTGAATGGGTATTTGAGTGAGGTAGATATGTTAGTTGATTGTAGGTGTGGTGGATGGGTGAGGCAAATACTTAATTGGATTATTACAATGAAATTAATTAACATGTGTGCACTAGGGACATGAATGGGAATATTATGAATTTATCTAATTCATGGGGGTTAATGAATTTGTCCCAATTTTCAAAGGTGTCTACATTTTCCCCTTTTTATCATGTAGCTTGTATTTGGTAAGTGATGCTAATAAAAATAGAAGTGGTTGCTCCAAATATAGGTGAGAGTGGGGTTGGCCCAAGTAGGAGTGAAGGTGACCCCCTCAAACCAGGAACTGTTGAAGTTGTAGGTAGAAGTGGTGAGTGGTTTGATAAACATGTTGTTAATAAAAACAAGGGTGGATGGGTTATAGGTAAGGGTAATGGTTGGGTTGGGTAATAGGTAATGGAAATAAAATACACACACACACACATATTGTGATAAAGTAATAGGTTGAAGAGCTTATAAAATCTACTTTGTCAAAGGTCGATAGGTTTATCCAAACGAGGTTGAAGTGGTTCAGGTATCCAAGGTATAGGATATGGTCTTGAATCAAAACTAGGCAAGGTGTAGGAATGGGTAATAGGTTTGTTCCAGAGCAACAACGATTTGGTCAGGATAACATCATGACATCAAGAAATGTAAGTTCATTAGGCTGAACAACATGGGTAGCAACATCACAAGGTATAGCGGGTACACAAATTCAAACGTCTAGTTGGAGGGTCAAAGTGGGGTGTGTAGGTGGGGTCATGGGTAGGGCCAAGGTATAGGAAAATACATGTCCCTAAACACAATTAGGGAATGGAATAGGTAGGGCAGGCTTGTGGGTGAACCTAATAGGTAATGCTAAGGGTAAATGGTGTAAGAATGACATCTTTTTGGGAAAAAAGACATTTTTGAGGCCATATGGTTAATTGAGGTGACCAATGTCGGTTAGAGGTTAACCAATATTGGTTGACTAGGGCACAACTTGACTGATGTTGGTCATGTTGATTTGGGGCTAAAAAAGAAAAATTCCACTTTTTATGGATTCATTTGTTGATTGTCATTTATAGAAAATGAAAAGTGAGAGGTGTGAAAGTGGAAAATGATAGTGCCAAGTCATGAGTGGAGTCTCGTAGTCTATGTGGAGGCGATTAACATCCAAAGTGGAAAAGCCCACGAGATTGAGTGGATATATCTGATTGGTTGTGAGTGGAGGAGTGGATTCATGGCCATGGCGGAGCCGGAGAGGGAGCAGGAGGACCACCGACATAGAGACCAGAGGTGCCACCATGGAGATGACACCGAGTGGAGGTAGGAATCAATCCTCAGGCCCTGTTTTAAACAAATTTGGGTAAAAATGAATGAATTTAGGGGGAAGTTTTGTTTTTAAAAAATATGGGTGAAAATGGGTGAAATTGAGGTGGGGAAGGAAAATATAGGTTAAATAGGTTGGGAAATGATTGTAGGTTGAATTTGGGCTGGGTAGGATAGGTTTTAGTGGGTTTAGGTCATTTTTAGAAATGGGAGGGCATGGGATTTTGGTTTATTTCCAAATAATGGTGACATCATCAAGGGTTGGTGATGTCGATGCTTTTTTTTGACATTAGTTGGTTAAAGCTTGACCAACACCGGTCAAGAGGACTGATTACATGTTAAGGCAACCAATGTTGGTCATCAAAAAGTGATTGGGTTATTTAAAGAGTTAGTTGGGAAAGCAAAAAAGGTGATGTAGGGGTAGATGAAGACTAATTTAGGCATAAGAGTGTAAAGTGAGTGTAATTAGGGCATGATTGTCTAGGTTTGTGATAGGTAAGTAGGTGAAATGATTGATGATAGTGGGTAAGTATCGAATGGAGACAAAGGGTTTTAGGTGAAATAGGTAAAGGGTAGGTATGGAAACCAAGTGAAGGGTAGGTATGATTGATGGTGTTAGGTATGATTTGGTAAAAATGGCTAAGTATGAGGTCAGTTGAGGTTTGAGGAATAGGTGATGTGAGAAGGTCTTGACTTGACAGTGTTGGTTTGGTTGATGTTGGCGAGATTACTTGTCTACGAGAGATAAAGTACCATCTCTATTGGTACATATGCAATGAGTGTGACAGTTGAGGAGTGAGAGCACATAATAGATGTGGTACTTAGTTTGATCAGGTGTTATAGGTATATAGGTCGATATCCTAGCTTAATAGTCGCTCTCATCGACAGATGGGACTCCACAACCAATACCTTTCATTTACCGACTGGCAAGATGATCGTCATATAGGAGGATGTGTATAGGATCATGTGGCTTCCTATTATTGGGGAGATAGTGTATTCGATTTCATCAGAGGCATTGGTGGAGCCCATAGTGGCGATATTTGGTGAGGTGATGGGAATGTTGAGTTATCACAATGCGAGTCTGAGTTATGGGGATATGTATGCAGCATATCCACAGAGACCAAGCTACTTATTTTGATGATGGTGTCAGTAGGCTATTTTTCTCTCTTAGATTTTGAGGGTGGTAAATTTCTAGGTCTTTGATGGGGGTGCTAGAGGACATGATTGAGGAGCAGGTATGATTTTCTTGGGCATTATATTTTTAGTCCAGCTATATAGGGAGCTATGGGCATATGGGGGTGATTTGTACAAACTAGGTTTCAAGAGATGGGTATTAATCGGGGTAAAGTCAAGAGTGGCTAGGGCCACATATGATGTTACATACTACAAGTGGTTGTTAGAGGGCCTATTAGTGGTTGATATCATGTGGCGGCCATATGTTTATTTTCCATCATATAGAGGCATGACTGAGGAGTTAGAGGAGCTTCATTATTGAGATAGATACATGGGCGGTGTGTTAGTGAGCACGAGATGATACCCGTGGACATGGTTAGATGGCGCTTTAGACTGCAGAAGGACTTTCCCTCTCATTTCCCGCATTACCATAGAGATGATGTGGAGAGACCCATATCTCAAACACATCTGGGTATTCTCATAGGGCAGGAGGAGCAAGAGCTAGATCGATGAATTGATGATGTGGGTGTCACCAATGGATATAGGTAGTGGTGGGTGACACATCTATGGATAACACCATCGAGGTCATGTTAGCTTGATTTAGTGATATTCATAGTGCAGAGGGATACCTTGCGAGGGCGGATAGCTTCCCTACAAGCATAGATTACATGATTGCAGGGATAGGCCGAAAGGGGCATAGGCACAGTGATCACCTTATAGGCACATGTGATGGCCCTACAGATCCAGCTAGCACAAAATGTAAGCTCCCGCATAGGGTGGAGATAGGGATGGATGGTAGGTAGCCACCTTATAGGAACATGTAGCTAGATTACTGGCCAATTGGCCACAACACAAGCACATGTTGTGGTGCTACAGCCCGAGTGCACAAAATGACTACAAAAACATGCACAGGGACAAGGTCGCATAGTACACTTTGTAAGACAAGTTGGTTCCAAAATCATATCACCCCTAAATGAGTCTATTTTTTCTAAGGAAAATTCATTTGGTGTGATTTGCATAAATCAAGTTTTCCCCCAAAGTAGGGACTTCGCATCTCTCCAAATCCTCTATTTAGATTTATGCATGAAATTGCAGAGGATATGTCCTAAATCCTAGGATGCAAAGAAAATAAAACTTAAGCTACACAGGTGATACACCAAAGGAGTGATGAACAATTGTTTTGCTGGTAGACACAAACTAGAAGAATGCAACACAAAAACATGCACAAATAACCAAAGTTGTAATGAAGGATCAAAAGACAACAATTAACACAGAAAGGGATGAAGATCACCCACAGAACATGTATTATTTCTCTCATGGCTTGATACGATGCATTACAATAGTAACAAGGAAAATTTACATTTACAGTCTATATGGGAGGTCTGAAACTCCATGAATTCACTTGCCAAGGGGAAGAGGGGAGCCTATAAAACAAAAGAATGTCCAACCCTTTACAATGAGTCCTAACCTTGTATTTATAGATTCAATCAGAGAGAAGAAAGAAAGAGAGAGTGGGAAAAGTAGGTCAAAGCTCAACCACTACTATTAATGCCTCCTACAAAATCTACCCCCAAATCTACCTCTTGATCCGCATCAACCACTGTTCGACACCTCGAAGAAGGAGGAAACAATGGAGCAGATTGAATCTAATCTAGTTGTTGAGGCAGATAGATCCCACATTAATGGCCCTGAAGATGTTTTCTCCATTTTCCTTTACCTAACCTCCCCAAACTTAAAGTTTTAGATCTCCATGGTGTGGGTGCGAGCCGAGATCTTTCCAACGGTGTCAGATTTGCAATATTTTGAGCCCTGAGTCGAAAGATATGCCCTTCAAAGTTTGTATCGGGTCCATACAAAAAGGGTGGGAAAACTAGTTTGAAAAATGGGCCCTTTTTTAATATGGGACATGTGGAGGGCTAGCGCTTGTCTGAAGGTGGCCTCTATATTTTTCTCTTGGAATGGCATGGGGCTGACACATGGCTTCCTCCACCGGCCCGCTCAATTTCTTTGTTTCTCGGCTAAGTTCTTTTCTCTGGGGTCATATTCCTTGACCGGGGACACGCGCAATGCGTCTGCACTTGTTTGAGACCCTCTCTCTATTCACCCTTGAGTTAGCACCATTTGGACACTTGGCACTCTCTCATCTACCCTGCCACTATGCATTGACTATTCAACCCAACTTTGTCCCCTTTGAAGAGACTGGACGCGTGGAGGCTCTCACGCTTGCTTGAAAGCCCGATCAAGATTTTTCCTTTGAAGGAGCATCGGGTTGACACTTGGAAGCCTCCACAGGTCTTTGGACTTTTCAACGACCTTTACCTTACCTTTTCGGACCTTGGGCTACGTGGCGAACTGGCACTTGTTTGAGCCTCCACATTTGGATTCAACTTTGGAGATGCGCCACTCGACACATGGCTCTCTCTCGCTAGTACTTCTATACTTAACCCTTTTTTAGGCCCACCCTATCCACCTTTTGACCTCTGTTGACCATTTTCTACATGGAGGGCTGGCACGTGAGTTTGAGTCTTCCCTTTGGCTCCCATCTTGGATTTGCACCAGAGCGACGACACTGCACCTTCCTATCTAGCCAAAGACTTTTCAACGGCCGCACAACTTTTGGGGTTCTGATGACATGTGGAAGCATGACACTCATTTGAGATTCCTTTCTTGGACTCACCCTTGGAGAAGCATGCCATTCCAACACATGGCTCTTTCCACAACATCCTCCATACTTAGCCAATTTTTGACTCATTCTGAACTATTTTGAGCCCGAAGACTTTGATCTTCACCATTTCTTCCTTTTTTCTCTTGGCTTCTTTCTTTGACACTGATCTTCTCCTCCTCCGACCCTATGTTGTTCTATTTCTGAGCCTACCTAAAACCTGTTAGAATGGATTTAAGGCCCGATTCACTCGACAGAGCCATTTTCTAGATTTCTCCCACACAGGTTGTTTGACCTTTCGCAGCCCCGCCACTTCCATTATAGAGTCCCTCTGTAATCTGTTTGTAGGATCTGAATGTGATTTCTCAGTTCTTTTAGTGTGGGTCATTCTAATCCAATATTTTTCCCGGGGGAAAATATGGATAACAATTTGGTGACTCACAGGGGTATCTACTTGCTAGATGAAAAGACCAATTACCTTGTCATATCCATTGGGCATGGAGTCGAGAATGATGGTCTGATACTAATTCTACCTTTGATTCATGAGCCCGACTATTTACACTCTCAATCTTCATAAGAAATCTTGAAACGATGGTTTCTGAGAGTAGAAAATTGTTTTGACCTGGGCTTCATCTGTTTTGAATGAGTTGCAAAGAGCAACAAAACAACACCACAACTATATACAAAATTTGAAATCATACATGTTCCAAGTAGAACATGTAGAGTGTGCAAAGCACTTAGGAGAAAAGCAACCTAAACTACAACAAGACAATGTGCACAAGCACTTAGAGGAATGAGAAACTAAACTAATATATACAAGGTGAGAACTTCCCTTCTAGTAGTAGTGTTTAAGATAGATTCCATTCACTGAATCTACAACTCTTCACCATCCAAGGTAGACAATTGGAAAGCATTGCTACTTTTACATCTTGTGACCATGTAAGGGCCACTCCAAATGGCATCAAACTTGGAATGCCTTCCTGGTTTTTCCCGATCTGCATCCCATTTCAAAACTAGGTCTCCTTCCTGAAGGTCCTTGCTCTTTCCTTCTTGTCAAAGCATCTCTTGATTGAAGCCTAATCCTTCTCTATTGTTTGAAGTGCATGTTCTCTGGTCTCTTCCAATTCCATCAGCTCTGCATACCTAGCCTCCATTGGTTCAAACTCGACACCTCCAGTTGCTTCATGAGTTCCAATGTTGGAAATTCAAGTGATATAGGCAACACTGCCTCTTTCCCATAGACAAGTTTGAATGGAGAGTTTCCTCGTAGACCTCTTGGGTGTTGTCCTATCATCCCATAAGGCTGATTTGAGTTTCATGTGCCAAGTTCTTTGATTTTCATCCATAGAGTTCTTCTAATAATCTTCAAGAGTTCTTGTTTGTAGACTCTGCTTGGCCATTACCCTGAGGGTAATAATTTGATGAAGTGCTTAGGTAAATCCCATTCCTCATGGCCCATCCTATGATTTTGGAACCTATGAATGCCAATGCATTGTCTGATATAATGGTGGTTAGCACTCCAAATCTGGTCACTATCCCTTCATAAAATCTAGTATGCTAGACTCATTAGCTTCTTTGAGTGCCACTGCCTCGGTCCACTTGGTGAAATAGTTTGTTGCCATCAGAATCCATTTGTGGCCTTGGCTCAATTTGATTGATGACCCCGATGAAGTCCAATCCCCATTGCATGAATGGCCGATCTACTGAAATTGGATGCAATGGTAATGCTTGCTAGCTTTTCCTTGCCTCTAAAGAATGCACAGTTCTTGCACTTTTTGATCCATGCATAGCAATCACTAAACACCCTAGGCCAATAATAACCCACCTTCATGATCTTAAGCATTGTCACTCATGGAGAAAATGGCCTCCAACTGCTTCATCATGGAATTCTTGTAACACTCTCTCAACTTGATTTGTCCCAATGCACCTTAACAAAATGCCATTGATGTCCCTTTTGAACAAGATGCCATCAATAAGCACATATGGGATGGCCTATAGTCTAAAATGTCTCCTTTTTTTTTTATTCATTTCTGGAGGACACATGCCTATTTGAAGGAAGTGCACCATGTTCTGAGTCCAACAAGGAGTGGGCACATCCTCATTTTCTTCCTCTTGACTATCCTAGCAGACAAAACAACTTCTTTTTCATCACTTGCTTCTTCTTGTTGACTCAAGGCCAGCTGTTCACACAATCCCTTCCCACGGACTAGCTTAGTGACCTTGATCTCAATGTCATACTCCATGACACGAGTGATCCATCCTGCACACTTTTTCATTTAGATCCTTGCTGAGAAGGAAGTCTTTAACCCCTGCATGGGAGACTAACAGTTGGATTTTATTGTTTGAAACCAAATGCTTAAACTTCTTCAATCCTCTTATCACTACTAGGACCTACTTTTTCATGAAAGAGTATTTCACTTCATAATCTTCTAGACCCTGGCTAAAGAAAGCAATTGGTTTCTCTGTATCTTCTTTGTTCTGTTGTACTAGGATTGCAGAAATTGTGTCACTACCACCAAAGGCATATAATATGAAATCCTTAGAAAAATATGGATTCACGAGAGTTGGGGCTTGTGATATAGCTTCTTTGATGGCCTCAAAACTTTTTTTCCTTCAACTTGTCCACCTAAATGCCAAACTCTTCTTCAACATCAACGTGATTGGCTTGACAAGGGCAAAAAGTTTGGTACAAACCTGCGGACAAAATTGATTTTTCCTAAGAAGCTTTGAAGAGCCTTCTTATGGCTTGGCAATGGCAATGCTCTTATAGCTTCAACTCTCTCTGGGTCAATTGCCAAACCTTCCTTTGACACAATGTGGCCTAGAAGCCTGCCCTCATGGGCCAAGAATATGCATTTTTAGGGTTCAATGATACCCCAAATCTCCTACACCTTTGAAACACCTACCTTAGGTGAAAAAGGTGGTCTGCTTGCATTTTGGAGAGAACACAATAATGTCATCCAGGTAGATCAATACTATTTTGTTGATCATCCCTTTGAATGCCATATCCATTTCCCTTTGGAAAGTGGCTCCAACATTAGACAATCCAAATGGCATTTTTCTAGTAGGCATAGGTGCCCCATTTGGTGGTGAAAGCCATTTTGAACTGATCATCTTCTTTCACCATGATCTGGTTGTACCCTAGTAGCCATCTAGGAGAGAGAATCTCTCTGATCCAGACACCACCTACAAAATTTTCTCCATTGAGGGGAGTGGGTAGTGGTCTTTGAGGGAAGCTCTATTCAAGTCACAAAGTCAACACACAACCTAATCTCTCCATTCTTCTTCCTGATTGGGACCAAATTTGTAACCCAACTTGAGTGTTTGATTGGAATATGATACTTTCCTCTATCAACTTGTTTAACTCTTTCTTCATCAGAGGCTCAATATGTGGATTGACTGGTCTCTACTTTTTCCTGATGGGCTTAAAACTGGATCTAGTTTGATTGTGTGTTGTGGCTAACTTTGGATTGAACCCTCTGAGGTCCTCATAGCTCCAAGAAATACATCTGAAACTCTTGGAAAAGTTACATGAATTCATACCTTTCTTTCTCAGTGGCCACTTTGCCAATTTGAAGCATTTTTCCTTCTCCAACTAGAATTGACTCTGAATCTTCTCCTTTGATCTGTATATTAGCCTTTTCTTTTCAAACTGATCATTGGGATTGAAGATAGACTCCAATGTCACTAAGCCTTTGGGAAGCTTGTTTGTATGCAACTGCACACTACTTGATCTCCATATTGCTGCTCTAATCTACTTTGATTTCTAGCCGAGAATTCAGCTTCCTCTTGCAAAAAATTGATGATCTCTTGATCATTCTCGAACACCTACCAACATGTGTTATTATCTGGCACTATTGGCCTCACAATCACATGGATATGTGGTTGTTCTTTTTCCCTCTTGATGTTGTCAACCACATCAAATGTTGCTCCAACTACTACAAGCCTATCAACAGCTTTGTTCTCCTTTCTGGGTATGGACACAATGTTGAAGGCTTCAAAATCCTCAATGAGATCCCATACCCTACTCTTGTAGCTTTTGAGTAGGTCATTCTTGACAACATTTTGTCCTTTGACTTGATTGGCAACCAGTTCACTATCACCAAACACTTCAGTGTTCTTGATTCCTCATCTTCTAGCCCAATGCAATCCATGGACCAAAGCCTCATATTCTATAGTGTTATTTGAGTAGGAAAACTAAAATCTGAAGGCCAAATAATACTTCATACCTTGGGGGACACAATCATAGCTCCTCCTCCGCTCCTTGTCTAGCTCCTCGAGCCATCAAAGAACAATTTCCATACTTCATTGTCATCTTTGTGTTCTAGGCTTGATGATGTCAGAAGAGGATGATTCTCCTCATGTAGGTAGTAGACTCCTAGTTCAGATTCTTCCATCTCCTTATAGGGATCAAAAGCATGCCTTTTGACCACCCATTCATCAAGAGTCAAGTCCGGGATACACCCTACTTTGGTATCTACCTCAAAAGTGTTTAGGAGGTCCTCCTGATCAAAAGCCAAACAATTTGCATTGATTGGGCTAGGCACATAGGACTCAATGTGATAATCCACTATGGGCTCAGATCTGATTGTGGCCTTCACTCCATACCTTGTTCTAAAGAGCATATGTGACCAGTCAACAGACAAAATATCCTCCAATTTTGGCAGTGAAGTCCCTGACAAACACAATGCAAAATGTGGTGGCAAGTCTATGACTGATACATTCTACAATACAATCACATTAGGCAGGCATGCAGAGTGAGGCTCAGATCCTTGATGACTCCAATAGTGGTCACTATGTTGTCCCATCCAATTGTACTACTCCTCTAGAGATGACTTCATACTGAGGCCCAATTGATCAGCTATTTGTTTGGGCATTACAAACTACTTGCCCCGAATCAATCATGCAATTATGCACCAATTTTTCTCCAATGATTAATGAAACATAAAATGGAGGAGGCTTCAGATTCTTACCTCATTGTTCTCCATGGTTTCTCTCAAGTTGAGCCGTTGGTAAGCACTTTCTCTTACTAGCTAGGGGGGTTGATTTGAGCTTGACCAATTTTACATGGTAGTCTGTAATAGATCCCTCTGCCCTGGAATGGCCAATGACTCCCATAGTGAAATGTTCACACTTGTCCTCTTCATTTTCTCAATGATATTAAATGAACTATCCTTTTTTGCCCCTTCCCTGGCACATTTTTCTCTTGCACATGGGTTGTTACAACCGGTGCCTGAGTAGGTCTGGAAGGTGGCTTGGATTGACTTTGCACATTGGGAGTTGTATTTTGAATGCCAATACCTTGTGGAGTAACAATGGAGGGTTGAGGATCACCTAAGCTTGGTGAATGTCCTTCTCCAATATTTCTCTTCTTGGACCATGTATTGGTAGCTATACTTTGAGAAGGGGTCTGATTCATTCCACAAAAGTCTTCACCTTCCAATTGACAAGCATAGTTTCACTTGGGGGTCCCTCTTGCTGAGCTCCTTGCTACTGATTTTCTTCCTGGCTAGGTTCTTGTGACACACCAATGGTTTGCACCATCAAAGCCTGATTTAGTGCACCATTGAAACACATCGATTGATTATGTGGTTGATTGCATGGGAAACACCAATCATATTCTTGTGCCATGTTATTCTATGCTGGAACCAATGCTCTTGATGTTGAAGCTGTGTTTGGATCATATGACCTAAAGGTCTAGCAGCTTGAGGTTTCCCTTGATGTTGACTCTGATTTATAGCCTGGGTTGGTGGTCTATTTTGTTGATACGGGGGTCTAGCCTGATACTGAGCTTGAGGGCTGATATGGCCTAGAACTCTGAGCCTATTGTCTTTTGATGGTTACTAGCTCATTTCCTAGGTTTTGTAGTTGTTTCATAACTTCCTGAAGCTCCTTTGAGGTGTTAGATGATGAAGTGGAGGCTTCAACTGAAACTTTGACTCTTGGGGTGGGTATAGGAGCTAATGTGGGTGTTTGGCTAGTACCTGGGTTTCCTAACTCGGGTATAGAGGCATGGATGGCCTAGGAGCAAGTTTTCCAGCCTGAATCAAATGATTCTCAGCTCCTATGGAAAGGCTATAGGCTACAGGTAAGGTTGTGCCCCCATTGACTGAATCATCAAAGAAATATCAAAATTTAAAGCTCTAAGAAAGTATAAGAAGGCACCTTCATTAGTGGGCTTTACTACTATTGGAATCCTTGTCCCAGGTCCATTGAAATCTGAGGTTGAAATCCACAATCGCTTGCTCATTCGAGCTCTCTTGATTGTTGTCAGCTACTCCAACAAGGATAGGTTATCTCCCTTTTCTCCAAACTAGTTGTGAAGAGTTGTGCACAAATGGTCCCAAGATTGAATAGAGCCTACTTCTAGGCTCCTAAACCATTGTGAAGCTTTTCCCTTGAGTGAAGAGGCTAGAAACTTGACCGCAATGTCCATCTCATTGATCTCATGGATTGTATAGACATTTGCAATGTCTTGAATGTGGTCACCGGACAAGTCTAGTTTTCTCCAGTGAAATATGGGATGCTCTTCAATGCTACCACCGACTAGGTTTTGTGCATTCAGCAAGTGGGCTGCTACCAATGAAGTTGACATAAGGATTTGGTTGTTGGTGTGCCATCCTGATCGGCCTTGAGCACCCTTCTTGATTGAAAGAATGACCTACTAGGAGGAGGTGTTGATAAGGCTCTGTTTGGTGGAGATATAGACTTCTGGGCTCTTCTTCTTCTCCTTCTATCTGGAGACAAGTGTATGTGTACAAAATTGTCCTTCTTCTCTTGTTCTTGACCTTGTTTGTATCCTTCTCATGAACTTGGGAAACTTGGACTGCTAAAACCAATGGATTTTGTCCCTTTTGGAGTCACCAGATGTGTAATTTTAAAAGCTTCTTAAAAGCTAGAATCACAACAAGTGCACATCAATCTTACTATAATAAAGATGGAGACTTCTGTCCCCACCGGCATGCCAAAAATATTAGTGCAAAATCACAACACCCCCAAATGAGTCATCGATCTACTTTTCTAAGGTAGATTCATTTGGTGTGATTTGCATAACATTGAGTTTTCCCCAAAGTGTGGGACTTCAGGTGGGAAAAACTCTCTAGATTAAGGTTGGTTCCTACTCCTCTATTTAGGTGTATGCATGAAATCACAGAGGATCTATCCTAAATCCTACTCTAATTTTCCAAGGAGACAGAGTTAAAGAAGGGATGCAAAGAAAATAAAACTTAAGCTACAAGGTGATACACCAAAGGAGTGATGAACAATTGTTTTGTTGGTAGACACAAACCAAAAGAATGCAACACAAAAACATGCACAAATAACCAAAGTTGTAATGAAGGATCAGAAGACAACAATTAACATAAAAAGGGATGAAGATCACCCATAGAACATGTATTATTGCTCTCATGGCTTGATACAATGCATTACAATAGTAACAAGGAAAATTTGCATTTACAGTCTATATGGGAGGTCTGAAACTCCATGAATTCACTTGCCAAGGGGAAGAGGGGAGCCTACAAAATAGAAGAATGTCCAACCCTTTACAATGAGTCCCGACCCTGTATTTATAGATTCAATCGAGAGAAGAAAGAAAGAGAGAGAAGTGGAAAAGCAGGTCAAGCTCAACCACTACTATTAATGCCTCCTACAAAATCTACCCCCAAATCTACTTGACTATATCAATCTCTAGTTCGGCACCTCAAGAAGAAGAGGAAATGATGGAGTAGATCAAATCTGATCTAGTTGTTGAGGCAGATAGATCCCACATTAATGGCCTGAAGATGTTTTCTCCATTTTCCTTTACCTAACCTCCCCAAACTTAAAGTTTCAGATCTCCATGGCATGGGCGAAGCCGAGATCTTTCCAACGGTGTCAAATTTGTAATATTTTGAGCCTTGAGTCAATATATGCCCCTTCAAGTTTGTATCGGTCCATACAAAAGGGCGGGAAAACCAGTTTGAAAAATGGGCCCCTTTTTAATATGGGACATGGGAGGGCTAGTGCTTATTTAAAGGTGGCCTCTATATTTTTCTCTTGAATGGCATGGGGATGACACGTGGCTTCCTCCACCGGCCTACTCAATTTCTTTGTTTCTTGGCTAAGTTCTTTTCTCGGGGGTCATATTCCTTGACCGGGGACACGCGATAGTCTGGTGCTTGTTTGAGAACCCTCTCTTTGATTCACCCTTGAGTTAGTACCATTTGGACACTTGGCACTCTCCACCGGCCTGCCACTATGCATTGACTATTCAACCCGACTCTGTCCCCTTTGAAAGAGACTGGACGCATGGAGGCTCCACGCTCGTTTGAAAGCTCGATCAAGATTTTTCCTTGAAGGAGCATCGAGTTTGACACTTGGAAGCCTCCATAGGTCTTTGAATTTTCAACGACCTTTACCTTACCTTTTTGGACCCTGGGCTATGTGGCGAACTGGCACTTGTTTGAGCCTCCGCATTTGGATTCAACTTTAGAGATGCGCCACTCTGACATGTGGCTCTCTCCACTAGTACTTCTATACTTACCCTTTTTGAGGCCCGCCCTGTCCACCTTTGACCTCTGTTGACCATTTTCTACGTGGAGGGTTGGCATGAGTTTGAGTCTTCCCCTTTGGCTCCCATCTTGGATTTGTGTCGAGCCAACACTTGGCACTTTCCTGTCTAGCTGAAGACTTTTCAATGACTGCACACAAAATTTTGGGGTTCTATACGCGTGGAGGCATGATGCTCATTTGAGATTCCTTTCTTGGACTCACCCTTGGAGAAGCATCGTTTCAACACGTGGCTCTTTCCACAACATCCTCCATACTTAGCCAATTTTTGACTCATTCTGAACTATTTTGAGCCCAAGGACTTTAGATCTTCACCGTTTCTTCCTTTAATTTCTCCTGGCTTCTTTGACACTGTTCCTCCTCCTCTGACCCCTACTTGTTCTATTTCCGAGCCTACTTGAAACTTGTAGAATGGATTTAAGGCCCGGATCCACTCGACAGAGCCGTTTTCTGGATTTCTCCCATACATAGGGTTTGTTTGACCTTCGCAGCCCCGCCACTTCCATTATAGAGTCCCTCTGTAATCTGTTTGCAGGATCTAAACGTGATTTCTCAGGTTCTTTTAGTGCAGGGTTGTTCTGATCCAATATTTTTCCCGAGGGAAAAATATGGAAGGATGTAGACACACAAAAGGATATTTGTAGTCATACGACAACAAGGTTGTTGTCGTGAGAAAACAAACCTCTTGTTGTATGATAAAAAACTTGTTGTCACACTATAACAACCTTGATGTCATGCTTCAGTGATGTTGCTTATTGATGTCACATGACAATAACATTGTTGTCGTATGACCGCAAATCTTCTATCGTGCATTTGTAGCCTCCAACCTCTTTTCGTCCATCACAAAAAACTCACTAATGCATGAAAACAAGGTTATTGTCGTGTGATAGCATGTTTGTTGTCTCGTGACAACAACCTTACTTTGTTGCATGAAAAAATCTTACTATTATACGATGTAAATCTCTTGTTGTGAATTTGCAGCCTTCACCCTCCTATCATGTGTCAATAACATAGGAATTTCATGCATCAACAACCTCCTATCGTGTGTTAACAACTTCCTTCCATGTATAAAAACCTCCTATCCCGCACTAATAACCTACCCTGTAAGTTCACAATACTTTATATGTCGGTACCTTAGTAAAATATTAGTAAGTTAGTAGTTGATGTAGCTTATAATTGTTAGTTAACACCTAGTCACACTGGCACATCACTCAGCCTGTGCTAAGCACTCACCCGAAGCATGCAAAGGTACTTGGGTTCCTCTTAATAGTTGCAGTGCAGAAATGGTGGTATGATAAAATAGTAAACATATATTTTAGGAACTAATTCATCCATTCACCATTTATATTTAACTAGATCTATAAGCGCTAAAGGTAAATCATCATGAAAGTAATAAAATACATTGATTAAACACATCACACACTTTGTTCGGCCAATTTCCTTTATCTATTCATTGAACTAACAATACAGTAGCTTCATACAATACCAGGCATGCGCGCATGGATCTGTTACAATTATCTAGTCGCATGTACTCATGTTTTTCCATTCCTCCAAACATATGATTCCATTCGTATCTCTATGTATGTCTCTCTATCCTTTAAGTAGTTCATTACACACATATATATAGGGTGGGGAACTAACCCTTCACCACTTAACTCTACCAGAAAATAGGTCGCATGCTAATAACAACCACGCACCTTTTTACAATTATAGCCATACATGCAAGCATGCTATCTATAGATTGCTAATAGTTAACTGAAGTGATGGATCTATTCTTAACTTATGCCCATGCAAGAGTGAGTTGATATGTCCTTCCAAAATCCCCATGAAGAGTGGTGCACAAATCTCGGCATTACTTTGTGTACTCTACACGCCAATCTCTAAGAATAGACCTAATCTCCAAAATTGGCTAATTCCTTGAGAGTCTTACCCTACACCTCTATGTGTGACACCTTCCTATAACTTCATACTTTTGCTCCTGTGCCATTCTTTTGTGTGGACTCACGAGTGTAAGTTCAACTAAGTGTTTTCTCTAATCAACATTACCCCACACTAATCTCATTGTCGCCTCACAATGGCGATGCTCAAAACTTATACATAGAATGGATAAATAAAGAATAAAGAATGTTGAATAAGAATTTTGAAGAAGATATACACAGCTAACAAAATTGTTTAGGCCTCTAGGCCCCTCTGTCTCATCCTGAAGCAACAACTATGGATATTATTCTTTGATATCTACTTCCAGGTTCTCCCATGCTGTTAGCGTTGCTCCTGCTATTTCAGGCATGTCTGCAATGATGGATTGTAGCTCTTCCATGGAGAGTTTCCCTTGCTCATTTTGTATTACAAGCATTACGCTTGACATAGAGGTTTGCACCCCTTCCAGTACATCCATCTTCTGAGCAATGAGCTTTCCTAGCTTCTCCAACCTCTCCTTATATGGTGCCTGTGCGCGCACTAGTACCTCACACTTTTTTACCAGACTAGGCGTTTAGCGCAGCCTAGGGAAGCATCCTTCATTGCTTTATGGACCTTAGTTTCTTCCTCCAAGTTTTCCACCATGATCAACGCATCTAGGGCTGTGCATATGGTTAGCGCATGATCAACCTTCTTGATTTGTTATGGTGGCATAGGTAGACCTTCATAAGTAGCAATTTTCCTAGCTACTACAGCTTGTGCCTTTTCTGTCTTTTCCTCGGAGTCCTTGGGCTGTGAGGATACACGCACCTTTTCATCCTCCAACACTAATGTTATCATTGTTTTCACATAGTGCATCACAGAAGGAAATTATTTTGGTACTCGGATTCCAGATTTGGGCGTACCTTTAGAACATCATCTCCAATTTCCTCTACCATACTAACAAAAGTGTCATATTTTCTTTTGATTAAGTCCTTTTCCTGGACTAGGTGCGCTATCTCCACATCCTTGGCCTTTAATCTCTCTATCAGTGCCTTGATGGTAGCAGATTTATCTATGTTTCTTCTTACTACTTTGGAGGATACTTTCACTAGAGCATTGCTCACCTGCTCATCTGACATCATTTTTGGTTTGATTGTCATGTGGTGTGTTTCAGTGCCTTCTTCAACTACCTTGACGTGCATGATTCTTCACCGACATCAAAGTCGGGCTCGTCCATGTGTGTGTGCATAGACCATGAGAGTTATTTCCTTGTGCGCAGAGTCACCTTATCCTCGTCCATGAGTGCCCATCCAAATAAATCCTTCTGGTCGATGGTACTCTAAAACCAAGTGCAAATGATTAGCTTTGGGTCTTTTGCATACCCCATGGCATGTGCCTTGGCGTCCTCCCCTGTTTGATGGGATCGGGGTCCTCTTGGAATGGCTACATCAAGGTTGGGAATACTAGATGTATCCCCACCATTATCCTATATAGCCTCTAATTGACCCCCTTCTTCTCCCTCCATCTTCTCCTCCTCATGTTGAGGCTCTTCTTGATTGGAGATGAAGGCACTTTTTCCTCAGATTCCTCTGTTTCCTCACTCATCCTGAGTTTTCTCTATTTCTTCTCCTCTAGATCCTTTGCCTGCGGGGTTCCTCCTTATGCCCTTGTGCACTTAAACATCTTCTTAAATATTTGTGCACCCTACTTCTCGCCCATAGCTCCTTCTCCTGGGAGTTATCGCGTGCTCCCCTCCTAGCTAGATGGCTACTTCCTTCTCCGCACTAGGCCGCCACTATCTTTGGGTTCTTCATCCACTTCCTCATCATCTTGCCTGGGCACAGAGGGCCTAGGTGCCGAAATGTTCTCCATAGTATGCTTTCCCTTCGGTGGTCCTGAAAGCACGAATTCATTCTCCATGTACTTGTTATTCTCCATTTTAGGCTTCAGTTGGAGGTATATTAGCGCAGCCTCGATATCTGCAATGGCCACTGTCTCTGGCTTAATGCTTAAGATTTCCGAGATGTTATTCTCATTGTATGCATTCCTCCCTGGATATCCATAAGTCTTTCTCAGGGTGTGATACTCACAGTCCACCTTATCTGCATTAAATACCAACCTCCGTGTGTTGGTGAACCGATGAACTGTAGCTTGGAAGTACTATGTGGGAAATGCATATGGCAGTTTGCACCAGGGGCTCCACGACCCATCTATCATTGGGAAGCATGCAATATAGAAATGCTGGTAGACTGCAAATTATACCTACTTTCCCGGTGATCGAGGTAAATCCTTGGGTATGCGCCATTCTTCCCCAAATTCCATGCAGAGCCTATCATATCACATCTCAATGACACTCCTTAACCTCCTCTGTCATCTACCCTTTGCAAAGATATTTGCTAAATCACTCAGCTAGAGACTTATGATTCATGGGGTATTCCCATATGTTCTCTTTTGGGCCATCCGGTATCCCGATCTCCATGAAGACTAAGATGATACAACCAAAACTTATCTTACTCCTTTGCGCGCTTCCTCGACTATCCACTCTACAATAAATATGGTGATGTTATAAGTGGTTCCCTCTGACATGCGCTTGGCCACATGCAACCACATAGAATTAACTTGTGACCAACGTTCTTGGTCATTCAACTTTGTGGTTAGATGTGTTGTTGCCTGTACTACTGGACAATTTTTCAACTTGTCAATGTCCATTCTGCGCATGGTCCTTTCTGATAGCCCAACACCTTCTGTGTCTCCAAAATGGCACTTTTGTCAGCTAAGTCAGCCTTAATGTCTTTGCTGTTTCCCGTAATCTAGTAACTGTGGCAATGAGAATGGGTGCTAGTCTTACCCGCTATCCTACGAAGTAGAAGAAGTCCTCATGGACTCGGCTCATCACCATATTTATAAGGGTGCATACTTTTTTAAAGGATGGGAGTTCATAAATCACCGTAAACACCATTTCCCTTGAGTAGATTTTCCCCAGCATCATCATATATCGGCATGCCATCCTCAGTGCACCTGTTTGTTCGAGAGGTGAGCAGGTCATCTAACTTCTTTTGGTTTTCACTAGTTCGGTGATTATATTCACTTATCTTGCTTTGTCTTATGTGGGTATTCCATTCCTGCCCCACAATAACTTCTTCAGGGTACTGCATTTCGGAGAAATTGCTCTTCGGGGCCATCTCCTCCTCTTCTTCCACCACCACCTTCTTCTTTTCTTTTATCGGTGTTGCTTTCTTCTTTGGTGTCATTCTCTTTTAGGGTTTTGTTTTGTAGGTCAGTTGTTGTGTGTTTTGAGTAATTTGCTTCGAACCCTAACTGATTCTTCTCGTGCCCTAATTTGTAATCATGAACTTGTGCACCCTAACTCTGTTGTATTACTCGCTTCATCAAACCCTTTTTCTAGGGGATCTAAGCCCTTCTAATAAACAAATCTCTTCTCCGTGCTGGTTCGCTTGCTTCGTACCTTGAATTAGTTAGCTTTATGCTCTTCACGTATCGGCTCTCTATCAAATTCTCATAGTCGTAAGGGTAAAAATGAAATCACATCCCGTCCTTATATAGATTTCTACTTTTTACTGCATTAATTACTCCTCCACCTACCAAATTCTCCTCATTTATGACCCATTTTTATCATTTCCACGTGGTATATTTTCACACCAAAGTTATAACCTTCTAGCGTTCCCCTTTACCCTTTGTTATAGACTTATATTCAAAGCAAGCACCTTAGTGCCCAAGTACCTCATCATTGCATGATCTCCGGTAATTACCATGGTCACGCCTTACCTTGCGTTATACTTTCCGTTATCCATATTCATCCTTTCTTATCTTGAGAAGTAATCTTTTATCAGTTACCCTTAGCAACCTTCTTTCAACACCCACAACATGATATCTTCATAGCATATCCCTGAGAGTCACCAACAATCCACCCCACATGAAAAGAATGTGCAGTTCCTCGCGCATCAACATGCTTCATATTGTAGTTAGTTTCATGCGTGCAAGCACGCTTATTACACAAACAAGAGCTAAAATTAACAAAGCATAGCGACAATGAAAGAAATACATTAAGGAAATGCATAAAGGGAAACCTAATGTATCTAGCAATATTGCCTTATTACAAACACCAAGAAGACTTATTTATAGTAGGGCTTTAACCTACTCCTGTTAAAGTAACTGGGCAACCGTGTGCCATCAATTTTTTCCAACTGGAAAGCACCTGACTCAAGTATATGAGTGATAACATATGGCCCCAACTAATGCACCTTGAGCTTTCCTGGATGGTATAAAAACTTGGAGTCATATAGAAGTACCATTTGTCCCACCATAAGTTTCTTATCCCTTATGTCATGCCTTTTGTCACGCTTTCTCCTATTTCGACTCTAGCATGCGATGGCGTGGCTCTCATCTAGCTGAACCATCTTCACAATCCATTCTTCTAAGGCCTACTCATTAGCTAGACCTCCAAAGCATGTGCAATGCGCAAGGAAGGTAACATAAATTCTAGAGGCGATCACTTCCGCGCCAAACACCAATTAAAAGGTGTGGCTTTGTTCTATATTTTGTATGTTGTTACTATAAGCCCAAAGAACAATCGATACTTTATCATCCCAATATTTCCTCCGACATCATAAATCTTGGTAAATGTGTGGCTCAAGATCTTGTTAAAAGCCTCAGCAGTCCCATTTGCCTAAGGGTGATAGGGTGTAGTTTTATGGTGGGCAACCATAAACTTGTCTAAAAGAATTCATATTGTCTCATTTAAAAAATGTGTGCCCCTATCACTTGTTAAACTTAAAGGACAACCATACCTTGTAAGGACATTCTCCCATAAGAACCGTCTTCTGCTAGTAGCCACCGATCCTTTGTAGGTCTGCTTACGCCCATCGGGTAAGATAATCTATACAAGTGATGATATAGCGCGATCCAGTCCTGCACACGGCTGGGGAGATAGGCCCGACAAAGTCAATTTCCCATTTCTCAAAGGGTTCTGCACTCATTATGGGTTGTAGGGGCATCTCATCCTGTTGTCTTGGTCGGCGACCGAGATGTTGACAATGGTCACATGTCTTACAATCCTTGTCAATAATGCTTCCCACCACAACCCGACAAGTAGGATCTTGCACAATGTTGCATCACCTACATAATGGCCACCTATAATACCACCATGTGCTTCTTTCAAGTATGTCCTTTTACTCATGCTCTAAGACACAACGGCGTAACACATCATCTTTGCCTAGCTTGTATAAATCACCACTAATTAACATGAATGGTGCCGCACGAATTGCAAGTTGCTTCTTCTCTAAAGCTTTCATGCCTTTGGGTGTCATACCAGTGCTCAGAAAGATAGTAATGTCCTCTAATTTTGATGGTGCGCGTTATAACCTATACAGTTGTACATCAGGCATGGTCTCTTCTATTGTTTGTGCCTCTTCCCTTGATTGAATTCTAGACAAGTGATCTGGTCTAGAATTAATTTTTCCTAGTTTTACCACAACCGTAAAGTCAAATGCTTGAAATAAGGGTACCCACCGACATATGTGCCCCTGTAAAATGGGCTTGTTCACCAAATATTTTAATGCCATGTGATATGTATAAAACAAAAATGGTGTAGCCAACAAATACTGATGAAATTTGTGCAAGGCATAGATCATGGACAAGGCCTCGCGCTCTGTAGTGGTATAATTCTGTTCTGCAGGGGTCAACTTCCTACTAGCGAAGCAAATGGGATGATCAATGATACCTTTTCCTGGTTGAGCTAAGACAACACCAATGGCTGTGCCAGAAGTGTCCACATGAACATGAAAAGGTTTATCCCATGAAGGAAAACACAAGATAGGCGTGGTAGTAAGTTTCTGCTTCAATATCTCAAACACGCGCTGCTGTGACTCCCCCCAGTAGAATGTACCTTTTCCCTAGAGCAACTCTTCTAAGGGTGCGGAAAATTTTGCATACCCTTTTATAAACTTCTGGTAATACCCTGTATGACCCAAAAATCCACGCACCTCACGCCGACTAGTCTCCTTTGCATCTCGGCATCGCTTTGTGTACTCCGCACGCTAATCTCTAAGAATACACCTAATCTCCAAAATTGGCTAAGTCCTTGAGAGTCTTACCCTACACCTCCATGTGTGACGCCTTCCTATAACTTCACGCTTTTTCTCCTGTGCCATTCTTCTGTAAGGAATGAGTGCAAGTTCAACTAAGTGTTTTCTCTTATCAATAGTAGTATACTAGCCGACATATCACCTAGGTTTTTATAGGAGATGTTTTCAAATTTAGGCAAATCAGACCCTTAAAAAATATATATTGTAAATTTTAGGCAAACAAGTCACTTTCTGCTTCAAAAAGTTCACCTTTTCAAAATTTCTGAAATGGAATATTCACCAAATTATGAATATTTTCCACTAAAATATCCCTAGAATGAGGCTCACTATTATCAGGACTATCTAGCCACTGTAGGGATTTAAGTGCCTTCAAATGCTGAGTACTGAGCCTATCAGACAGGTAGTGAGTAGACTATATCTAGGGCTCATGGTTCTCGTAGCACAGGGGGTCATTGGCCCCGAGAGATAGGGCCATGGTGGGATTACTAGCTCTCAGAGATTGGGCCCGATAGAGGGCTAGGAGGAGGAGGTGGAGGTCATACAAGACCAACAGAGGGGTGGGAAGATGTTGGTATGGCACTTCACC
This sequence comes from Taxus wallichiana var. yunnanensis, assembly GCA_018340775.1. Taxonomy (NCBI): domain Eukaryota; kingdom Viridiplantae; phylum Streptophyta; class Pinopsida; order Cupressales; family Taxaceae; genus Taxus; species Taxus wallichiana. The sequence goes on along the minus strand of CM031240.1, from coordinate 324,961,069 downwards.
GATAGGGAGGAGGAGACATGTGAGACTAGAGAGGAGGGAATCAGATGGGGGTGATTGGTCACTGTATGTGATGTTATACCATTATTGTGATTTTTGATATATATACCGTCCTACGTGCCGAAGACATGAGATTGTACATGAGATTTTTGAGATACTGATATTTATTTATATCTTTGTATATATGTATTGATACATAAACACTCCCATTATATAGTTGATGATGTTTAATAGATGAATGATGTACTTGCTTTGATTTCCACTTTTATTGTGTATCATGGAAACTAGTTGAGTTAAGCATGATTGAGTCAAGGTCATGTAGGCATGGTGGAGTCTAGGTGTAGGCATGGTGGAGTTAGGTATAAGCATGGTGGAGTTAGGTATAGGCATGGTTTGGTCATGTTTTTGTGTTTGATTTAATTTCCAAGTTATTGTTATTATGGAAAATAATGGATTGTATGTATGTTGTGGTTAAATTTCCAAGTACTTGATATCATGGAAATGCTAAATGATTGATGTGTGATATGGTTGATGTTATAAAATGGTAGGTATGTATGTTTTTATGATATTTTAATTTCCAATTTTTGTGTAAAATGGAAACTAACTAAGGTAAAATGTGAATATAAAAGGGGAAAATTGGTTAGGGGAAAAAGTGGCTAAGCTAACCTCCAAGGGCCCCATGCCCTCGAGTGCTGCCTACATAGCCCCGATGAAAAGGGGCCTCAGGTTGATGTAGTTCTCCCATAAGCTAGGGAAGAATATGATGAGGTAGATGAATGGGTTAGTAGGTTTTAGGCATGATGGATTCTAGGTCATTTAGGAATTGTTGAGTATAGGTTGAATAGGCATGGTTGAGTTTAGGTTATTTAGATATGATTGATGTTGGTGGAAGAGGTATTCCTAGAATGTAGGTTTCAAGTGCTTGGTCATGTGAAGGAAGAGCAATAAGTAAGGAAAAGAGGTTAATGGTAAGAGGATAAAAAAATTTTCATAAGTGGTAAGAACCATTACGAGTCTATCATACCAAAGATTGGATTATGAACATAAAACCCTAAATGCATTGCATGATTGACTATTCTAAGGGTGAAGAAGGTCACATGATCATGAAATGTTGCATTTGTAGCACATCCCTTGAGTAGGAAAAATATTAGAAAGGAAAGGCAAAGTGAGGTGAAAGAGGTTGTTTTAGCGTAACCTAGTGTGAGACAACATGCCTCTTTGGAAAGATACCCAAGATCAAAATAGGCAAGTCCATGACGAAAAAGTTATCTTTTTTTTTCTTTTGTTTTATAGAGTGATCGATGTGGGAAATCTATGTAGGATTAGGAGAATATCTCCTTGAGGTCTTCATGAAGCTGATCGATGTGGGAAGCTTCAAAATATTTTTATTTTATTTGTATAGAACTAGTCTTCTTTTTTGATAGACTAAGTATGGTATAACTAGCTTTGAATAGTTTTCCTTCGAGGAGAAGTCTATTTATATCAAAAAGATAGAAAGATAGATGTCATTTTTGGGAGTCATCTATTTACGAGAATTTTGACTCAAGGAGTTTAAATTTGAAAATCTCGTATATTACTTTTGAATTTTTTTGGACTTTTAGGTCATGGACAAGACTATAGAGAAGTATAGGCTTCTTTTATGAAGACAAAACCATAGCACACAAGGGTTAGATATGAAAGAGAGGTTCAAAGTGATGAACAACCATGGGATTCCATCTTGAAAAGGATGAAAAAGTATGCATGAGAATCATTCCATGAGTAGAGCTATGGTACTCGTATTGAAGATAAGGCAGAAAGGTGACATGTAATCACATGATTCTTGTTTAGTCGTTGATCCTTAAAATAGGTAAGTTGAGGTGATTATTTCTCAAGGGACAAGTGTTTAATGAGAGAGGATGATACATGACTTGATTTTATAATAGAATGGTCAAAGAGGTAAGGCATTGAGGGGATCATGTTTGGGTTTACCTTTGAGTGAAGATAAATTATAAGCACCCGATCCATAGGCATGAGTAACGATATAGGGTCCAAGCCAATTAGGAGTGAACTTTCCCATTTAATTTTCTCCACTTTTGTTACATGTTGATTTTACTTTAGGATGAGGTTGCTGACCTAGAAGGTTTGTTCTTGGACATGTTTATCATAGGAATGTTTGATACGTTTTTGGTAGATTTGGAGGTGATCAAGAGAATTTAGATGAAATTCGTATAATAACTCAAGTTGTGCCAAACGGTCCCTATGAAAATAATAATCGTTGAACATATATTCTATTGAGATATGAAGAGATGGAATTTGGACTTCGAGAGGCAAGACAACTTCATGTACCATAGAACAAAGAGAAAGGTGTGGCATCGGTTGAGATGCGAATACTAGTGCGATAAGCCCATAAGGCGAAAGGAATGTGCGTATGCCAATCCTTTCCCATATCATCAACCACTTTCATAAGAATTTTCCCATAAGGTTTTTTTGTTTTATTCAACTTTTCCATTTGTTTGAGGATAATAAGGTGAAGAAAAATGAGTTGAATGTTGAAGGCGTCACAAATTTTCGTAGGGGTTTTTTGAATTATTTTCCATTATCGGTGATGAGGCGGTGAAGAACACCAAAGTGACAAATGATGTGATGATTGATGAATTTTTAGGTTTTATCATCTTTTGTATAAATAAGAGGTACATATTCCACCAATTTAGTGTAATATTTGGTAGTGGTAATAATCCATTGATGGCATTGGGAATAATGAGGGTTGATCTCTCCAAAAAGATCCAAACCCCATTGAGAGAAAGGCCAAAGATCTCATGAAACTTGTAAGCCGTAACTAGGGCTATGATGAAGATTAACATGTTTCTAACACTTCACACAACACTTGACATAGTCACAAAAATCATGGTTTAGGGTTGGTTAGTAATAGCCTAGGTAAAGTGTAACACCCTGAACTATTGTTACTTCCTCCTGGGCATTCAAGTGTTGATATATGATTTCTTTTGTAAAAGGATGTGTTCCTTTGATTGTGAAGTCATGCTTGATATAGATTGTATCTTCTTTGCATTTGAAGATCTTTGACTGAGCCAGGATATGCTTGGACTCTTTTATTTCTTTCATTTTTGCACCTGAGTTTAATCGATTTCGGAATGAATTGTGGATTTAACTGTCTATATGACTCAGCCTTGGATTAGTGATATTGATCCAAGAGATGTTTTAAGTTTATTCTGGATAAACAAAAATTATAGACCTTATGAAGGTTGCAAGGTCCGAATGTGTGGAATGAGCAATTCAGGAGTTAACTCAGGCTGATCTTGTTAAATGAATTGGTTCTCGATATCGTAATATCAGGAAGGTCTTGATCTTGAGCCAGGTAAAAATTCAGATACATTTATACTACTAGCTTATTATCAGTGCTGGAATGAATTCTTTTCGTGAATGTATATTTGTTGGTTCTTATACTGATGATTCTAATTGTTAGACCTAGACTGGATTTATTAAGGTTAATAACCTATGGGTTGGATTAGTGTTAATCTAACCTAGCCCTAAGCTATAAGCTAAATGTTCCTAAGGTTAGCGACCTAGCACTAAGGAAGTTAGACTAAGTATCACCTTATGATCTAACCTATGTTTCTAACCTAACTAATGTTAGTGGAGGAAGGGGACCTATGAAGGGGTGCGAGCCATGGGCGGTAGTTTCTATGGCATTAAATGAAGGGGATAAGCATGAAGGACAAAGGATTTAGCAGAGATTTCAAATGGCCATTGAGACCGACGTGGCAGAGTCGCCAAATTTGGAAATGGTCTTTGGTTTGTTTTTGTCCATCGCCAACTATGGCGGTCGGTGGCAATGGAGATTGAGCGGGAACTTCGGAGTTAATGCAATTAAGGAACTCGATTTCCAAGCACGGATCGCTCGGGAAGGCATGCAAAATGGAAAACTGGTTGTTTGTTTGGTTTTCCATGCGCCCGGTTTTCTCTGTTTGATCACCGGTTCTTCGAACCGATACTACTTGGTGTTGCATGGCAACTATGAGAATAACTATCTCTTTTCTATGTCGAGGAAATTTTATAAGGCATGGAAATAACAAATTATTGTTGTTGAAACTAACGTGGAAGAAGAGGAGAAGGCTCGAGCTCTTTCGCAGGTCTTCTTCGATTTTTAAGCGGCATTACTGGCATGTTAGGCCCTAACTTTTAAAAATCCTACTTTCCTTCAAATGATTTCATTAGAACAACTTTTTCGAGATGATTTTTGGTTCAGGTTGGTTTTTATGGTAGCATTGTATGAATTAGTTTGTTGTATCTTCTTCTTTGGCTTGATTTTTGGTGAACCCTTGCTTTGGGTGTACATTTTTTTTCGAACGGTTGAATTATCTTGCTTGTGTTTTGCATTTCGTTAGATTTCATAGAAATGCTTGCAAGGATAATGTACGAATTCAGCTCATGTGGGAGTCCATGAATTGTTTTCTTTTTGATTCAAACTTCCAAAACCTTGTTGTTTTCACTTGTTGAAAATGATACTTTGTTGGAATTCTTGAAATGTACAAATATTCGACTTCTCGTATAAGTTATCGTGAGTACTATATGTTATTATTGCTTTATTGGACTTCTTGAAATGATAATATGTTTTGTAGAAATACAATTAGTGAATACTATATGTTATTGAATTCTGCATTGGAATCCTTGATTAGATAGTATTTTTGACTTCTGTAGAAGTTTAAATTGAGAATACTACTTGGGTTCGACTCCTTTTGAGTCCTTGAAACGTAGTTAATGTTTCGACTTCGGTAAGAAGTTTTATTGTGAATTTTTGTTGGAATCCTTGAAATGGGTAGTATGTTATGACATCTGCGGAAGCTTGTTGTGGATACTCTTTGATTCTGAGTCTGTAGAAGTCTTTGAAATGTATCTAGTATTTCAAACTTCTGTCTAAGCTTGGTTATGAATGCTGTCATTTTGTTAAGAATGCTAAATGTTATTGACTTCGATGGAGTCATTGAAAGGTAATTTATGTTTTAACTTCTGTTGAAGTTTTGCTGTGAGTACTTTTAGGACTCTTGAATTGTTGTTGTATGAATTCAACTTTGGTTATAAGTACTGGTTGGAATTGACACTGTAGGAGTCCATAATATGCTGCGTGTTGGCTCGTTTCTCGAGTTGAGTCTTCACTGAGCATGCATATCATTTTGGACTCTTTCTTTATATTGTTGTGTTATACTTTGTAGTAACTCGACTTCAAATGAAACCTTTAGGAAAATTTATTGGTGTGGAACTCGGCTCCTGTGAGGACCTGGTTATGGTTGTTCTTCTTGAAAACGACTTCTAATTTACACCCATGTTGAATAATCGTAGGGATTTGCTTAGTTGAATGAGGCTGTGCATATTGTGTTTCGACTCTGCGTGAATGTCACTGTATTTCATATGGAAACGTTAACTGTTTTAATATGATCTTGTTTCAAGTTTGACTGAAACAAAGAGCTCTTAGCTGTGCCATGACAGGCGATGGCGTTGGATATTTTTCATGTTGTTGTATAATATGGAAAGTTTTGTTGAGTCTATTGGAGTTGGATTATTTATTAATGCTTGTTGCATGAACTCTTGAATCGTTTAGTAGCTACAGGTGACTTTTATATTTGGAATTAGATGGAACTGTTGCTCTTCTTGTAATTTCAACTGTATAGTCGCATGCGTAAATGTATATGTATTAATATAAAGGAATCGGTACAGTTCATAATGTTATTGACTTAGGATTCTGATGGACTCTGTTTCTTCTTTTAAACTGTAATTTATATGTTGATGTATAAATGAGTTGAAGGGAAAATTCTCTCTCCTAGTCAGGAAACCTTGTGTGCTTTCTTCTTGCTTCCTTTTGTGATCTCTACGGTAGGGGCATAACAAGAATTAAACTGAGGTATTGTATGGAGAAACTGGTATAAATTGTGTGTTGCTGTATAAAAGGGTATACTTGTCAATACCATTGAAATGTGTTATGATGATAAAAGAATTAAGACAGTGAGCTTGTTGAATGTTTTAATTGCCTTGAGAAATTGTTAAAAACAATTTTGTAGGAGTTTTGTTGTCTTAGATTGGTTGTATTCTTTTGTTCTTAGTCTTTAACATATAAGAGGAATAGCCTGACTTATGTTTGGAATTTGAATAAATGATTTCATTTAAACAAGTTGTTTAATGAAAACAATTGGTGGATTGCAATTGTTTTAAGAATTAGTGCTTATCATGCTCAGTTCACCGAACTGACCCATGTTGACAATTTTTGCAGATGGTTGCCGTAAGTGGTAAAGGCACGCAGATCTGATATGATGTTCAGATTGTTTAATTTGGTTTTACGATGAACTTCAATTTGATTATCTAAATGTACTACTTGAAGAAAGATGTTCTTTTGCTGTTGAGTATTGTATCAAATATGCTGAATGCATAAAATGTATTTGATTAGCTTTGAAAGGAATGAAAAGAGGTATTTGTTACTTATGTGTTTGCATTCGTATCTTGATGGTTTGATCTTCTTCGGTTCGAATGATCTTAAGAGCATTGTTATTATTGTATAACTTGGAGACTTTTGTGATTATCTAAGTAAGCTTGCAAGGTTATGTGACTGAATACTTAAGATTGTTTAGTAGTTCTATTATGTTCTATCTAAAGCTAAATTGGAATTTAGATCACTATCTTTTGGGAAGCTAAGGTTAAAATAAACCTGAGCAGGAGCTAAACGAGCTGAATAAATTATTACTTCCTAGTCTTGATCTAAGTCAAGACAACGTTTAATTGGATTCTTAATCACTATATCTCGATACTAATAAGTAAGATATAATTTTAGTTATGAGAACTGATATAAACCTAAAAAGGGTTTGGTTAGCAATCTCATGTGAAGATTATGGGTTATTGTCCAATTTCATTGATTTAGAATTATGTTTTTCTATGAACTCCTTGATGGGACCTCAATCTTATTAAACTTCTCTTGTGTAATGGGTTTTATTAAGAAAGGTAATTCTAAGGTGAGGAACCCAAGGATTGGGAAAGACTACCCTTAAGGGAGCGTCTTATAGTATAATTTTAACTCAACGTAAGTAACACCTTAAAATTTAGTAGATCTTATCGAGGCAGATTTGAAGGTTGATGGCACAAGTCGATTGTAGGGTTGTACCTTTGAGAAGATTAGGATCTTCTCAAAGATACAACAATGCAGTGACTTATGGTGACACCCTTTGCATTGATCGTCAAGATTTACTCCTTAAACTCGAACAAGTTTTGACTTCGATCTGGTTATCGACATGGTCATGTTATGAGGCTGCCCTGAGACTCGGGGTACCTTGACACACAGGTTAACTAGGGTTGACCCAAAGATGTCGAGTATCCCTAGTTCTCAAGAGCATCCTTATAACATTGCCATATTATTAATCCGTTCGAGTGAATAACTTGGGGCGGAGAGACTACTGTAAGTCGCTTTAAGACATTCTACATAACAAAGGAATGGGGTGATGGACGTATTCCGATTGATTAGTATGCCATCAAGGAATACGAGACATAAGCATATGTTTCAAATCTTTGGCCAAAGTATCTCGCAAGTCACTGATTGCGTAGTCCTATGTCACCTAGTCTAAGGGACGAGATGCCAATGAATAATGGTAACAATTATTCATATAGGTTCCTTGGACAAGAGCATTCTGAATCCTAGATTAGGGAAGAGAACCGTAAGAGTGATGTGTTAAAATAAAAATGCCAACTCTTGATACTCATGAATAGATCGGTAGATTACCGAGTCATGGAATGAATAGATCGGAGGTACTCCGAGTCATTATAGCTGCATATGGTTATCTGTTATAAGAATGGTTGTTTTGATTTGTGAGTTCTAAATTATGTATTTAGAACCAGGAAGCATTTATCAAAAAAAAATTTACTTGTTCTAATGTATAAAAATGAGGATGTTACATCTTGGTATCGTGAGCAAAAGGTTGCAGCTCTTGACCTATCAGTGTCCATAATCCGATAAAAACTAGAATTTTCTTGTAACAAAAAATGGTTAGAACAAGGGGAACATTATGAATAATGCTCCACCAAGGAGGGGCAAGCAACAACCCAAAAGCTTGATGAGATCCTTGCTGCCCCGCTGACACAAGAGATCGCTTAGCTGTACTTGAACAACAAGTAATGGGAAATGAGGAGGAAGATGAAGTCAGTAATAACAATCAAGCAACCTCCTCATGAGGACAACCCCGATATGGGTGTTGATATTAATGCTGGAAATGCACCTGTCCAACCAGAAAACAAAAAGGCCAGTGTTGGCAGCAAGAAACTCACTAATGATATAAAAAGGATAAGCCCACCTAAATATGATGGCACCACATTAGGAGATGGAGCCGAGAATCGGCTTAACGAAATGGAGAAGTACTTTGCAATAAGAAACTTCTCGAGAGAAACCAAAGCTATTTGGGAGCCTATCGCTTTCCCACAAAGCATCTTCGTGGTGGGATAGCCGTAAAGTCGAGCTAAATATTGATGAGACCAATATTACTTGGGATCAATTTAAGGGCTATTTTAGGCAACGTTGGCTGCCACAACTTTTCTATGATCAGAAAATGACAGAATTCTAGAACTTAGCTCAAGGGAAGCTAATGGTAACGGAATACTGGGAGCAATTTACAAAACTCCTCAAGTATGTACCGCAGTATCAAACTGATGAGAAGTTCAGAATACGGAAATTCATCATGGGACTGAATCCCGTGATAGGGGGAGAGGTCGATGTTCACAGTCCAACCACTATGGAAGGAGTTGTTGAAAAGGCCATAAGACAAAAATAGAAATTAAAGGCTATTTCTGCTCATAAAGAGGAAGTGCGGAAGAAGATTACAAACCCTTCTTCAACCTCTCTTACACCCAAAAAGGGACCATGGAAAATGTTTGGAAACAAGTAAGTTTCAGGGGATAATAGTAAGAAAGCGGTAGGCGAATAAGCTCCTGGGAATGTAAGGATAATTTTGCCAAAAATTATAACAATGGGCAGAAGCCCTATGGAGGACAACGTGATAATTACAAGGCCGGAGGCAATTTTGAGCCTAAAAAGGACCATAGGAGGCTCACATACAATTATGGCAAAGACCACTATGCAAATCAGTGCCCTTTGAAGAAGGATGATCGTAATCAGCAGCATAAGATACATGCTGCAGTAGTAGACAAGCAAGCTGAAAAGCAGTGACACCTATAGAAGTTCCGGGTAAGTTATTTGGCATACCTGTCACTATTCTTTTTGATACAGGAGCTACTGAATGTTTTATTTCTAGTAAACTTGCTTCTAAACTTAAAAGAAAATATGGAAAAATGGATAAATCTTGGACTGTACAGTATGGTAATAACTCTATTCATACAGTGAGTATGTGTCTTTTTGGGGCAGTCCTTGACTTACCTAACTTTTCCACGGAAGTTGACCTCTATGTTACACCTTTGGGGTCTTACGACATTGTCATTGGTGTCAATTGGTTAGCTGACCATAAAGCAAAAGTAGACTGCTATGAAAAGAATATAAAATGTTTAGATGATCGGCTGGAAACAATAGAGATTCAAGGGGTGAAACGGGAAATTTCAGTTAGAAAACTGTCAGCTATGCAACTTAAAAAGGCTAAAAACAAAGGATGTACCCTTTATGCAAAAGAAAGATATCTGAATTTTCAAAAGAAGATGGTGATTCCATGAAATGATTTCCTCTACTACAAAGTTTCAAAGATGTTTTTCCGAGGAATTACCAGGGTTACCACCCAAGAGGGAATTTGACTTCACCATCGAAATCAAACCGGGAACATAACCTATTTCCAAAGCACCTTATCGGATGACTACTACAGAGTTAGTCGAGCTTAAGGCACAATTGCAAGAACTTTTGTCCAAAGGTTTGATTAGACCAAGTGTTTCACCTTGGGAGCACCAATAATATTTGTAAAAAGAAGGATGGAACACTTAGGTTGTGTATTGATTATCGGATGTTGAATAAAGCAACAATCAAGAATGATATCCACTTCCAAGGATCGATGATCTATTTGATCGATGTGTGGGGCAAATGGTTTATTCTAAGATAGATCTTCGATCCGTTATCATCGCTTAAGGATTGGAGAAGAAGATATTCATAAAACAACTTTCCGAACAAGGTACAGACATTATGAATTCATGGTTCTACCTTTTGGATTAACTAATGCACCCGCAACTTTTATGAACTTAATGAATAATATCTTTCAAGAATATTTGGACAAGTTTGTACTTGTATTCTTGGACGATATTCTCATTTATTCTAAAAGTGTTGAGGAGCACAATGAGCATTTGAAGATAGTTTTGGGAATTTTGAGAAAAATAAAGTTGTATGGTAAGTTATCCAAATGTTCTTTCTTTGATTCAGAAGTTCACTATTTGGGTCATGTCATTAGTAAAGAAGGAATTGCTATAGATCCTTCAAAAATAGTGGCAATAACTGAGTGGCCTACACCAAAGAATGTGCACGAAGTAAGAAGCTTCATGGGTCTTGCTGGTTACTATAGAAAATTTGTTAAGGATTTTTCTAAAGTGGCTGCACCGATAACTTCATTGCAGAAGAAGGATAAGAAATTTATTTGGAATGATAAGTGCGAAACGGCTTTCAAAAGTCTAAAAATCCAGTTGACTTCCGCACCTATATTAGTTGTACCAGACCCTAATGGGAGCTTTACTGTTGTAACGGATGCTTCTGGGGAAGGCCTTGGAGGTGTTTTGTTACAAAATGATCAAGTCATAGCATATGAAAGTAGAAAACTTAAGTTACATGAGCTGAATTATGCTCCTCATGATTTGGAGCTTGCTGCCATTGTTCATGCGCTTCAAGTCTGGAGACACTATTTACTTGGGAAACCTTTTGAGTTGAAAACTGATCACTTAGGACTGAAATATATTTTCACTCAGCCTAATCTAAATGCCAGACAGAGAAGGTGGTTAGAGTTTTTATCCCAATATGATTTTGATATTAGCTACATCAAAGGGAAAGAGAATAGAGTAGCAGATGCTCTAAGTCGTAGGAGGCACATTTCTGCTCTTATAACATTAAGAACTTAGTTTAAGGATGAGGTAAAAAGTGCCTCAGAATCTGATACATACTTTCAGCAAGTAAAAGCAGCGCTTGCTGCAGAACCTAATGATGAAAGGTATAAGGGCTTTCATTTTGATAATGAAGGAATCTTACGTTATGAAAACAGGGTATACGTACCTATGCTGAATGATTTGAGAAAGAAGTTGTTAGTTGAATTTCATAATTCACCTTTCTCTGGACACCCGGGTATCACAAAAATGCTTGCTGATCTGAAACAACAATACTTTTGGAAAGGTATGAAAAAGGATGTCATTGATTTTGTGACTCATTGTCTGGAATGTCAGCGGGTTAAGGCAGAACACATGCACCCTGCTGGACTATTATATCCTCATAGCATACCACAGTAAAAATGGCAAGTAATAAGCATGGAATTTGTACAAGGGTTACCTATGTCCAGGAATAAACATGATGTTATCCTGGTAGTTGTAGATAAACTAACTAAGGTAGCTCATTTCATCGCTGGAAATCTAAAGGATGATTCACCAATGGCTGCCAAAAGATTCGTACACGAAATTTTCAGGTTACATGGTGTACCATAATTGATTATATCTAAAGGGATCCTAGAATGATGTCAAGATTTTGGCAAACGCTTAATACAGCTCTTGGAACGAAACTAAACTTCAGTTCTGCATATCATCCAGAAACGGATGGACAAACTGAGAGAGTAAATCAAGTGTTGGAGGACATGTTGCAAATGTATTGCATGGATCAATAGTATAAATGGGAAGAGTATCTTCCATTAGTTGAATTCGCATACAACAACACTTATCACTCATCTCTTAAAATGGCACCATTTGAAGCACTTTATGGAAGGAAGTGCAAAATCCCTGTTAGCAGGGATAGTGTTGAGGATAGAGTGGTAATTGGACCAGAGATCCTCACTGAAATGGAACAACAAGTTAAGCTGATTCATGAATGATTAAAGGAAGCAAAGAGATAGGTAGAAGAGCTATGCTGACCTTAAGCGGGTTGATCGAAGGTTTGAGCTTGGTGAGAAGGTTTTTCTTCGTGTTAAACCCAGAAAGAGTTCTATAACTTTTGGCAAGGCTGCCAAGTTGTCACCTCATTTTGTGGGACCTTTCGAAATTGTCGAAATAATCAATCTTGTAGCTTATCGATTAGCATTACCACTTACTTTGTCTCACATGCATGATGTTTTCCATATTTCTTTGCTTAAGAAATACGTTTCAGATTTGTCACATGTCTTAAATTGGAATTCCTTGCAGGTCCAAGACCCAGGAATAATCGTGGTTAAACCCACACGAGTGCTTGAAACTCACCAATTGCATTTGAGAAATCATGAAATACAGCAATGTAAGGTCCAGTGGGACCAGTTTAACGAAGAAAGTGCAACTTGGGAAAATCTGGAAGAGATGAAAATTGCTTTTCCTTTTCTTTTTCAACAGGATGAAATCTGTTGACAAAACATTTTTTATATGAACTTATCTTTTTCATGATCATATGAAAGCCAGATTGAGGCAAACATTATTCAGGCTGAATAAAATGTATCGTGACATTGATTTCTGAAACTATTCAAGTTGGAAATAGTCACATTGTATTGTGAACTAATAAATTGGTTGACCTGAAGGTAAATCAAATATGTAATCATCGGGATGATGAATCTTTTAGGAGGGAAGCATGTAACACCCTGAACTATTGTTACTTCCTCCTGGCATTCAAGTGTTGATATATGATTTCTTCTGTAAAAGGATGTGTTCCTTTGATTGTGAAGTCATGCTTGATATAGATTGTATCTTCTTTGCATTTGAAGATCTTTGACTGAGCCAGGATATGCTTGGACTCTTTTATTTCTTTCATTTTTGCACCTGAGTTTAATCTGATTTCGGAATGAATTGTGGATTTACCCGTCTATATGACTCAGCCTTGGATCAGTGGCATTGATCCAAGAGATGTTTTAAGTTTATTCTGGATAAACAAAAATTATAGACCTTACGAAGGTTGCAAGGTCCGAATGTGTGGAATGAGCAATTCAGGAGTTAACTCAGGCTGATCTTGTTAAATGAATTGGTTCCCGATATCGTAATATCAGGAAGGTCTTGATCTTGAGCCAGGTAATAAATTCAGATACATTTATACTACTAGCTTATTATCAGTGCTGGAATGAATCCTTTTCGTGAATGTATATTTGTTGGTTCTTATACTGAATGATTCTAATTGTTAGACCTAGACTGGATTTATTAAGGTTAATAACCTATGGGTTGGATTAGTGTTAATCTAACCTAGCCCTAAGCTATAAGCTAAATGTTCCTAAGGTTAGCGACCTAGCACTAAGGAAGTTAGACTAAGTATCACCTTATGATCTAACCTATGTTTCTAACCTAACTAATGTTAGTGGAGGAAGGGGACCTATGAAGGGGTGCGAGCCATGGGCGGTAGTTTCTATGGCATTAAATGAAGGGGATAAGCATGAAGGACAAAGGATTTAGCGGAGATTTCAAATGGCCATTGAGACCGACGTGGCAGAGTCACCAAATTTGGAAATGGTCTTTGGTTTGTTTTTGTCCATCCAACTATGGCGGTCGGTGGCAATGGAGATTGAGCGGAACTTCGGAGTTAATGCAATTAAGAACTCGATTTCGAGCACGAATCACTCGGAAGGCATGCAAAATGGAAAATCTGGTTGTTTGTTTGGTTTTCCATGCGCTCTAGTTTTCTCTCTGTTTGATCACCGGTTCTTCGAACCGATCTACTTGGTGTCGTATGGCAACTATGAGAATAACTAGCTCTTTTCTCTGTCGAGGAAAGTTTATAAGGCATGGAAATAACAAATTATTGTTGTTGAAACTAACGTGGAAGAAGAGGAGAAGGCTTGAGCTCTTTCGCAGGTCTTCTTCAGATTTTTAAGTGGCATTACCAGGCATGTTAGGCCCTAACTTTTAAAAATCCTCGCTTTCCTTCAAATGATTTCATTAGAACAACTTTGTTCAGATGATTTTTGGTTCAGTTGGTTTTTATGGTAGCATTGTATGAATTAGTTTGCTGTATCTTCTTGCTGGCTCGATTTTTCGGTGAACCCTTGCTGGGTGTACATTTTGTTTCGAACGGTTGAATTATCTTGCTGTGTTTTGCATTTCGGTTAGATTTCATAGAAATGCTTGCAAGGATAATGTACGAATTCGGCTCTGTGGGAGTCCATGAATTTTTTTCTTGTTTGATTCAGACTTCACTCGAAACCTTGTTGTTTTCACTTGTTGAAAATGATACATTGGAATTCTTGAAATGTACAAGATATTCCGATTTCTCGTATAAGTTTTGTCATTATGAGTACTATATGTTATCATTGGTTTGTTGACTTCTTGAAATGATAATATGTTTTGGCTTCAGTAGAAGTACAAATGTGAATACTATATGTTATTGAATTCTGTTTGAATCCTTGATTAGATAGTATTTTTGACTTCGTAGAAGTTTAAATTGAGAATACTACTTGGGTTTGACTCCTTTTGAGTCCTTGAAACATGTAGTTAATGTTTTGACTTCTGTAGAAGTTTTATTGTGAATTTTGTTGGAATCCTTGAAATGGGTAGTATGTTATGACATCTCATGAAGCTTGTTGTGGATTCTCTTTGATTCTGAGTCTTTAGAAGTCTTTGAAATGTATCTAGTATTTCAAACTTCTGTCTAAGCTTGGTTATGAATGCTGTTGTTTTGTTAAGAATGCTAAATGTTATTGACTTCGATGGAGTCATTGAAAGGTAATTTATGTTTTAACTTCATTGAAGTTTTGCTGTGAGTACTTTTAGGACTCTTGAATTGTTGTTGTATGAATTCAACTTTGGTTATAAGTACTGGTTGGAATTGACACTGTAGGAGTCCATAATATGCTGCGTTTTGGCTCATTTCTCAAGTTGAGTCTTCGCTGAGCATGCATATCATTTTGGACTCTTTCTTTATATTGTTGTGTTATACTTTGTAGTAACTCGACTTCAAATGAAACCTTTAGGAAAATTTATTGGTGTGGAACTCGGCTCCTGTGAGGACCTGGTTATGGTTGTTCTTCTTGAAAATGACTTCTAATTTACACCCATGTTGAATAATCGTAGGGATTTGCTTAGTTGAATGAGGTTGTGCATATTGTGTTTCGAATTTGCGTGAATGTCACCGTATTTCATATGGAAACGTTAATCGCTTTAATATGATCTTGTTTCAAGTTTGACTCAAACAAAGAACTCTTAGTCAAAAGTGCCATGACAAAGTGATGGCGTTGGATATTTTTCATGTTGTTGTATAATATGGAAAGTTTTGTTGAGTCTATTGAGTTGATTATTTATTAATGCTTGTTGCATGAACTCTTGAATCGCTTTAGTAGCTACAGTGACTTTTATATTTGGAATTAGATGGAACTGTTGCTCTTCTTGTAATTTCGATCGTAGTATAGTCGCATGCATAAATGTATATGTATTAATATAAAGGAATCGGTATAGTTCAGAATGTTATTGACTTAGGATTCTGATGGACTCTGTTTCTTCTTTTAAACTATAATTTATATGTTGATGTATAAATGAGTTGAAGGGAAAATTCTCTCTCTCCTAGTCAGGAAACCTTGTGTGCTTTCTTCTTGCTTCCTTTTGCGATCTCTACGGTAGGGGCATAACAAGAATTAAACTGAGGTATTGTATGGAGAAACTGGTATAAATTGTGTGTTGTTGTATAAAAGGGTATACTTGTCAATACCATTGAAATGTGTTATGATGATAAAAGAATTAAGACAGTGAGCTTGTTGAATGTTTTAATTGCCTTGAGAAATTGTTAAAAACAATTTTGTAGGAGTTTTGTTGTCTTAGATTGGTTGTATTCTTTTGTTATTAGTCTTTAACATATAAGAGGAATAGCTTGACTTATGTTTGGAATTTGAATAAATGATTTCATTTAAACAGGTTGTTTAATGAAAACAATTGGTGGATTGCAATTGTTTTAAGAATTAGTGCTTATCATGCTCGAGTTCACCGCACCGACCCATGTTGACAATTTTTGCGATGATGGTTGCCGTAAGTGGTAAAGGCACGCAGATCTGATATGATGTTTAGATCATTTAATTTGGTTTTACGATGAACTTCAATTTGATTATCTAAATGTACTACTTGAAGAAAGATGTTCTTTTGCTGTTGAGTATTGTATCAAATATGCTGAATGCATAAAATGTATTTGATTAGCTTTGAAAGGAATGAAAATAGGTATTTGTTACTTATGTGTTTGCATTCGTATCTTGATGGTTTGATCTTCTTCGGTTCGAATGATCTTAAGAGCATTGTTATTATTGTATAACTTGGAGACTTTTGTGATTATCTAAGTAAGCTTGCAAGGTTATGTGACTGAATACTTAAGATTGTTTAGTAGTTCTATTATGTTCTATCTAAAGCTAAATTGGAATTTAGATCACTGTCTTTCGGGAAGCTAAGGTTAAAATAAACCTGAGCAGGAAGCTAAACGAGTTGAATAAATTATTACTTCCTAGTCTTGATCTAAGTCAAGACAACGTTTAATTGGATTCTTAATCACTATATCTCGATACTAATAAGTAAGATATAATTTCAGTTATGAGAACTGATATAAACCTAAAAAGGGTTTGGTTAGCAATCTCATGTGAAGATTATGGGTTATTGTCCAGTTTCATTGATTTAGAATTATGTTTTTCTATGAACTCCTTGATGGGACCTCAATCTTATTAAACTTCTCTTGTGTAATGGGTTTTATTAAGAAAGGTAATTCTAAGGTGAGGAACCCAGGGATTGGGAAAGACTACCCTTAAGGGAGCGTCTTATAGTATAATTTTAACTCAACGTAAGTAACACCTTAAAGTTTAGTAGATCTTATCGAGGCGGATTTGAAGGTTGATGGCACAAGTCGATTGCAGGGTTGTACCTTCGAGAAGATTAGGATCTTCTCGAAGATACAACAATGTAGGTGACTTATGGCAACACCCTTTGCATTGATCGTCAAGATTTACTCCTTAAACTCGAACAAGTTTTGACTTCGGGACTGGTTACCAACATGGTCATGTTATGAGGCTACCTTTAGAGACTCGGGGTACCTTGACACGCATGGTTAACTAGGGTTGACCCAAGATGTCAGAGTATCCCTAGTTCTCAAGAGTATCCTTATAACATTGCCATATTATTAATCCGTTTCTCGAGTGAATAACTTGGGGCAGAGAGACTAATGTAAGTCGGATAAGACATTCTACATAACAAAGGAATGGGGTGATGGACGTATTCCGATCGACGAGTATGCCATCAAGGAATACGAGACATAAGCATATGTTTCAAATCTTTGGCCAAAGTATCGCAAGCTGTTGATTGTGTAGTCCTATGTCACCTAGTCTAAGGGACGAGATGCCGATGAATAATGGTAACAATTATTTAGATAGGTTCCTTGACAGAGCATTCTAATCCCAGATTAGGAAGAGAACCGTAAGAGTGATGTGTTAAAATAAAAACACCAACTCTTGATACTCATGAATAGATCGGTAGATTACCGAGTCATGGAATGAATAGATCGGAGGTACTCCGAGTCATTACAGCTGCATATGGTTATCTGTTATAAGAATGGTTGTTTTGATTTGTGAGTTCTAAATTATGTATTTAGAACCAGGAAGCATTTATCAAAAAAAAAAAATTTACTTGTTCTAATGTATAAAAATGAGGATGTTACATAAAGGATACACTTAGTGACAACTAAGCCACTGAAGTGACCCCTTTAAATCCCATCATGAACTTCCTTGATGGTGTATGGAATTTTAGAACTCGTAAGGATCGTAAGAGGATAGTGTCAAAGCCACATTTATAGAGAAGACCACCCATGATGACATAGTAATTGACACTTTTGAGAAAGTCTCATTGTCCATTGCAAGTAAGATCTAGAGGCAAAGGGGAAGATAGTTAGAAAATTACTTATACCAAAGGTCATGTGGCTCAGTTTTAATGTTTCCTACAAGGTTGACATCTCGAATTAGATAAGAAGGTAATTGCAACCTTTTACTGATAAATTGAGTCGAGGGCAAGGCGGGGATTTGAGAAGTAAGACAGGCCATGGTGTCCTCAAATTTATTAGTGGAATGTGGGGTGGTTTGAAGTTCATAATGGTCAAAGGTAGTCAAAATTATGTCAATATTATGCTTATACTTTTCAAGTATCTCGTTACTTAAATTGGTAAATACCCTTAACTTGGTTCACAACTAGTTGAGAGTCGCCAAAGATAGTAATTGATTTAATGTGTAAGGCTATGGTGGTTTGAAGACCTAACAGAGTGCTTCATATTAGGTAATATTTTTAGTATAATCAAAATATAGCTTGAAAGATAATGACATAGACTCACCATCAAGAGGAATAAGGATAAATCCGGTAGCACCCCCATGCTAACATTTGGAACCATTGAAGAAGAATGTCATTTGGTAAATGGTATCATCCAGGAGAGGGTAGTGATTGATTCATCAGGGAAATCAAAGTTAGAGGATTACTTTCTGGAGAGAGGTGAGTCTACGAGTTGGTCAACAATTGTTTGTCCTTTGAAAAAAAATTGATGGATGAATTCGAGATCTAGTTATGCTAGAAGCGGACCCAATGTGTAGCACATTGATGTTCACATGGCTTAGCACAAATGTAATGTAAGGGGTCAGTATTGGTGACAACAAAGGTTTTGTGGTTAAGTAGGTAATGGAAAATTTTAGTGGTGATAAAAACTAAGGCTAAGCAAAGTTTTTCAGCGTGAGTATATCTAGTTTTGTAGTCTAAAAGTGTACGAATTATATAATAAACCACTTGCTCCATGTGTTGCTCATCATGATGAGTGAGCATGGAACCTAGGGAATGATCAGTAGAAAAAATGTAAAGGTAAAATGGTTGGTCATCCTTGGGGGGAATGAGCACAGGTAGTTGGAGGAGGTATTTTTTAAAGGCCGGCTTTGTGGAATTCATCATCCCATTTGAAGGAGACATCCTTTTTGAGGAGATGATGAAATGGATGGCATTGGTTAGAAAGATGAGAAATAAAGTGACAAATAGATTGCAACTTACCTTGCAAACTACAAAGTTGACGAAGGTTAGTAGGTGGAGGCATTTCAAGAATAACCTTGATTTTAGTGGGATCAACTTCAATGCCACGCAAAGAAACAATAAAACCAAGGAGATTTCTAGAGAGAACAACAAAGACACACTTCTTAGGTTGAAGGAGAACACAATATTTGATGAGATAGTCAAAGATAACCCTAAGGACTATAAGGTGTTTGGCCTGATGTTTGGATTTGGAAAGAAGATTGTCAAAGTAATATTCTAATATTTTATGCATAATGTCATAAAATATATAAGTCATAGCCCGTTGATATGTAGCACTAGCATTTTTAAGGCCAAAGGGCATGACACAATAACATAAGGTTCCCCAAGGAGTGATGAAGGTAGTTTTGTGTTGATCTTCCAGGTGAGTAATATTTGGTTATAACTCTAAGAAACCATCCATGAGTGATAGCATCTCATGGATGATAGTGAGATCAACTAGTTGGTTAATACTAGGTAGAGGAAAATCATCTTTGGGGCAAAGCTAAGTTAAAGTTGCAAAAATTCATGTAAATGTGGAGTCCCCTCTGTCACTTTTGTGACAGAATGATGTTAGAGATCCATTAGAAATAATCAATGGGTAGGATGAAGTAAACCGAAAGAATGCACTAGAGTTCTTCTTTGATAAGAAGGGAAATGCAATGATGCATTTTTCAAAGCTTTTGTTTCATAGGTTTGGGTCAATACTTGGCATATCAGCGTAGTACCAAGTGTAAGCATTGTTATGATCCCAAAGGAAAGAAGAGAAAGCTTCATGCTCAACAACATCTAAATATTGGCCTATTTTTAGAATATGCGGGTCATCCTGAGTGTGAATATTGATCTCGATGGTCAATTCATTCAAAATGGTTTACATCTTAGAAGGTAATGCCAAATGAATATAAGAATATTTTGCACTAAGGTAAGTGAGGATAGACTGATAATAATAACATTGAAGGATGTTAATAGAAGGTATCGTCACCAATCATGTTAGGATATAGGAAGGGAAGAGAGGAGGGAGCCTCGCCATCATGATGATAAGTCGAGAGTCCTAGGAAACAATGTTCACGAAATAAAAAGTTACGAGGAATGGATTATGGGTCCATAGACTCTGTAAGTGAAGGTGGTGAATGGGGTGGGAAATTTTTATCGTCCTTAATGAGTTTGAATCGGGCCTTTCTAAAAGTTGGTTTCTAAAATCCAATACCACTGTGGTCTTTATGCTTATGAGTGGTGCAAGGAATGATAATATGGTGGCCTTGTTACTAGAAACCAAAGCCAAATCCCTTCTAAGAACAATGATGAAGGAATGTGTGGGAAAAATGGTAGTTGGTGAGAGATTGAAGGTCAGAGGAAAATGGTCGAGTTTGGGAAGGTGGCTCAGGCGAGTAGGTAGAAGCATCAAGTCCCCATACGTTAAGTTGGTGTAAAGGTGGGGAGGAATGTGTTAATGTTGTAAAGGTGGTACTCCCTTAGAGTGAGGCATTGAAAAACACCTTCTAAGGTATCAGTAGTTGATATGTGGGTAGCGGGAATTGATGAATCACTGGACAATTGGGAAGAAGAAACATTAGTTGTTTGATAAGTAGGTAGGTTGGTGATGGGTCAACAGAGAAGTCAATGGAAACAAGTGGGAATATAGGATTTAGTTGTGGAATATGTAGTGGCAACATTGGTGGATGAGGAAGTGGCTGAAGAATAAGTGGTAGATGCCTTAACCGATATACATACATCATTGGGTCGATACAACATGTTACAAGTCTTGAATGGTGAAGGGTCGGATAGAATGGTATAGTTGTGTCCTTCATGTTTGAATTTTAAACAATGGTGTAAGGTTGAAGGAACACAACCCATGGCATGGATCTAAGATCGACAAGAGCATGTTGTTTTGGAATTCCCCTCTAAGACAGAATAATAATTTAGGAATGTTACACGAGTGCCCACACAAATGTGGAGAATGTCCGGTGCCAAGGGTGGAAGTCCCGACATCGTTGAATTAACACAACATAATTGGGTTATTATGCATGTAATTGGAAAGTATGCGTATTTGGTTGCATGCATGGGAGGAAATTACGTTAATATCGCACCGCCATCAATCATAAAGTGTTGAACACGTATATTATCAATGTAGATTGAAATAAATAGGGTGGGGTCATGATCATCCAATTGGAGAGGTACAATCTCGTCATTAGAGAAACTGAGAGTGACTACTTGTTTAGTGGTAGTGGATGCAGAGGAAGGGGGTGAAGTGGTGAGAGAGGCTAGATGATGAGGAGTGATAATAAATGCAACAAGAGTAGGGTCATTAGGTAAAACCTCAATAGAATGTAGGACTTCAATGAGGGCATGTCGATGAGACTCATATGTTTAGATGAAGTCGTACAAATAAATTTTGAGAGGAGACTGGTCCAACTATTTAAGCATTTTATGATGGGACACCCCACTAGAAATAGAGTATATGGGTCCACGGATGGTGATTTTTGGTGTAGGTGTAAATGGAATATTGGGTAAAAGAGTAGCAGATGAGCTGGTTACTTTCTCCTTTCCTTTTTCCTTCTGGGATCAAGTGGAAATTTGAACCATATTAATATGTGGTAAAGGAGAAAGTGAGTCATGATAGGTGTAGTGACAGGATGGGAAAAAATATGGTGAGGGCATATATTGGTTTTGTGAAAATAATGCAGCACATTGACATTTTGGTGGAGGTTTGGCTAGCTCTCTTATGTGGACCATATTGATCTCAAATGTTAGAGGAGGATAAAAGTGTTGTGGAGGGGGAGATGAAGGTAAATGAATAGGTACAGGGATGAGGGTGTGTGGTGATAGGTACAGTGGAAGAGGGTCCTCATCTAAAAGATCATCATCGTCAAATTTTTCTTCAAGAGGACATAGTTGGAGAAGAATAGTCTTAAGAGCCTTACAGTTTTCCACATCATGCCCTGGCACACGATGGTAAGAATTTTTTTGGTATCATCAAACCCTTCTAGTTTAGGTTTGAGTTGGTCATAAGGTCTAAGTGGTGGCAATGTGATGACAGAGGTTTCCAAAAGGTTAGCTAAGATGTTGGTGTAAGACCCTACCAATGGATAACAATGTGAAGTAAGTGTGGGTCTAGATAGAAGTGTGAGTGACTTTGGTGGGAGATGCACCATCGGAAGTGGAATCGAAGGTTGAGTAAGTTTGATCACTTGTTTGGTAGATAATACAATTTATGGTTTGGATTGCACCTACTTGGGTAAAGATGTAGCAGTGAACTAGTTGTTGAAGGTGGTGTAGGTTTAACTACCTCTTTGGAGGGTAGTGGGTTCTTGGACTTTAGTTGCACCCTCTTGGGTAAAGGTGAAGAATAAGTGTGTGATGTAGAAAGGAAGGCGGATGGAAGAAGGGGCCAAATTAGCCAAGGTGATAATAGAGGTGTGGTGAAGGTTTTAGTAAGAGGCAATAGGAAAGATACTTTGGTTAAAGAGAAGGGAATGACATAGGTAATGATGAGGATACTGGAAGTGGTGTAGGTATAGGAGGTAGAAAGGATGTAGGTGACAGCGAAGGCGTAAGTTGTGTAGGTAATTTGGGTGGAACAGAGGATCGTGACAAGGAGGTGGGCTGTCAGTGTTTTTGGTTTACCTTGGGTAGGAGGCTATTTGACCAAGGTTGATGGGTGGGGACCTAGGATAGATGGAAGTGGTGAAGGTGATAGAGGGGTAGTGGGTGAAGCCAATGTATGTGGCCTAAGAGGTTGGGTCTTCCTCTTAGGTGGGGGAATATTATTTGTGATAGCTTGTGAGGACATGGATAAATATAGTTTGATAGGAGGATGGACTAGGCTTGATGTCAGCATGACTCCGTATGTGGCAAATGAGTCCGGACGTAAAGGAAGATATAGGTGCATGTAAGGTTTTAGGCATAGGAAAAATTTAATTTGATGGTAAAGGTTTAGGTGTGGGTGAAGGTAATGAAAAAGAGGTCACTAAAAGTGGCATGGGAATAATGTGTTTGGTTGTCCAAACACCTTTGGATATATTGTGGAAGTATCGCAGACAACATTTACATTTGAGTTGAGAAAGGCATCTAAAGGTGTCCCTAGAGCATGGAATTGTCAACATAATCCAAGCAATCGACCAAATGTTAAAATGACACCGCTGTAGGGGGATGCTATTGATTTGGTAGTAATACCTATAAAGAATGTCTATGAGATAGGGAAATGGTTGAATTTAGTCTCTATGGGTAAAAGAGATGAGAGAAAATCAATAGGATGCTTGAAATCCAATGGAGAATTTTCACCAATAGGAAGGGACATTGCTAATGGACCCCCTGTAGGTAGGGGAGATGAAAATTTATATGTGGTAAGTTCATCTTTTGGTGAAGAAGAAGGTAAGCATGAATTTCCCATGGGTATAAGAGTAAGTACTATGGGTTTTTTTCCAGGTTGAGAGGTGAGTGGGGAAATTGCATCGGTGGATATGTCAAACTTTCCATGAGTGAAGGAGGAAATAAGGGAGACTCCTTTGTGGGTAAAAGAGCATATGAAACAAGTCCCTCAGTGGATGAACAGATCTTCCAAGAATCTCCTCGATAGATGGAGTAGGATGAAATTGAGCAGGAAGATCTGGGATGATGTCAAAAACAAAATTAACCTCATGAATGTTATTGTCATTGGTCGAGGTTTCTCCAGTTTGGTTAGACTATGGGGTGTGATTTGGGAATGAATTCTTGAAGATGTGAAGGTTATCATTATCTCGGTGTATTAGGATTATCCAAGACAAGATCTCCATTATCTAACATTTCTTGGAAAATATTTTTAAAAGTTATACAATTATCATCGTTATGACCTTTAATGTGATGATAGTTACAATAATCATTTTCTTTGTACCATGTAGGAACAAGACGAGAGGGGTCAAAACCAATATGTGGTTTGATAGGTGGAAGAGTGACTGCAACGAATTTTAGAAGTTTTTCTAAAACCGAAGAGTAGGGTTCTCCTATGGGAGTATATTTTCGTTGCTCCCACTTGAACTGGAAAGCATGAATATGAGAAAGATTGGAAGAAGGCTTTGATTGGTTGGATGGGTGAGATGGGATGAATTTCAAAACTACTGCGTTGGTATATCCTTTTGCTTTAGAGTAATTATTTTGTAGTTTGGAAGAAGAAGAGGTATCGTTTGATTTAAATACAACGTTCTTGTTATGCAATTGTATCTTCTTCTCTTCAATGGCATGAATTTCAAGTTTTTGGGCCATGGTGAACGCCTCATTAAATGTGTAGAAGGTTTGAACTTGGATAATTGGAGATATGTGTCTAGCACAAAATTTGGTGAAAAAAATATATTAACTCAATTTAAAGTAGTTGGAATGTGAGTGGTTGATTAGGATTTGCCAACGAGTGACAAAATATGTGATAGATTCGTCTTCGTATTGGCGTGTTGCGTACAAGTCGGTCATGGTGACCTTCTTGAAAATGTTGATAGAAAATTGGTCTAGGAAAGCTTGAGCTACTTGGTTGAATGAGAAAATGGAGTGCCCAGGTAGCGCACTATACTAATACAAAATAGGCCCCTGTCAAGGTCATTGGGAATGTTTGCAAGAGCAAAGCATCATCATGAATGATCAGATAACACCCATTTTTAAAAGACCACAAGTGTTATTGTGGGTCTTTTTTTCGTTAAATCGGTTGAACTTAGGCATTTCCCAATGCGTAGGGTACATATGAATTAGAATGGATGGGTGAATGGGCTCATTGTAAATCTCATCGTATGTCAGAGAGTTATGTGAGCCGGAGATAGATGATTCCAATTTTTGCATCTTTTCCATCATCATTTTGATAAGATCATTAGTAGGTTGTGATGACTCAACACCCTTGCAATATAAAGGGGTAGATGAGGAGGGTATGACATGGGCGGCATCCTAGTATGTGGTGGTTCCGAGTACGAAAATTATGAGGAAGGAATGTAGGCCAAAATAGATGTAGATGGAAAGTATCCTAAATAAGTGATAGATGAAATAGGGGTTGTTGGTGATAAGTGTAGGTAAGTGGAGTGGATGTCAAGACTCTTGTAGAAATCAGAGGAAGATAATGTGGGATGGAGAGGACAATATTTTGGAAGGGAGTATGGGCTGCCAAAACTATGGTGGTTGAGATGCAATAGGTATATGAGAGGTGGCGGGTGCAGATAGACCTACACTCAAGGCGATTGATAAATGCATGGTTGACATCGTAGGAGTGACATCTGTTAAAGGTGTAACATATTTCATAGGTGCAACATATATCAATGATGTAGTGTCAAGTTGGGACACCACGTTTTGTAAGGTTGAAGAGGGTAAGGCCAAGCTAGTAGTAGCTGATGCAGACATGGCCATGAGGGTAGGAGGAATGGACATAGGCATGCCATATACAAGCTATCATGACGAATCGCAGGCAGAGAGGAATGAGTGAGATAATACTGCAGAGTAGTAGGGTTGTGATCAAGGATTCTTGCGAACTCCTCATCACTAGTGGGTATGGAAAGATCCTAATTGGGGTCCATGGGTGATGAGATTGAAGGGGGTGATGGGCTAGGTGGGAGTGGCTAGTGGCTAGCATGAAACACGAGAGAATTATCTTGTTTACGAGTCAAAACCATGTGATTAATGATAAAAAAGGTATTATGAGCTTTACTAATGATGCAGAAACACAAAAGTAATGGGGAAAAATCAGTCTAAAATGAGTGATTATATCATTATTTTGATTGGAAAGTTAGAATACGAGACCGACATTGGTTAGGGTAATCGATACTAGTATGAGGGTATTCGCCACTAGTTGGCTCGGATCGATGTCGATTCTTGTGAAAAGTGAGAGAATCAATTATTTGACAATGAAAGGTGAAAATGGGCCAGCCTGGATCTTGAAAACAATATCAGAGATTCAAGAGTGGGAAAAATGGTAGAACAAGCCATGAAAAGAACAGGAAGGTGTGGAATACTATTCTAGCAAAAATAACCAAAAATCATATAAAATGATGTCGGTTAATTAACCGATGTCGATCGCTAGACTGATATCCATTGCTGTGAAATCTGGGAAGAGAAGAAAAAATGAAGTTTTGGTGATTTTAGATCAAATAAAAGGGCCAACTCGAGACTAAGTATGGCTATGAGGAGTCCTAATAAACCTAGAATAAAACCGAATACACCAATCATGATGTGGGGCGTAAAAGGATAAGAAATAATGAAGAAACATAACTCACACCTCAAAATGCAAGAAGAAAAAAAGCTAATAAACACAAAATCCTAAGCTATAGATTTTATGTTGTGGCTTATGCCATTTAGGACTGACTATAAGCATGATAGAATTTTTGGTTAACAAAGGTGCCCTATAAAAGCCAACAACTATGGCTGGTTTTAGGTAATTTTTGGCATGGGAGATCCTTCTTTGAGATGATGACTAGATAGAGAAACCAACTGGAGCCCACTATTAATCCTTTGATCATTGATAACTTCTTCTAAGAAATATGTTGTTTAATAAATATGTAGTTTGTTTTTAGTGATTTGGTATAGAGAGTGTGCAAAATGTGAGCTACGGTTCAATTTTTCAACCATCAGTTGGGCATGACTTCAAAGCATACCCAAAATTTAGATTAGCTATGATGTAACAAACTAAACAATGCAAGTGCACAAGTTTAAAAACCCAAATCCACAAATTATATCTGAGGAGAACAAATTATGAAGCGATTAAGGGTATGAATTTCACTAAATGCAATGCATGAAAAAGAAATAAGAGATATTTTTAATCCTAATAAAAAAGTGTCACTAAGTCAATCAGAAGAAAAGAATATTTCCAGAGAAGAAGCTTAATGTGAACTTGTTTCAAATGAAAATAAACACACAAGATTTTCCCTAGGAATGAACAATGCAAAGAACCCCTGATGGGTCCCACTGGGCATGCCAAGATGTTTCACCTAATTTGTTTCTTTTTGGTTAAAATTGAATAGGAAATAGGTTAGGAGGAATACCTATGATATGTAGGTCAAAGGTTGAATGCACACATTAATGAATTTTGATCCAAGCTGATCGTGAAGAGCTTCCCTTTAGCTAGGAGGAATGACCTATATAAGAAACACAACAAGACCACCAAATAGTATTAATAATATAGGTTAGTGGTCTACCTAGCGAGTGCTAGATCCGAGAAGCCAGGTGCTTCCTAGAAGGTTGTCAATTGAATTTCAAATACAATTTAATAAAAATATCATGAAGTAAGGAAATCCTACTATATTTATATGATTTAGGTATCTCATGCAAATACAATAAGCAAATCTAATCTAACAGCAATGTTATGATTAAATCTAGAGGTTTGGTAGGTTATTCTAGGTTTTTCAAGTCTAACAGGGGTCTGGATTGATCGGGTGAGGTCTAGGTTATTTTTGTTGATTGAGAGGCTCATTGGTCAAAAGGAATGAAATGACACAGAGATCGATATCGGTTAGGTGACCAACATCGGTATAGAGGTGAAATTGATGATGGTTAGGTAACTAGGATCAATAGGGGAAATTGACAATAATTTGATAAAAATGGTTTTGGGGCTTCTTTGTGATTACACAGAGAGTAAGAAGGGTGTGGTTAGGTTCATGATATTACTGAGAAGACTCAGGGATATAGAGGGGGAAGTCACGGAAGGCAAAAAGGCTATAGGTGGTTGGGTTGGTAGATTGGTGAGGAGGTGGAGATAAAAGAATACATGCATAAATAAAGTATAATGAAATAGGTAAGGAATCTATACTTTAAGTAAGAACAATATGATTTAAATCACGTATAATTACTTGCATTTAAATATTTGATAGGTGAAGGTGGAGGGTAGTTGATCTCGTGAAGATATTCTTGAGTCGAGTGTCGTGGCGCTTCTCTTGTAATGTTCTCATGAGTATTACAATGCTATGTAAGAAGAACCATATGCTTGCTTGGGCATGTGGTTGAGTATTTTGTGTCATCTGGATGCTTTGAGAGGATTTGGATTCATGCTTGAATGCAATAGTTCTCTCAAAATTGAAAATTACCAACTTGGGTAAAAGGTTGTAAAATTGTATATAAAGCAACCGATGATGGTTAGGTGACTAACGCGCTTAATTAATAACCTATATTAGTTAAGGAAGCTTAGTCTAGGTTTGCCAAAAATGGCCCGATATTTGCTATTTTTTGCATGATTGGTATCCTTAATCTGGGTCTCAAGTGACAAAGTCTTCCCAGATAAGTATGAGTTCTTCTAGGAGAGGTAGTGGAAGTTAATACTAGGTTTAGACTAAGTCTCAATTGGTTAAGATTGGTATAGAATTAGTCTTAATTAATTAATAGGTTGTGAATGGGTCTTTGAGTGAGGTGGATAGGTGAGTTGGTTGTAGGTGAGGTGGATGGGTGAGGTAATTAATTAATTTGATTATTGTAATGAAATTAATTAACATGTGTGCATTAGGGACATGAGTGGGTATAGTATGCATTTATTTAATTTACGGGGTTAAGGGAATTTGTCCTTATTTTCAGTGTCTTAATTATCAACAACTGTAAACAATTTAAATAAATACAAAGATGACCTAATAAAGTATGAAAAGGGGAAAGCTAACCCTAACGTGAAAGAGTGAAGAGGAAAAAATCACTTGAATAGAAGATGCTCGTGGGACCGTGTCATAGAGGTGAGTAGAAAATCTTGAAGCGAACGACTATGTAGGATCCCCAAAAGGATGGATTTGGGTTGATTCTCTTGATTGGGTCACCTAGAGAGGGACCGGTGTGCCTACAGTGTTGTGGTATGTAAAATAGGCTCCATGGTCATACAAAATCTTTAAAACCCAGATCTTCACAGTTTTGGCGGGTGGTTCAAAACTGTCAAGTTATCTATCGCATTAACTTCAATTTATTACTCCGATGTCATTGATATTCCAAGATGATGAAAAGACCTATAAAATACTAAGAATGAGTCTCAAAACCATAAAAAAATAAGAATGAAAATGAATGGGTTGGGTGATCTCAGCTACCACAATAGTGGGCTTACTAACCCGAGCATTGCACTACATTTCGGACCCCAAATGAAGTTTTGGTGAGTCTATGCATAATGTGCCTAGGTGCTCTTGGGCTTGTCACACTTTATGAAGTAGCGAGAAATAACTAGATGTAGAAAACTTAATAGAATGCGTGCATCAAATAGAATAGAATCCTCCCCTTGTTTTGTGTGTGATGCAAATTACCTAGCCTTGTGCCTTGTGATGGAGCTATGTGGATGCAAGTGATATCTAGTGCAATAGATGGATACAACTCTATATGGATGATAGTAGTGACTAGTTCTTGGTCAATCATTATGGTCTTATAAATTTATATTTACAAGGTTCTCTTGATCTAATTTCCTAATTAACCCCGAAATGGTAGATCACCAAAAAGATAAGAAGCTAAAATGACTATAAAGTGCCTAAAAGGTGGCGGGAAAGTTAAAAAAGGATTGGGGTTCCAATGGTGGGACTAGGGCACCCATGGGCACCCCTGTCACAGCCGGGAAAATTTTAGTGGTGATATTCGTAATTTATTGAATATTCCATATTTGGAAAATCTAAAAAAGGTTATTTTTTCGAGTAGAACAGTGTATCGTTTGCCTAAATTTTCCATTTTAATTTTTTAAGGGTTGTCTTCACCTACTGTTGAAAACAACTCCTATAAAAGCATAGGTAGTTCGCTAGGTATTATACTAATAATTTACTAGTAAGGTACTGTCTAAAGTATAATAAAGTACCATGCAAAATTTTGAAGTACAATCAGATGCACAACATGGAAATTAAGAGACGTGCGACAACATTTTTTTGTTCGTTGGACGCATGAAAATAAAGGACCTGACATGAGATTTTATGTCATGTGACAGTAAGTTTACAATCACGTGATAGTAAGGTTATTTTCACACGAAAACAAGGTTGTTGTCATGTGAAAACAAGTTTTCATTCATGCGATAACAAGGTTATTATGCACGACAACAACCTTACTTGTCGTGCGACTTGAAAATGAAAGCTTCTTTCAGTGAAAATTTTGCACATAAACCTTAGAAAATTCACCTATTTTTTTTGAAAGTGGTTCCGAGGATATTCATCAGGGATATTACAGCTTCAATTTCCCAGAGGTCTCTTAAATGGAACCACTGAGTTAGGGCTAAAATGATAGAAGATGATGAAAAATTACTTGGGCATGTATGTGGTGGAGGTTAGAAATAGTGATAGAAATCAAATAGAAATTGCCAAGAGGTAGGCATTAATTACTACTTTCTTCACTCAAAAACCATCTAAATAGTAGTATGAGACTGGGACTAAATAATGTCTAAAGTGCATGATTTTGTGTTTACATTTCCCTCATTTTATGTTGGTGAGCGGAAAGCTCACTAACCTAAAGTAGATAGAGATGCATACACGATGCTGATGTAGAGTAACAAAGAAGGCATTGCGAAGGACTACAAAAAGCGTAGAATGACAAAAAGATGATGTAGCATGGAAAATAAAGATAAAAATGTGTAAAAATGGGATGAGAGTGAACCTTAGGTAGAATGTGTGTGCTAATTTTGATGTGTGTAGTGTACTGTATGGTTAGTATGGTGTGTGATGCCACAAGATGTTGTTGTGGATTTTATTGTTTTTGTCGTTTTCCCCATTTGATCGCTTGTTTCTCATACAACCGGACTTACAAGGAGATAATGATCAAGTATTCAAATATGTATGTATATGAGTGTAAAAACACAATGTATTTAAGAATCCTGTAGAAGTAAAGTATGAAAATGAAGATTGTAAATGAAACATGTGCACTGATCCATTTTGAGAGAAAGAGTGTAAAAGGATATCCAAGATACTTTTGGGTTTCTTTGGGTGATCCAACACCATAGGATGAAGAAGTATAGGGAGGAAATGCTATGTGTCTTCCAACATTTAACTACTTCCCTAAATTGTGTGAAGAGATATCTGTATTATCCTATTTTTTTAGGTGATCCAATGCAAGGCGATAGAAGAATTATAGGAGGAATTCAACTATATCCTCCAACCTTTAATTATTTTTCTGAATGCTAAGGACTCCATGTCTTGTAAAATCCGTTGTGTATGGAGTTCATAGACTGGTCTGAACTCACTCGATGTATGTAAACCCACAATACCAAGGGTAGAAAGTAAATTGAACTAAACCGGTGTAAACATGTTTTGTAGACTATAAAACCCCAAATGATGCCCCTTCTCTTTGGGGGTGCATGTGAAGTCACTAATAAGATAATGCAGCCCCAAAGAGGACAACCGCATGAGCCCCGAAACTATGTCATGCGGGGGGAAGGGAATGCACTTGGTAGAAACCAAGGTGCACACAAACAAGGATGGCTAGCCAAAAATGTGTTTTATGAACAAGCATGTATATAAAAAGACAATGTGTAATATTCATAAACAATGTAAAAGTGACCAATCAAAGTAGTGTAAACATGCAAGAAGAAAAGGAAGTAGACCAAAGTGGGTCAAAAACATGGGACATCACTCATGATGTCGCGAGACATGCAAGGCCATCATGGCTACAAATTAAAAACAAGTGTGCACACCAAACATAGGAAAGGCCCACAAACAAGAGAAACCAATAACAGAGATAATAGAACAAACAAGTATGGAAGTAAATATCCCTGCATAAAAAATGTTTCACATGAAGCAGCCGTTAGCATGTTAGAAAAATAAGTAGTATGTCAAAAGTGTGTTTAAGTAAGGAATATATAGTGCTAAGTACAAAATAAAACAATAGAACCTAGAAGAGATGAATGTGGATGCCCCCAGCGACTAGTGTAGGAAGGGTAGAAGGCAAGCATCCATGCAACATGTAAGATACTTATATCTATGAACACAACTAGAAAAAGACATGAACACACATGTGTGGATGATATAGATAAATGAAATACAAGCAATCTAACTAGCATGTGTAATAACGTGACCATGAACAAGTAAAAATAAACAAGAGTAAAAGAAACCATAATATGTAGTATGTTGTGGATGGATGTAATGGAATGCAAAATGAAGTGATAAGCGATGCATGCCCCTTAAGTGAATGGAATTGTATACAGTGAAGTTCATTTAGTTTTCCCCCTCAATAGTCAATAATTAACCATAAACGAGAGTGCGTCATTGGGAAATGGTTGAAGTGTGGGTCTAATGTGTTGTGATGAATAGTAGGTGTAGTGATGAGATGTAACCTAGTGAAGATGTTAGTCCAAACCCTATAGCTGAAACATATATCATGAATAGATTAATTTATAAGTGATGATTTAGCCTAAGTGTATATCACTATAAGATGAATAGATGAGTGATGATTTTCCCCAAGCGTATATCACTACAAAATGAAAAAAGGGAGTGGTGATGTAACCTAAGGTGTATACCACTACGAAATGATATAATAGGTGATGATTTAGATAAATCATATGTCACTAGGCTAGAAATTCCGCATGATGAAAGGTTGAATAATAAATGTGTGATGAGTGTAAGGTCCATTTGATTTGTAAACCCTTGACGGTTGAGTATGGACCAAGGATTTAAAGTGCATCATAGGGTAGTGAGTGCATCATAGGGTAGTATATGTAATGATGAAAGACAACCATGTGATGAGTAGAATGTGTAATGTATGATGTATAAGATGTAATGTACAGTGTAGACTAAAAGTAGTATGTATGAGGAGTAGTATGGAATGCTAGATGCAAGTATGTATAATGAAGACTAGTATGATGTAAGATGTGTAAATGCGCAAATGTCAAAATGTTGTAGATGAAATATAGAATGTATGGTGTATGATGCGTAATATGTGAGTAGATGTAGTGTGTAATGCCTATAGTGTAGTGTGTGGGGTTCATGTGTAGTAATCCCTCAACATTCAAGTGTGAACTGAAGCACAAGATTCTATCGTCGAGTAATGATGACACTAAGGTATGAATAAGGATGTATATGCTAGTGGATTAATGCATGGAAATGCAAATATGCAAATGTTATCATGGGCGGCGGAGAGTCTATTAGGTGTAATGATCTCTAAGTATTCATGAATGAAATGAACTAACCAATGATAATGAAGAACAAAGGTCCATCATGTGATGTATGCAGTGATGAAAGCGTATGATTATGGGATGTATGTATAACAATGTGAAAATGTGGTATGTGCAAATGCTAGGAGTATGATGTAACACTATGTAAGGATGTGAATGAATGATAACGACAAGATAATAAATGTGCCTATGATGATATGATGATGAGAGAGAGGGTTTAAATAGGATTCCCCCAATGTATGCGTGATAAAAGAGGCTATCATGTAATGTCATATTGGAGATCATCGCTCTCGGGATCATAGTCGAATGGATAAGCATTGGTGAGTTGATAAGAAATAGTGTTTGGTTGGTCACATAATGAGCCATTAATACATAAGTTAGACATTCCTATAGTATATTCCTCATCATGAATGGGGGAAGTGGAAAACCGTGTGCATACCAACAAGTGAGATTTTGAGTGTATCCTAGGAAAGAGCTCTTGCAAATGAAAACACGTCCAAAAGGCATAGGAAATGAAATGTCTATAAGATCAGGATCTAAAGTGCCCCCAATATAATCAAGCCATGATTACCCTAATGTAAGTGGTGAAGATCAAGGAGTGTGTGTGTGAAATATTGTGAGGTGAAAGATATGCATGCCATAAGTGGCGAAGTGATGGTGACATACCCATTATAAAGTTGAGGAACATATGGTGTAGGATAGATGTCCTCAAAAGAAAGGCCAAGTGAGCCAATATGTCATGTTTACATATAGTGTCATTGCATGTAGTATCAAATGGAATATGTTCCCAGTATGAATTATTCATGAAGAGTCTGTAAGTAAATGGTAGGCATGCTAAGGGAGATGGTACATGTGATAGTTTATGTGATAGAGTGATTTCCATGGACATGTACAGTGCACGATGAGAAATCATAGTAGTAGTAGTAGTAACAGGCAACAAAGAATAAATTGCATCTATCACACAAATGGTACCATCAAGTGGTGGTAAGTGAGGTGGTTCTTCTCGAGGTTGTGGATCATCTATAATATTTGTGCATGGAATAAAAAGGATGGTATTAGGGTCCCTATCACAATACGAAAAGGGTTCATGGTCATGAAAAAATAGTGTATTCAATGCCTTTATGTAAGAATTTGACACAATTATGGATAATAGAAGTGACAACATGCATGGCATGAATTCATGGCCTACTAAGTAGACACTTTTAGGAAATTGGGAAATCAACAACAAAAAAGACAATGTGGACAATTTTTGGACCAACAGTAATAGGTAATGTAACTTGACCGAGACATGGACATGAGGACTGTCATCACCAATCCAAACTATGATAATTCTTCACCGGGAACTCCTCATGCTATGATTATTTACTAATGCACAGCCTTTAGTTTGGTGGATGTAATCTGGAAAAAAAACAACAACATAACACAAGAATACCATCGACTATGATAAGACAGAATGATGACAAATCTGAAATATCAAAATAAATTATAATATTAACATGAAATCTATATAATCTCACCCATGAGGTACTTCAAGTGTTATTGAATTCACTTGCCTTTCACCAAGACTATGGGAGAAACTTTACAATTACACCTCTTAATGGCTTCTTCAACACACCTTTAAACTAATGGCTTCCTTCGCACACTTCCTACAATATTTCTCACTACTTCCTTCTATGCTAAATGAGGGGGTGGCCTCTCTATTTATAGAACTTCCAGGGCTTATCCATCTTATCTCTAAGATAGGATAAGAAATCCACTCTGACGAATCATATTCCATACCTTAACTCTTATCTGTACATGTAAGCTTATATGTTAAGATAAGATAAACCTTATCATTTTACATGGGTTCCACATTTTTAGACTTTTTACAAATAAAATACACAAAATATTTATGACCTCACTCCTTGTCTTTATTACCAATATAATATTTCTAATTCCTAATCATGTAGACCCTACTTCTCTAATTACCCAAACTTTGACATTTTAACATTACCGGACCACTTCGACAAATATTTACTTTTTACAACATTCCTATTGTACTTTGGTATTCCGTACTCCACATTATTGGCGGCACCGTCTTGTGACACCATACTTGATGGCACCGTTATCTTCTATCGAGCTACTACTACTAATTATACTTAACAACATCCTATTCCTAATACATACATTAATGAAATAGAAATTGCGGAGGAAAATTTTAGTGTCGACATCTTCCCCTTCCTAGCTTCTACTCCGTCCTCGGAGTAGACTATTCTTCAGTGCTTAGAAAATCTTCAACTTGTTGTGGTTGACCCATTTTGTAATGGGAGTGCCATCCAATTGCTCCGATCGGTGACGTACCATTTTCATGCACACTCTTTATTTTGTAGGGCCCCATCCATTTTGGAAGAAATTTTCTCTGTCTTCTTTTTTTGTATCTGGAATCATATACTAGAACCAAGTCATTCACATGAAATGGAGACCACCGGATCTTTTGATCAAAGTATTCCTTCTACTTCATTTTCTTCTTATGGCTTGTATCCTTTACTATTTCTCTCATTTCCTCCAGCAAATGAAGATGTACCAACCTTTCTTTTACTGAATCACTTTCATCCATCCTTTCATTTTTCATAACTCTCACAGTGGGAATATCAAACTCAATAGGAAGAACCGGATCAATGCCATAGGCCAATATTTGAAATGGGGAGTATCCTGTTGTTGACTTTGATGTTGCCTTATATGCCCACAATGCTTTGCATGAATCATTTTATCCCATTTATGTACTTGCAAGGCTGCATCTTTTGCTAGAATTTGACACAACACAAAATTTGTTCGTTCCACCTGTCCATTTGTGCTTGGCTTGTATGTTGTTGCCTTCCTGTGCTTAATAGAAAACTTATTGACTAGGGCTTCTACCACCTCATTAATGAAGTGGCTTCCTTGATCTGTTACAATTTCTAATGGGAAACCAAATCTGGTGACAATGCGTTCATACATGAACCTTGCCACTTCATCCATGGAAGCTATTTTCAATGGCCTAGCTTTAACCCACTTGGTTAAATAATCTGTGGCAACTACAATATACTTATTTTGGCATGATGTAGTTGGAAGTGGACCTATAATGTCTATTCCCCACTTTTCAAAGGGACCAAGGGGAAGAATAGGAC
Organism: Taxus wallichiana var. yunnanensis; assembly: GCA_018340775.1. NCBI lineage: Eukaryota > Viridiplantae > Streptophyta > Pinopsida > Cupressales > Taxaceae > Taxus > Taxus wallichiana. The sequence goes on along the minus strand of CM031240.1, from coordinate 324,924,754 downwards.
ATAATGGAGCTGATGAAGTCTTACGGTTACCATGTGTTTGACAAATATCACATGTCTTACAATAATTATAACAATCTTTAAAAAGAGTGGGCCAGTGATAACCTGCATCCAAGATCCTTCTTGCTGTAAGTTATCCAGAGAAGTGCCCTCCACATGTACCATTGTGGAATTCTTCTAGCAGTTCCTTCCCTTGATCACGTCCAACTGCCCTCTTGTACTGTCCATCAGGTCCTATTCGAAATAATACTCCATGCAGAATAGAATATGGACGACTGGCTTGAGTAATCTTTCTCTTAGTCTTTGCATTGGCACCATCAGGAAACTTGAATTCATTCAGATAATTCCAAATATCTATGTATTCACTAGGGATTGTGTCAAGGATAACAATGCTTTGCATCGGGAAATCATCATCATCACAAGATGATCCTAAACCATCATAGGCTCGAGAGAGTGCATCTGCATTGACATGCTTCTTTCCTGGCCTATCTATAATATCAAATTCAAACTCTTGTAGCAAAATTATCCATCTTGCTATCCTCCCTGATGGGTTAGGCTTATTTACAATATATTTTAGAGCACGATGATGTATTCTGACTAGAAATTTTTTCCCTAGCAAGTAATTTCTAAACTTCTTTACAACAAAAATGATAGCCAGAGCCTCTTTTTCAGTTACAATATAATTTACCTCAGCACTGCTCATTTGTCTGCTCCCAAAGTAAATTGGATGTTCATTCCCATTTTCATCCTTTTGGCTCAAAGTACTTCCTAGTGCTGCATCTGAGGCATCAGTGTACACAATGAATGGCTTGCTCCAATCTGGATTCTTCAAAACAGGTGAAGACACCAGGGCTTCCTTCAATTGTCCAAAAGCTTCATGCGCCTTATTTCCTGGTTCATAAGTAACATCCTTCTTCAAGAACTGGGTTAGTGGCTGTGCAATCTTTGAGAAATTCTTGATGAACCTTCTATAGTAACCCACATGGCCTAAAAATGATCTCAACTTACTTCTATTAAGAGGAAATGGTAAATCTTTGATTTTGAAATTTTATCGGGATCGTACCAATACCATCTCTGGATACAACATGCCCTAACAAAACACCTTTAGAACATCCAAAGACACACTTTGTAGGGTTTAGTGAGGCTTGTGCTTCATCTAACCTTTGAAATGCTATCTCCATTTGGTGCAGGTGGTCCAACTTGCTCCCATAGATGCAAAAATCATCCAAAAATACTCTGATGAAGGTCCCAATGTAGGGTTCGAACACCCTATTCATCAAACGTTGGAATGTTGCTGGAGCATTACACAACCCAAAAGGCATAACTCTATAAGCAAACGTTCCCCAAGGAGTGGTGAACGTGGTCTTCAGCTGATCTTTCTCTACTATACAAACTTGGTTGTAGCCGCTATATCCATTAGCAAAACTATAGCACTCCTGGCCAGCTACTTCGTCCAAGATCTGATCTGAAAATGGAAGAGGGTAATGATCCTTCTTTGTTGCCTTATTGAGCTTCCTGTAATCAACAAAAATGCGTAGCTTCCCATTCTTTTTTATTGAGATCACAATGGGAGAAACCCATTCTAAATTCTCCACAGCAAATATGAATCCTACATCAAACAACTTATCTATTTCTTCTTTTATAGTCTTGGAAAAATTAGGATTCATTCTATATGGCATTTACTTTATGGGCTTAGCACCATCTACCAGCTCAATACAATGTTCTACCCAACTTACTTGATGGAGTTCCTTGTAATCAAAAGTGAATAGGTGTATGTACCTTCAAAAGAGCTGGAGGTAGGATTCCTTCTCACTCTCCATCACAACATCACCAATCTTTATTTGTTGGAGATGATCATCAACTTCTTCTTCAGATAATTTTATGGGGTCATGAGTTGGTGTGGCTGGAAGGATATCCATGACTGAAACATCCACCTCACTTTTTCATCTTGATGTCCACTTCACTTTGGTACTAGAGTAATCGAGAGGATGTCCAATCATCGGTTTCATCACTTGAATCCATAGGTTACGCCTTATGATGTCGAGGATCACATTTATCTTCACCCTCTCTCTACCACGTCCAAGTGTCATGAAACCTTCATTCCGGTAGTTTCTTGCATGAACTCTCCTTAGCCATGGTATTCCCAGCATTGGGTATGCAACGCATACCATTTTCATCACCTGAAAGTCTACCACACATACCACACCCATAACAGATATTGCCACATTTGAAACTACACCTTCTGTTTAGTTTTTCCCTTATTAATGACCTTAACATAAGTGTTGAAGGGTGATCAATTTTAAACCCAACATATTCATTACTGGACTCGGTCATTACATTAATCGCAGCACCTCCATCAACTAAGACATCATGAATTGAAATTCCATTACATAATACCTCGGCTTGTGGAGCATAGGGATCTGCCTCTGCCTCTAAAAACAGGGGACCTCAACCTCCTTCCTTCTTCGAGCATTGAGTCCACCTCGCAACTCCCGCCTCTTCTCGAAAGACATAGCCAAGAGTTGACCATATGTAATATTTGCGAGGCCTTTTAGACAGATCTTCCAAGATGGAGTATGGTCCTTGCCCCTGTGAAATCGAGAAAATCCTGCACACCCAACTTTCTTCTCCTATGTTTCTTACTAGTTTCTTATTTCATCTTCTTAGGATCATTTCCATCTTGATTATCTTTTTCTTTCTTTCTTTTTTGTTACAAACACATCTACTTCATTATTTCTGCTCTTATCTACTACATCAAAAGAATTCACAGTGCTCTTCCTTTATCATTATCTCCTTTACCGGATGATGTAGAAGCTCTATCTGGACAATTATACTTATAATGACCCTTTTTATAACAACCATAACAAACAACTTCAAATATTTCTTTTGGACCTCTATCTCCTCCCTAAGAACTAAATTCATTTCCTTGAAGAAGATTAATAGTTAATCGACCCATCTTTTTGAGAAGATCTTCATACTCGGTAGATTTACTAGGAGAAATATTTGTGCTCACTTTGGGAATGGTTGTGGATTCGGGACCAAAGGTCTTTGGTGTAGGCTCTACTTTAGCAACAATTTCTTTGGGCTCCTCTTCCATGCTTTCTTCTTGCCTTCTTGCAATCTCCTTTGCTTGTTCAATGGTAGCTAGGCGGTCATACTTCACTCGTTGTCTGATCTCTGGCTTCATCCCAAGAATGAAGTGCTTACAGAGGAGATTATCCACACCATTCATCAACCCATCCGCTAGTCCTTCCTTCCGGATCTGGGCATCGAGCTTCCTCCTTAGCTCTAGAACACGAGCATGATAATCCCTTATCTTCTCCTTCTCTCCTTAGGATAGCTTTGTGATCTCGATCATGAGATCTGCATATTTCTGTTGTTCACCAAATTCTTCAAGAAAACTTTCAATTAATAAATCCCATGAATTTTTCACATTATCACCTAGTGTTTCAAACCACCTAAGTGCTGAACCATCCAAAAAGGTAGGAAAAAATTCAGTCCATTGTTCCCTTCTTATAAGGCCATTACAAATACAAGATTGCTTAAACTCTTGAATGAAAGAAGAAGCATCTTCATTAGATTGAGCTGAAAAAACAGGAATCTTTCCCATTTTCAAAAGTAACCACCGTGAAATACCAACTCACAAGTACAATTAACAAGACTTATGTGTACAAATAATTGGAATCACTATACTAGAAAGTGACTTTACACCTTTCTACAAAAATAGAAATGACCACGGTAAACTATGGTAAAATTTGACTTACGGCAATAAAAACTGACTTTATTGTGGTAAACACTATTCATGGTAAAAGTGAAGTTCTTTGCGGTAAATACTATTCACGATAAAAGTGAAGTTCTTTGGTAAATACTATTCCAGCAAAATGACTTTACCATAGAAACTACTATTCATGGCAAAAATGACTTTACCATGGTAACTACTATGCACAGTAAAAACAAGGTTACCCTCTAATTGATTTTTGACTAAGTGGGAATATCTCTCCAGAAAATCCACCAACGAGGAATGGTCCCGGCAACGGAACCAAAATGTCATCACCAATCCAACACTATGATAATTCTTCACCGGGAACTCCTCGTGCTATGATTATTTACTAATGCACAGCCTTTAGTTTGGTGGATGTAATCTGGAAATAAAACAACAACATAACACAAGAATACCATCGACTATGATAAGATAGAATGATGACAAATCTAAAATATCAAAATAAATTATAATATTAACATGAAACTGTTACAATCTCACCCATGAGGTACTTCAAGTGTTATTGACTTCACTTGCCTTTCACCAAGACTATGGGAGAAACTTTACAATTACACCTCTTAATGGCTTCTTGACACACCTTTAAACCGATGGCTTCCTTCGCACACTTCCTACAATATTTCTCACTACTTCCTCCTATGCTAAATGAGGGGGGTGGCCTCTCTATTTATAGAACTTCCAGGCTTATCCATCTTATCTCTAAGATAGGATAAGAAATCCACTCTGACGAATCATATTCCATACCTTAACTCTTATCTCGTACATGTAAGCTTATCTCATTAAGATAAGATAAACGTTATCATTTTACATGGGTTCCACATTTTTAGACTTTTTACAAATAAAATACACAAAATATTTATGACCTCACTCCTTGTCTTTATTACCAATATAATATTTCTAATTCCTAATCATGTAGACCCTACTTCTCTAATTACCCAAAATTTGACATTTTAACATTACTGGACCACTTACGACAAATATTTACTTTTTACAACATTCCTATTGTACTTTGACTATTACCGTACTCCACATTATTGGCGGCACCGTACTGATGGTGCCGTTATCTTCTATCAGACGCTACTACTAATTATACTTAACAACATCCTATTCCTAATACATACATTAATGAAATAGAAATTACGGAGGAAAATTTTAGTGTCGACAGGACATAACCATTGTAAGCACACAATGATATAGAAGATGGACTAACATCATGAGCAAAGAGACCTAAAGCTTCAAGGAATGATATAAGACAAAAATTAAGTTCAAATCTATTATCAATCAAAGTATGCTTAACAACAAAATTATGAATACGAGAGATGATAGATAAAAGTGGTTCATTATCAAAAGTGTGAAAGTCGGTGGGAAGGCTAGAATTGAGTACTATATGTGAAGAAAAAGTATCGGTAGAGGCTTGGTAAATTGATTCTGGATGTATGTTAGCGCGAATGCGAGTAGTATAAAGAAAGTGTTTAAATTTATATAGTAAATAAAGATTTGCAAGAAAATAATCATTGATTGAGATAATCATGATGAGAAAATCCTAGGATGACCAAAGTAATGAATGAAAAATATAGAAGCATGAATGATCGAGTTAGGTTCACCAAAATGATTAACTAAAAATGTAAATATAGGTACTAGCTAATCTAAGATATTAACAACTATAAATAATAAATAGATGTTCTAAACAGAGATGCAAATATGATCCAAACAAATATTAAAAGGGGAATGCTAACCATAATGTGAAATAGAAAAGAGGAAAAAACTCAAGCTGAATAGAAGATTCTGTGGGACTGTGTCATAGAGGTGATTAGAAAATATGAAAGTAGGAACAACTATGTAGGATCCATGAAAAGGATGGATCTAGGTTATTTCTCTAGACTAAGGTGCTTGGAGAGAAACGGGGTGCCTACGGTCATTCAGTGCTGTAAAATGTGTACCTTGCTCTATGTAAAATCTCTAAAACTAATCTTCACAAGTTCGGTAGGTGGTCTGAAACCCTCGTTGTTTGTCACATTAACTTCGTTGTACTACTTCGGATGTTACTGATATTCCAAGATGATGAAAATACCTATAAAAGACCAAGGAGTATCAAAACCCTACAAAAATAAGAATGCAAATGAATGGGCTAGACTAACCTCAGCTGCCACAACAATGGGCTTACTAATTGAGCACTACACTACATTTCGGACACAAATGTAGTTCTAGTGAGTGTGTGCATAATGTGCCCTAGGTTCTCTTGTGCCAGTCGCACTTTGTGAAGTTGTGATAAATAACTAGATGAAACAAATGTAATAGAATGTGTGTATGGAATAGAATAGAAGCTCCCCCTATGTTGTGTGTGATGCAGATGACCTAGCATTGTTCCTTGTGATGGAGCTATGTGGATAAAAGTGATATCTAATGCAATAGATGGATGCAACTCTAGATGGATAATAGTAGTGACTAGTGCCTAGTCCCTCATTATGGTCTCATAACTTCATATTTATAGGGTTCTCTTGATCTAATTTCGTAATTAACCTAATAATGGATGACTACCAAAAAGATAAGAAGATAAAATGACTATAAAGTTCCTAAAAGGTGGCAGAAAATTTGAAAAAGGATTGGGGCACCCATAGTGGGACCATGGCACCCATGAGTGCCCTAGTAGTAGCCTTAGCACCCGATCGAGGATAAAATGACAGAAGATGATGAAAACTAACTAGGCATGTGTGTGGTGGAGGTCGGGAATGATGATAGAAAACAAATAAAAATGGCCAAGATACGAGAGGTTAATCAATAATTTCTTCACACAAAATCCCTCTAAATAGTAGTATGAGAATGAGACTAAATAATGTCTTAAGTGCATGATTTTGTGTCTACAACACAAACGCTTCAAATTATGAGCCTAAAGCAAAGAAGTAAAAGTTTAAGTGTTCCTATTGTAAGAAGAATAGCTATGAAGAGCATAAGTGTATGTGGAAATAGATTCATCACTTATTTCTTTTACTTGAGAAGAATAAAATAAGTGTCCCTGAATCCATTAAATAAAATGCTCAGAAGGGTGAGTATTCTAAAGAAAAAGAGTCTACTTCTAAGAAGAAGAAAGGAAAGGCTCTTATAGCTAGATCGAATCCTTCATCGATGTAGATTATCAATTTTAATGCCTTGCACCACATGGATTCTTTAGATGTTGAGTTCTCCATCATTGAACCATGTGGCATGTCCTAAATCACGTTGGGTGATGAAACTATAGTGTTGGTTTCCGGTAGTGATTGATAGAGATGGATGGTGGAACATTTAACCAAGTGTTGAGTGTTTCCAATATCTCTACCAATCTCCTATCGGTTTACCAAATCACTCACCTTGGTGAGGGAATGTGAGTGGAATTTGTTCCTAACTCGGTGATTATTAATGAGCTTAAATCTGATTGCTAGAATGGATAAGGGAAAGGTGGATCACCATTCATAGTTGTATACATTTTCCCACTTTACTTATGATTCAATGCCCACTTCCTTTCTCACTCATGCATATGAGGTTAGTAAGATATGGCATGAATTTTTTGGGCTTCTTAATTATCGTTACCTCGAACAATTTATCCAAAACAAAATGGTCAATGGGTTACGCCACGTCAATTTTTCTAAGGGTCTTTGTGAGGGTTGTGCCTTCGAGAAGCACTTTTAAAAATATTTGACAAAGGAAAATCCTGGAGAGCTACTTGTCCCTTGGATCTTGTTCATACTGATCTGCTAGTGCAAATATACAACACCCCTAAATGACCTTCGAGATCTGCAGCTCAAAATTGGGTCATTTAGTGTGATTGCACAATATTGAGTTTTCTCAAGGTGTGGGACCTTGCGAGGTGAGAAAAATCTCCAAAGAAATTTGGTTCTTACCCCTCTGTATAGGTGTATGCATGAACTTTTATAGAGGTTCTCGGTTTATGAGCGAGAATGAAAGAAAACAAAAATTGTGGGAAAATTGATTTATGAGCTCAACCACCAATCAAATCCCTTCAATTTCACTGCAAAGTGATGGGCTTCATGGATAAACCCATATGCCAAAGTACATTGCTCGTAGATCCAAAAAATGACCCATACTTCATTAATTTTAGTAGTCGAATGTCGATTCTATATTTTTCGTGTGCCAGGGATGTTTTCTCATTTTTCTCCCACCAAAAAAAAAAAACAATTGAATATTCCATCATGTGGATAATTTCAACAAATTTCCAATGATATAAGGAACGTGAAAATACGAGCTCGGATCGAAAGTTATGCCCCTTTGAATATTTAGGGAAAAAATGGCAATTTTAGGGCAAAATTCGGGTTGGCGGGCCGAAACTTGAATTTTTTTCTCTTTTTTGAATTTGGGAAAATTTCCCAAAATTATTTGTGCCCTACCACTCCGCTGCCACGTGTCACCCTCTAGCTAATTTTTGGGCCTCAGGATCACTTTCTGCCCTTTTGCACAATTGGGAATTTTTTTCCAAAATTCTCCACTGGCCCAACCTCCACTACCAACATGGACACATGGCACCATTTGATTGGTCATTGGGGCCACGAGTTTAATGCACGCCTTTGTGCCTTTTACAAATTTGAAATTTTTTGCCAAATCCTCCCGCCGGCCTGACTCCCGCCACTGACAGGACACGTGGTGGCTTCAAAAATGATCCGCGGGCCTTCGAGCCAAAATTTTCCTTTGCACCCTTTGGTCGAAGTGCAAAAACTCCAAAATCCCCTTGATGCCTGCTGCTCCACCTTGCCATGTGGCATCTTTCCCTAGTTGCGGGCCTGTCTAGGGAAAAATTTCCCAAAAAACTCCGCCGAGCCATAACTCGAATATTTTAAGGAGTTAGGAGGGAAATTTTACCTTTCTGGAAAGGTGAGAAAATTATCTATTTGATGAAGCTAGTTCTAGAAACCTTTGAGTGCCTGAAATGTGTAAAATTTGATATTGAAGCATAAGGAAGGAAATGAAAAAGGAAAGTTAGCGAGAATAAGCGGGGGCTTATTTTAGATAACAATTTTGGCGACTCGGAGGGGTCATCTCGCCACTTGGATGAAGTGACCAACTGCTGAAGCAATCCATTGGGCAATGGAGTCATCAACTTAATCGCTTATTACTCTCAACTCATTAGAAAATCTCTATAATGAATATTGTGAGAGTAGAACATTACTTTGATCTAGAACATGGCCAACAAAATATGCATGCTTAGGGTAAAAAAACTTGTGCCAAAGCACTTAGGGAAATGTAAATCTAAGCTATAACAAAAATGTGCATAAGAACTTAGAGGAATGAAAAATATAAGCTAATATGTACAAGGTGAGAAGTTTCCCTTCTAGTAGCAATGTTTTAGATGGATTCCATTAACTGGAATCTATAGTTCGTCACCATCCAATGTAGACAATTGGAAGGCATTGCTGTTTTTGCATTTTGTGACTATGTAGGGACCACTCCAAATGACATCAAATTTTGAATGCATTCTTGGCTTTTCTCGGTCTGCGCATCCCATTTCAACACTAAATATCCGACTTGGAAAGTTCTAGCCTTAGCTTTCCTATCCAAGATTCTCTTGATCAAATCTTGGTCTTCCATTGTTTGGCTACATGCTCTTTATTTCTTAGAGTTTCATCAATTCTCAGTATATCTAACTTCCATGGGCTCAAACTCTAACAATTCCAATTGCTTCATGAGTTCCAATGTTGCAACTCAAGTGACATAGGTAAGATTTCCTCTCTCCCATAAATAAGTCTGAATGGAGAGTTATCTCGTGGACCTCTTGGGGTTATTCTATCAGCCCATAGAGCCGATTTGAGCTTAGTGTGCCAAGTCCTTTGATTTTCATCAAGAGTCCTCTTGATGATCCTTAATAGATTATTGTTTGTGGACTCACTTGGCCATTACCTTGAGAATAATAATTTGATGAAGTGCTCAAACAGATCCCATTTCTAACAGCCCATTCAGATTATCTTTGATCCTATGAATGCTAATGCATTATCTGATATTATAGTGGTAGGTGTACTAAATCTAGTTGATATCCCCTCACGAGAAGTCTAAAATGCTAGATTCATTTGCCTCTTTGAGTGCCACCGCCTCGACCATTTGGTGAAGTAGTCTGTGCTTTATTAGAATCCATTTGTGCCCTTGGCTTGAGTTTGGATTAATGAATCCAATGAAGTCCAAACCCCATTGCATGAATGGCTGGTCCAATGAGATTGGGTGCAATGGAAGTGCTACTAACCTCTCTTTTCCTGCGAAGAATGCACAATTCTTGCACCTCTTGATCTATGCATAACAATCACTAAACATTTTGGGCTAATAATAACCAGCCTTCATAATCTTGAGAGCTGTCACTCTTGGAGTGAAAATGACCCCACTGGTCTACCATGGAACTCTTCTAACATTTTCTCAATCTGATTTGTCCCAATGCATCTTAACAACACTCCATTGACATCCTTTTTGAAAAAGACACCATCAACAAGTGCATACTGAGAATAGCTTGCAATATGAAGTGTCTTATTTTGGCTTTATTCATCTCTAGAGGGCATATGCCTATTTGTAAGAAGTGAATTATGTCTTGGGTCCAACAAGGAGTGAACATGCCACCATTTTCTTCTTGATTACTTCTTTGTTCTTGGCTATCCTGTAACACCAAAACAACGTTCCTCTCTTTGCTTGTTTCAATTGATTGGTTCAAGGCCAATTTCTCACACAATCCCTTTCCTTGGACCAGCTTGGTGACTTTGATCTCAATTTCATACTCCATGACACGAGTAATCCACCCTGCACATTTTTCATTTAGATCTTTGTTGAGGAGGAAATCTTTAACTCCCACATGAGAAACCAATAGTTGAACCTTGTTATTTGAAACTAGATACTTAAATTTCTTCAAGCTCCTAATCACTGCAAGAACATGCTTCTCAATGAAGGAATACCTTACTTCATAGTCCTCTAAGCTTTGGCTAAAGAAGGCAATTGCCTGCTTTCTGCATTTTCTTCATTCTACTGTACTAAAATTGTAGAAATTGTATCATCACCGCCAAATGCATAAAGGATGAAGTCTTTGGAGAAATATGGGTTAATGAGAGTTGGATCCTATGAGATAGCTTCTTTGATTGCCTCAAAACTTTCCTTACCTTCAGCTATCCATTTGAATGCCACACTTTTCTTCAACATAATAGTTATTGGCTTGACAAGGGATGCAAAGTTTGGAACAAACCTTCAAACAAAATTGATTCTTCCCAAGAAACTTTGAAGAGCCTTCTTATGTCTTGGTAATGGCAGTGCTCTTATTTCTTCAACCCTCTCTAGATCAATTGCTAACCCTTCTTTGGAAACAATGTGGCCTAAGAGCTTGCCTTCATGAGCTATAAAAATGCATTTTTTGGGATTCAAGGATACCCCAAATATTCTACATATTTGGAACTCTTGTCTCAAATGAAAGAGATGATTTGCTGCACTTTTAGAAAATATAGTAATATCATCTAGGTATATCAACACTATTTTTTTGATCAATCCCTTGAACGCCATATCCATTGCTCTTTGGAAAGTAGCTCCGGCGTTAGACAACCCAAATGGCATTTTTCTATATGCATAGGTTCCCATTTGGTGGTGAAGGCTGTTTTAAACTGAGCATCTTCCTTTACCATGATCTAATTATACCCTGAATAACCATCTAGCAATGAAAACCTCTCAAAGCCAGTAACAACTTGCAAAATCTGCTCCATAGAAGGAAGTGGGTAGTGATCCTTGAGGGATGCTCTGTTTAAATCTCTGAATTCTACACACAACCTGATTTCTCCACTCTTCTTTCTAATTGGAACCAAATTTTCAACCCATCTTGAATGCTTGATGAGAAATATGATACTTTCCTCTATTAACTTATTCGATTCCTTCTTCATGAGAGGCTCAATGTGAGGATTGACCGATCTCTACTTCTGCCTGATGGGCTTAGCACTTGGATCTAGTTTGATTGTGTATTGAGATAGATTGGGATTGAAACCCCTCAAGTCTTCATAGCTCCAAGAAAATACATCTAGGAACTCTTGGAAAAGTCTCATGAACTCATACCTTTCTTGCTTGGTTGCCACTTTACCAATTTGAAGTGACTTGCCTTCTCCAACTAAGATGGGCTCTGAATCCTCTCCCTTGACTTGGATGTTTGCTTTCTCCTTCCTAAATTGATCATTAGGATTGAAAATAGACTCTAAAGTCATGAGTCCCTTTGGCATTTTGTTGTTTCTCAGCTATTCCACTTGATCACCATACTTGTTGTTCTAACTTTTTTGATTTTTGGATGAGAACTCAGCTTCCTCTTGCAAGAAATTGATGATTTGTTGGTCACTCTCAAACACCTACCAACTTGCATTGTTGTCTGGCACTGATGGCCTCACAATCACATGGATGCTTGGCTGCATTTTATCCCTTTTGATACTTTCCACAACATCAAAGGTTGCTCCAACTGCTGCAAGCCTATCAGCAGCTTGGTTTTCTTTCCTAGGAATGGAGTTGATGCCAAAGCCCTCAAAATCCTTAATGAGGTCCCACACTCTATTCTTATAAATCTTGAGCAGGTCATTCTTGGCAGCATGTTGTCCTTTTAAATTAATTAACAATCATCTCACTATCACCAAAGACTTGTAAGTTTTTTATGCCTCTCTTCCTTGACCAATGCAATCCATGTATTAAAGCTTCATATTTAGCAGTGTTGTTAGAGCATGCAAACTAAAATCTAAAATTTGAATAATACTTAATGCCTTGAGGTGAATCAAGCATAGCTCCCCCTCCTGCACCTTGTCTACTTCTTAATCCATCAAAGAACAACTGCCATACCTCATTGTCATCTTTATGGTCTGGCTTGGTGATGCTAGGAAGAGGCTAATTTTCTTCATGCATGTAATAGACTCCTAGTTTAGATTCCTCTATTTCCTTGTAGGGATCAAAAGCATGTACCTTTCTTTCCCATTCATCAAGAGTCAAATCTAGAATGCTTCCAACTTTGGTGTCAGCTTCGTGTGTGCTTGGATAATCCTCATAACCAAACATTGAACAGTTGGCATTGATTGGGCTTGGAGTATGAGGCTCAATGTGAAAGTTTGCAATAGGTTCAGACTTGATTGTGGCCTTGGCTCCATACCTTTTCCTAAACAACATGTGTGACCAATCAGCAGACAGTAGCCTCCAATTTTAGTGAAATCCTTGATAGACATATGGCAAAGAGTGGTGGTAAATCTATCACCGACACATCTTGCAAAATAGTGACATTGGGGCATGCATGCAAAGTAAGGCTCAAATATTTAATTACCCCAATTATGGCTACTATTGTCCCATCTAATTGCACCACCCCCTTGGATATGAATTCATATTGAAGGCCCAACTAATCAGCTATTTGCTTGGCATCACAAAACTACTTGCCCCAAAATCAATCATACAATTATGTACTAGTTTATCCCCAATGATCAATGAAACATAGAATGGAGGGGGCTTCAAAATTTTACCTTGTTGTCCTCCAAGATTTCCCTCAGGATGAGTAGCATTTGTGAGTACCTTTTCTTGCATATGAGCTTGCTGATTTGAGGTTGACGTATTCTTAATGGCAGCTTGTAGTAGATCCCTTTGGCCTAGGATGGATAGTGACTCCCACATAGATATGTTCACATTGGTCTTCTTCATTTGTTCAATGATGTTAAATGGGGATGAACCATCTCTTTGCTGTCATTTAGTTTACACACTCTTTTCTTGTACATGGGCTACAATAGTTGGTATTTGAGCTGGTCTAGAAGGTGGCTTGGGCTGTCCTTGCACATTTGGAACTGCATTTTACTTGCCAACACCTTGTAGAGTGATGGAAGGTTGTGAATCACTTGGATCTAATGACTACCCTTCACCAATATTCCTCCTCTTTGACCATGTGTTAGTTGTTACACTCTAAGAAGGTGTTTGATTCATACCACAAAAATCTTCAGCCTGCCAATTCACAAGTGTAGTCTCATTTGGAGTTGTATTTTGTTGAGATGTTCCTTGTTGTTGGTTTGTTTCTTGACTCACCTCACTCTCTACACCAGTTTTTGTCACCATCAAAGCTTGGTTCAAAGCACCATTGAAGCACATAGACTGGTTATGAGGTTCATTGCATGGGAAACACCAATCATACTCTTGATCTATATTATTTTGCACTGACACTAAGGCTTTAGAGGTGGATGCAACATTGGGGTTATAGGGCTGAAATGGTCTATTGGCACGAGGCCTTACTTGATTTTGATTTGCAGCTGGGTTAGGTGGTCTATTAGGATGATATGGTTGTCTATTAGGTTGATTTTGAGGCTGATAAGAAGGCCTCAAAATTTGAGCTTGCTACCTCTTGAGTGTAACCAGCTCATTGCCTAAATTTTGTAATTGTTTCATAACTTTTTGGAGCTCATTTGAGGCATTAGAGGATGAAGTAGAAGTTTCATTTGAACTTTGATTTCTAGGAGTGGGAATAGGAGCTAAAGTAGGTTCTTGACTAGTACTTGGGCTTTCCAAGTCTAGATATAAGGGCATAGGAGGCCTAGGTGCAAGTTTACTAGCTTGGATAAAAAAATTCTTAGCCCTAATGGTGATGTTTGTAAGCTACGGGTATAGTTGCACATCCCATGGATTGTATCAACATAGAAATGTTAGAATTTAAAGCCTTGAGAAAGTATAAGAAAGCACCTTGAGTGTTGGCCTCACTTTACTTGAATGGGATTCTATCCCATGCTCTTTGAAATCTGAAATTGAAGTATGTTAGCTGCTCATTAGGAGGTCTCTTGATAGTTGTTAGTTGCTCCAATAGAGATAAGTTATCCCCTTATTCTCCAAACTAGTTGTGGAGAGCTATGCATAATTGGTTCCAATTTTGGATAGAGCCCGCCTTAAGGCTCTTGAACCATTGCAAGGCTTTCCCTTTGAATGAAGATTCCAAAAATTTGACAAAGAATTTACATCTCAACAATATCATGGATTGCACAAACGTTAGCAATGTCTTTGACATGATCACCAGGAGTGGTTTGATTTTCCCGAGAAAGTATGTGATGTTCTTCAATGCTGCAATTGGGCTGGGTTTTGTGCATTAAGAGCAAGTGGACTATTTCCATAAAGTTGACATAAGGATTGGGTTGTGCCATTTTGATTGGCCTGAGAACCCTTGTTGATTGGATGAAAGGTATACCAGGTGTAGGAGTTGATAGAGTTTTGTTTAGTGGAGATGGAGACCTTAGAATCCTTCTTCCTCTTTCTCCTCTTTCTAGGGATAATTTCAGATAGTTAAACAATCCCGCCTCTCTAGTCCTTGACCTTGTTTGGATCCTTCTCATGAATCTTCAAGCTTGGACTACTGAAACCAGTTGATTCTATCCTTTTGGAGTCACCAGATGTGCAAATCAAGGCTCTTTCAAGCAAGAAACTTAAAAAAATTACACATCAAGTTTGTTGTAATGAAGATGAAGACGTCTAAGGTCCCACTGGGCGTGCCAAAACTATTATTGCAAATCTACAACACCCCTAAATTACCTTCGATATGTAGTTCAGAATTGGGTCATTTAGTGTGATTTCACAACATTGAGTTTTCTCCAAGGTGTGGGAGCTTGCAAGGTGAGAAAACTCTCTAGAGAAATATGGTTCTTACCCCTCTATTTAGGTGTATGCATGAATTTTTATAGAGGTTCTAGTTCAAAACTCTTACTCTAAAATTTCCAAGGAGACAAGATTGAAAGAAGCAAGAAAAAGAAAACAAAACTAAGCTAAAACAGTGATACACCAAAGGAGTGATGAAATTTTTTCTTGCAAATAAACACAAATCATAGAGATGTAACACCAAAGCATGCATAGATTTCTAGGATATAATGAAAGATCAGAAGACAATGATAAACACATGAGAGGGTTGAAGGATCATTCACAAAACATGTATTTCCATTTACAAGTTTAATATGATGCATTACAATGGAAAAAGTGCAAAAAAATGTGTTACAATCTCCATGGAAGGTCTGAAACTCCTCGAATTCATGTGCCAAGGGGAAGAGGGGAGCCTGCAAGAACACAAACGTCCAACCCTTTGCAAATGAGCCAAAACTACTTTTTAATGGTGAAGCGAGAATAACAAAAGAAAAGAAAAAAGCAAGGGAAAATTGATTTATGAGCTCAACCACCAATAAAATCCCTTCAATTTTTCCCTGCAAAGTGATGGGCTTCATGGAAAAACCCATATGCCAAAGTACATGATCCAAAAATGACCCATACTTCATTAATTTCAGTAGTTGAATGTCAAATCTGTATTTTTCACGTGCTTAGGATGTTTTCCCATTTTCTCCCACCAAAATCCACCAAAATTTTTTTTTAATAGTCCATCATGTGGATAATTTCAACATATTTCAAATTATACAAGGAACACAAAAATTTGAGCTCGAGATCGAAAGTTATGCCCCCTGAAGATTTAGGGCAAAAATGGCAATTTTAGGGCAAAATTCGGGTTGGTAGGCCGAAAATGGAAAATTTTCCTCTTTTTTGAATTTGGGAAAATTTCCCAAAATTCCCCACACCCCACCACTCCGCTGCCACGTGTCACCCTCTAGCTGATCTGCGGGCCTCAGGATCACTTTCTGCCCTTTTGCGCAATTGGGAATTTTTTTCCAAAATCTCCGCTGGCCCGACCTCCGCTATTGACATGGACACATGGCACCATTTGATTGGTTAATGGGGCCATGGGTTCAATGCACAGCTTTACGCCTTTTGTAACTTTGGAAAATTTCACCAAATCCTCCCGCCGGCCTGACTCCCACCACTGACAGGACACGTGGCAGCTCCAAAATGATCTGCGGGCCTTTGGGCCGAAATTTTCCTTTGCGCCCTTTGGTGAAGCACCAAAAAATCCAAAATCCCCTTGACACCTACCACTCCACCCTACCACGTGGCATCTTTCCACTAGATGTGGGCCTGTCTAGGAAAAATTCCCCAAAAAACTCCACCGAGCCATAACTCAAAAATTACAAGGAGTTAGGAGGGAAATTTTACCTTTCTGGAAAGGTGAGAAAATTATCTATCTGATGAAGCTAGTTCCAAAAACCTTTGAGTGCTTGAAATGTGTAAAATTTTATATTGAAGCACAAGGAAGGAAAGGAAGAAGGAAAGTTAGCCAAAATAAGCAGGGGGCTTATTTTGGATAACAATGACATTTACTACCTTTTCCCATCTCCTTCGTTTACTAGAGCTCTATATATACTAACCTTCATTGATGACTTTTTATGTTACACTTGGGTGTATTTTCTTAAGCTTAAGTTTGAAGTCTTCGATCATTTTTAGTACTTTAAGGATCTTGCTGAGAAACAAGCGGAACAGTCTATCAAGGTTATTCAAATTGAAAATGGAGGTGAGTATGTGAGAAATAGGTTTGAATATTTTTGTACCTCCAAAGGGATTAATTTTCATTGTATAGTTTCTTACAACCCTTCACAAAATGGAGTTATGGAAAGAAAGAACCAAGTGCTTAAAGATATGACCACTTGTATGGTTCAATCAAAATCCCTTCCTCCGTAGTAGTGGGCCGAAGTAGTGAATCGTGCATGCTACATTCGAACCGTGTTCCACATAATTTCGTAAGTGGTATGACACCTTTTAAATTCTGAATTGGACATAATTCTGATGTAGATATTTTTGCGTCTTCGATCCAATGTTATGGTATGGATTACAAAAATAAATGCAAGTATTTGGAACCTCACCCCAAACCTTGTATCTTTATAGGGTATCCTGATGACGTGGATGGGTATAAATTGTTGAACCCTACAAATGAGATTTATATTGAGAGAAGTGTTAAATTTGATGAGTCATCTTTGATTTCTTCTTCTCTTCCCTCTCGAGGTTATTTTGCCCACTAATTCAGATTCGACTTGTTAGATGATGATGTTGTTGAGAGAGTTCCTCTTCTTGATCCTCCCACTTTGCTCTCGACCCTCAGACTGCTTACAGTAGTGATGACAAGGAATATGTCCCTTCTCACTCGAGTGAAGAATCTTCCAAATCTGATCTTGGTCCTCTTGGTCCTCTTTGGGCTAGGAAAAATTTACAGAGTGATGGAGATTTAGTTGGAGATGCTTTGGATGAGAGACATAGTCACTCAAAATTCATTGCACCCCACTCCTTTTCCTCCCCTTCTAATCCTCATCCTTTCCTGGGAGGCTTTTGGTATTCCTAAGTGGGATTCTCCATGGATGAGGAGTATTCCTCACTCATGAAGAATGATACTTAGGATCTCACCCCTCTTCCGAAAGGAAGAAAAATTATTCGGTGTAAGTGCATTTACTTGGATAAAGTATGGTGCCAATGGAGAAGTCAAGAAGTATAAACTGTGACTTTGAGCTAATGGTTTCTCCTAAGTAGCTAGTTTTGATTACCCAAAAATATTTCTTCGATTACGAAGATGACTTCCATTTTACCGACCCTCACTATCACTTCCACCAACACATGGGATAAATACTAGATGGACATTAAGAGTTCCTTTATAGGGACCTAGAGGAAGAGATCTATATGGAATAACCTATGGGTTATGTCCTTGATCTATCCCTCATTTAAAAGTTAAATAAATCTCTTTACAGCCTCAAACAAGCCCCTCGGGCTTAGTATGCCAAGATGGAATCCTCTCTACTTTCATTAGGGTTCACTTAGTGTCACTCTAACCCAAATGTTTATATTTTGTGGCAGGATGAATCCATGCTTATTATTATTTTATATGTCGATGACTTTTTGATCATGGGCGGTTCTTCCTCTATCACTGATTCTCGTGACGTTCTACTTGGCCAATAAGTTTTCCATGTATGACTTAGGATTTATTTATTACTTTCTTGGGATCCACATTTCAAAATATGACTTGGGAATTATGATTTTGCAGCCTAGGTAATCTCTTAATTTGATTTCTTGGTTTCACATGTCCAATTGCAAATCTTCTCCTACTCCTTTAATTTATGGGGTTAAATTGGTTTCGATTGCTCTACTCCCTTGGTTGTGGTACCCTTTATCAAAAGTTGGTGAGAATCTTGATTTATCTTACTCAAACTCATTTGGATCTATGGTATGTTATTGGGATTGTGTCTAGAATTATGTAGGATCCTCATGATTTGTATTGGAAAGCAACAAAGTGAAAAAGAGTGACTTAGGACATATAGATGACATTCAAAAGTAGTTAGGGGGGACAAAGAGTGACTTGGTTGGATATACAAAATTTGATTGGGCATGTGACTTCAATCATTGAAAACATACTTCAGGCTATAGTTTCTCGCTTGGTTTGGGTACTATTAGTTAGTCTAGAAAGAAGTAGAATGTCATTTCCATATCATCTACAGAGGTAGAATACATAGGAGAAGCTAAAACTACTACGGAAATTTTTTGGTTGTAGGTTATCTTGATAGAGTTTGGAATCTAATTTTGGTGGCATATCATTATCTATTGTGATAACGTGAGCACCATCCTAATTTTTCAGAAATCTAGTTCAACATCAGCGGATGAAACACATTAATATAAAAATGCACATCATACGGGAGATGATACATGAAGTCATCATTAACTTACAATATATTCAAACAAATAATCACGTTTTTGAATATTCTCTAAGCCCTTCATTAAGAAAAAGTTTCTTCACTTGTAGTATCTTCTTGGGGTGAGGTCTTCTACATCCACCCATCTTATTTGAGATATCTAGTCCTTATTCTCCTCTTCCTCTTTCTAGAGAGATGTTGTTTATACATGGTCACCTTATCATGCCTTTAGTTATTGGTCCCCTTAACACATATTTCTTATTTTTTTAGGGAGTCTTTTCTTTTGTTCAATTGTTATGACCTCTTCCTCGGCTTCAATGGAGGGGGTGTTGGTGTGTGTGACTTGCCTCATCATACTAAGGGTCTTGTCCACATCACGTGGTGAGTCATCTCACTTATAGAGTTTCATAGGTCTTAAGGAGTTATATGAAAAGTGACATATTTTATCATAGAATCTATCATTGTCATATACGTCAGTGGCGTCATAAGAGTTACATTACTTATTTTGAATTGTAACTCTATTTCCCTCTTATAGGGAATGTTTTTCCAGGAATGGGAGTTACAAAACACTCCCATATGTACACTTCTTTTTTATTTATGAGCATGCTAGACACACCTTTTTCCTTATGTACCTATTATTTTGTTGTAAGATTTTCCATTATTTTTCAAATCTTGTTGATTACATTAGAACTATCACATTATCATTGGAGTGTAACTTCATCGTGGTGCACAGCTGATTTCGTATCAATTCTCACAAACACTCTTTCGAGAAAAGTGTCCTTCAAATTGAAATTGTGAGACCCATGGATTTCAATTCTACAAAACATCTTGCACAGATCTCAAAATTCATAAATTTTTCTTAGGACCACCAAATTAAGTGAGATTGGTCTATTTGAAAATATCTTGAGAAATAACCTATTGGGATTTTTTTTTAATTTTCCATCCGCCATGTTTTGATAATAAATTGTAATCATAAGTATCAAATACCATTTTCTATCTATGAATCAAATAATATTAGTTATTAATGATCTTTTTCAATCAAGAATATGCATCTCGTTGGATAAATATCCCATAATATGCTTTGAGGTGGTTTGATAAGATATTTTTGAGTTGAATACCTTTTTCAAAGATTCGTGATCTTTTAAAGGGGATAAACATGAGAAAGGGAGATAATTTATTATACTATTCATCCTCTTCTCCTATTTCTTTACCTTCATAAGTCTCTCTTCTCCATTTCTATAAATTTAGGTAGGCATATTGAAAAACATCCTCCCCTTTAATGCAAAGTTACTACGCCCTTCGGAATTCTAATTATTATGAGTTTAAGACCTCTATTTTAAAACTTGTGTGATAAGCCTAGTTCCTTTTTCACTTATATAATAGGTTGTGCATCTATTAAATAATTAATATTATGTTGTTATGGCTTATATCTACCCTCTGAATTGTGTTATTGCCCTCTTTCCTTTGTCTCCTATGTGATTTACTATGTGTAGGTGTATTGCATGGTTTTAATCTATTGCGTCATTAATGCATAATGAGATTCATATTTAAATATAGGGTTACATATGGCTTAAATATACCCTTTGAGACTTTATTTTTTCCACTTTCCTCTTGCTTATGTATAAGGAGAGTGATCCCTAAATTCTAGTGTATCACCACATCTTTTTAGTTTCTTACTATATTCCCTTTCCTCTTATATTTATTATCTTAGAATAAGGGTCTTTGTATGCATCTAATTGTTAGGAATTCAAACTTATTTGTAGGTCTTTCAAAAGGATACATGAACCCACATCTTAGGGGAATTCCCATTGTTTTTTTTGAGATTTCAATCCTTCATGTGGTGCTCTTGGGTGCACATGAAATTTTCAAGAGGAAACTATTTTTATTAGATAGTAGAGTTTAAAATATATAAGTAGAAGATTAAAGGGGTTTCCAAACTCCTATTTTATGAGATTACGAGATGTTTCATACATAGAAACTATGACCAATGAATGCAAAGGCTATTGGTTTATGCATTTAGTAGGAAATTTACCCATACAAATCACCCAAATTGTTGCAAAAATGAGCACACTTTGCTTCATTAGGAGACACTAGATCAAATGTTCAACCTTTTCTTACATGTTTTCAAGTGATTTAATTGTTTATTTTAGATGGATGCAATTTAAAATGCTTTTAATGGCGTGCACTCTATTTTTGGATGTTTTTGAGATATTTTCTTTCATTCACGGTCACATTCGGTGTATCCTCTCAACTCGTAAGAGGTTTTTAAGAAAATGATCACATGCCTTAGATGGTTTTGATCTCTTACTTATTTTCATAGATAGCTTTAGACATTCTCAAACTAGCTACAAAGTGTTTTGCAATTGACACTTGGAGATATTTAACATTGTTTAATTTATAGTTGGCCTTGGGATGTTTTTGAACAACTAAAATTCCTTAGTAGTCGGGATTGAGACCTTATGGGTAATCGGTTCCCCCTTTGGTTCATAATGTATGCTCAAATTTCAAAAAATGATGGCTGATTTATATTTTGGCTTGGGGATAAATCCTGCGTATTTGAGGAAGGAAAAAACCAAGGACATTATATTAAAAATTATGTCTTACTTAAATGTAGTATATGAATTTTTACCGAGAATAAAATAGAGAATTGGCTAAGGTGTGAGTTTAGAGTAGTAAGGATTGTGTCACATGGAAAATTAGATGAAAATTGGGTTCCTAAGTTGAATCAAAACAAGTTGAAAATAGGATAAGGTGTACATATAAGGTAAAGCCTAAATGGGGGATACATGTAACAATCAAAGTGGCCCCAAATTTTTGTTGAAAATCAGCCAAATATAGGAAATCCCGAGACCGGGAGAGTAAGGATTGGGGTTGCGCCACATGACACAATCCCATGTAGTCAAGTACTTAAAAGGGTCAATAAAAATATACAAATATGTGGAGAAGGTGAGGATATGGTTAGCTAATTACTAGGGATCCCAAAAGAGTTCCACAGGGCACAAATTTGGGCCCCAAAATTCACAACATCGGTTAAAATAGAAAATTAGTCATGGGTCATCGAAAGTTGAATGCATCCATGCCCAAGGATGATAAGAATGTGGGAGGCTTAAATACTAGGAAAGGATACATATGGCATGAAATTTAAATATGGACCTATGATATATCATAATTCTCAAGAAGGTTGAGACCAAACGGGAAACAAAATATGAGTAAATAGAGACTGGAGAGCGCATAATGAATAGAGAAAGGACACATGATGAGGGTAACTATCATGTTAATTTTGATATACTTTTAGTTTTCATTCACATTTCAGACTAGAGCCCAAACCTATAATTAGTATAAAGGGGAAACATGGCTTTAACCTTTAGTGGGAATCATTGAACATAATTACCATTAAGGATAAGAAAAGTGGTAAAAGTGTCCAAATATTAAAATGAGGGATCTATGTCTATCAATTGTGTAACATGACATGGGAAGTTTCAAGTGTAAAATGACATGAGAAGTTTCAAATGATAATATATTTCTATCCAAAATTCCAAATCAAGAAAATTTTATCTTTCTCCACAGATCTTGAGGAACACTTCACACTAGAATTAATTTTGAGTCATTATCATCCATGTTTTGAGAATAAATTGCAATAAAAATTTCATCTATTGTTTTCCCTCTATATTTGAATCATGAAGATCGGTGGTGATATTTCTCAATTGAGCATGTTTTTTTAGTTGGGTACATATCTCATAATAATTTTTGAGGTTTTTTATTCAAATATTTTGAGTTAAGCATATTTTAGAGCTTCATGATCTTTGCTAAGGGGATAGGGAGAGGAAATGAGATATTCTTTAGCATATTATTGATCTTCTTCTCTTTTTCTCTATTTCTTTACCTTTCCCCTTATCTCTTATGATTTTCTATAAAACAAGCCATTGTTATTGCAATTTGGATCCTCCTCTTTGATGCAAACTTACTATGCCCTTTTGGGTTTCGAACATTCTGAGTTTCAAACATCTATTTTTAAAATTGTGTGATGAACCTAGTGTCACTTTCAATTATACAATAGTTTATGCATATATTAAAGCTTTAATATTATGTTCTTGTGGCTTATATGTCTCCTCTAAATTATGTTATTTATATATTTCCTTCCTTTTTAATGTGATATACCGTATGTGGGTGTAACTACATGGTTTTATTGAATTGTGTCATTCTTACACATGATGAGATTCATATTTAAATGTAAGGTTAAATTATGGCTTGTATCTACAATTTGACATTTTTATCCTCTTTACTCTTACCTCAATATTAGAAGAGTGATCCTACTTTCTAGTGTATCACTACCTATTTTCATTTTCATTACTGTTCCCTTTTCATCTTGCATTTGTTATCTTAGATTAGGGGTAGTGTAGGAATTGTGATAGCTTAGTTTTACGAAGTTTTTATCCTAAATTTTGAGTTTCACGATAAAATTGAGATAACCAATCAAAATTTTCAATCTTCGAGGTTCATGTACTTTATGCATGATTGCTGAAAATCCAATTTTCCTCCTTAAAATTAATTTTCTAATTATTATTTCGATTTTTTGGGATTAACATGCATTTTTGCAGGTTACATGTCAAATGTTTCCCAACCTCTCGAAACTGACACACTTTAATATTTTAGGTTTATAGTTTTTAAAGCATTAGAAAATTGAATCCAAAAAACATATGCTTCATGTTCAATGTTTTTGAACTCCGAACCCCAAAACACTATAGTGTACCAAGTTTTCAGGTTTCACTTGCATGGAAATATCTTAGAGGTTTTTAATGTCGGATGCTCGATGTTTCCGATTCCAAAACTTGAATGTTTCTAGTGTATCGTTTTTTGGTTTTCTTTCATCTAACATGAGGGGCTAATAACATGTCGGATGTATCATGTATCCTAATCCCCAATTCTGAAAATCACTTAAGGTTTATTTATGTTAGGTTCTCGGGACCCAATTACATATATGTATAGCATTTTCCCCGTGGTCAACTTTCTTACCTGAAGTCAATGCATTTGTTGCAGGTGGAGTTAGGTTTGCATGCATGTATTAAATGCAGCGAGAGTTATAAATATATGGTTTTCCCATGTCATTTATACTCAATACAAATTCAAATTTGAAATCTCACTCCTACTCCCAAACCCTAAAAACCCAACTTTAGATTTCTTCATGTTTTTGGTTGATTTTCTTCAATTTTTCAATCCGGCTTTGTTTTTCAAGTAAGTGCTTCTCATCTTCTTGGTTTCTCTTTATTTTTTAAGGATTTTGTTCATTATTTTTGATTTAACATTGTTGTGGGATTTTTTTAGTTTCCCTTCTCCTTTTCCTCTTCCTATTTGTTTTTTTATTATTTTGAGAAGAAGCTAGACTATCAACCTTATTGATTTGAATTTTTACAATGATAAACAAGTAAAAATACCCAACATGAACTTTTCGGGATTTTATACCTTTTCATCATAGTGAGAATTCTGAATTAAAAATAAAAATCACTTGTGATCTAAATCCTCATGTTTCATACTTTCCAAGGTGTGAAACAGTCTAAAATTCGATTTTTGCTTAGTGTGTCTGCAGGATTCTAAGCTACAGGTACCAATCTAGGGGGCTAAAAAGTAGGAAAAAATCTGAAAACAGAAAAACACGTATGTATTTTATTTTTGTGGTTTGGTAATTCTGAACCTAAAACATGTACACGTTATAATGTATATGTGTTTTGCATAGTATGAACTATATATGTGTTTGTGGAGGGCTTATAGTTACAAAAATAAATGTTTAAGTATAAGAATATTCTTTAAATTATTTTAGTAAATATAAGAAGGTAGGCTCACTCTGCACTTGATGGAAGTGGTCCCATAGCTCCGAAGGTTATAATCTAGAAGATAGTTTTTCAAAATCTAATGCAATTCAGTATTTACTCATTTTCAAGATTTCAACAAAGGACCTAAAAATTTTAGGGTATATATATTGTAGTTGGTGTTTGTTTTGGGAAAGCATATAGTCATTTGGTATGTTTTTTTACATTCTCGGATTAGATTTTGACCCTACCACCGCTTGCTTGAATTAGTACCAATTTTTAAATTTGGTCCATAATTCACTTTAGTGACCATGAATCAACTCTATGATGTTTTTCTACTTCTTACTTAAATAAGATCCTCACTTTGTAGATAGAGGATTGCTCCCTGAATGGGATTCCTATCCTATGGCCAAAATGAGGTGATTGCAATGTGTCTCCTCCTTAAGGTTTGATCACACTACTAGGTTTTGAATGAGTTTTTATGAATATTACCAAGTGAATTGCATCAAGTGAACTTAGATGATTTCTCATTCTTAGAAACAAGGTGCTCCATATAAAGACCATCCCCTCACCTTTCCTGGCTCTAAAATCATCCTTTCATGGAATAAAATTCATACATGTTTTTTTATCATATGTATCTCATGGAGACATATGATGCCTTAATACTTCACACATGATGGTCCTTGATACCTCGGTGGCATGACTAGCTCATTTTAGCTTGTTCTTTGGAGAGATTTGGGTACAATGACAGAGTCAGGATATGATGATCATTAAGTCACTCCTTGAGATCCAAATTTCACCTTTGAACATGATGACTCCTTCAAAATTCAATTTATTGACCAAGATGACACACGGTGTAAGCATGCTTATGGTACTTGGACACATTTTTTCTCAAGTTGTTCCTCATGGAAATGGGTTTCCTCTTCCAGATAGGGGATGAATCCTTGAATGAAATTTGAGGATGAGTTATATTTTATTGACATCCATACTTCACTAAAAACTACAAATAAAATTTTATGATCAATGAAACTATTATAAAATTCTAATTATGCCTGCAACTCAAAATTTAGGTCCTATTTCATTTTGAACTGGGATAGAAAATTGTAAAGTTTTGCAGTACTTAAAGAAATATTTAAGCCTTGAATCAATGTTGATTATTCCACCTTGTAGAGTATTATAATAGCCTTCCAATGCCTATTTTTTTCATCCTAACTATTTCCAAAACTCCTGGAATCATCCAAAGAAGTCATCTTTCATCATTTTAGCTTTCATTCCCTGCACCTGAAAACCTGGTCTTAAACAAATTTCTCCTAAATGAGATTTTATTTCCTAAAATTTCCTAAATTTACTAAGAAATCTTCAATTCTCTCTGAAATCACCCTCGAAGCTTTATATTTTCTCTAAAAACTTCCTAAGGGTGTTCAATTAGCTACATAATGGCCAAAAATTGCCTTTTTAGGCCTTCCTCCATTCCTCATTTATCCATCATCTTGCTAGATTTTCAACTTTTGGATTTTTAAGACTCCTTGTTTGCTCAAGCTCTAACAATCTTGTCAACTTTGTTTTTCACATTCACATTGAATTTTAATCAATATTATTTTCACTTATCTCACTTTTCTTAACTATCTCCTAATCAATAATGAAAATCACTCAAATCTTCCTCTTTCACTTAAGGATTTTCATACAAACCCTTACTCTCTCTAGGATTATTTATGGAATTGTGTAGGATAGTCAATAGGTCTTCTTGATTAAATTTGTATAAGGATTTTCCCTTATTCCTCAAGGATTCAAAACATTCTAACACCACTCCCTCAATGATAGATATAAATTCCTTATGAGTTTATTTCCTAAGACAACTATTTCTGAAGGTTGGTCTTGATAGTCACAATAAATAAGCATGATTGTACATTGCTCCCTTTACCTACTAACCACTCAATAATCTGTCCTTATGCCCTGATTTTATGATTCCTTAATGCCCTTAGGACTTCCTCCAAATTGTTAGAGGCTCCACTAACTTTGAAAACTGGAATAAAGAATATTTTTCTAAAAGTACATTTTTCCTAGCCCTCAAATAGCATTAACATTGCTAGACTGTATTTGCATGTTCCTTTGATTTTATTCTTATTCCAACATGTACTAGGGATTTTGAAACTCTTGGTCTTCTTATTACCTTCCTCCACACTTATCAAGGAATCTACAAGGCATAATTATTAACTTTTACAATGAATGTTCTACTCTAGGCCCTTAAGATTGGGCACACACAGTTAGGATTGTGTTCACGCAAATTTAATTTAAGAAATCCTCCTTTAGATGGCTTATTACCTTTTCTAAATTTTGCAACACCAAGTCCTTGTGATCAATTCCCTAAAATAGACTCAAGGATTCCATTGAATCATTATGTTCATGTTACATACTACTAAACTTCTAAAATAGGGTATATTATGGCGTGAGTAAGTATTTTGATCTATTTGCCATTCCCTAAACATTGTGAGGGTTCCATGAAGCCTTGAACACCATTATAGATAAGAAGAAAATCCAAAACAAGATATTTACATGTGAAAATGGTTTGTAAAATAGTCTCTAACCTCCAAATATGATATCTAATTCTAAGAGGATTGTTTCACTTAACACCTAAGCCTATAACATACCTAGAGCTAGTTCAAATATTCAAATTATACATTTGGAGGGAAACTCCCTATTTTTCCCGTGGAGTCCAAATGGACTAGTACAAGCTATGACCATCTCAAGTGGACCCAAGATACCCCTAGTCACCTAAGAAATCCAAATTTTATTATTAACAAGATGTTCCTGCATCACTAGAGGAAGGATGCACAAGTGACTTAGAAGCCTTATTTTCAATTAAGGGCTTAGTTGTCATGCTTCAAAAATTTCAATTTCCATGCTAGTTATTTTTGCCATTCTAGAGCTATTAAAACACCCTCTGGGAGAGTTTAGGAAATATCTTAAGCATCCAGAGGTGATGTCAAGGAATCTTGGAAGTGTTAAAGGTAATTTAGGAAGATTTAGGAAAGGTTTGATCATTCAAGGACTATTTTCTCAACATCAGTTTTCTAGGTGTAGGGAAAAAACACTCTAATGGTGAAACCTAACTTCTCTAGAAGATTCCAAGAGCTCTGTAAGGAGTTAGAAGGAAAAAATAGGCATTGGAAAGCTAAGTAAATCCTCTACATGTTAGAGACATCCAATTTTATCTAAGGATTGAATGAGTCGTGAATAATTTCAAAACAGTGAAGCTTCCCATTTTGTTTCCAAACCAACACTTCACCTTGATGCAACACTTCATGACACCAAAAAAGGAACTACTAATCAAACTTCATGCTTGTTGATGATTGACACGTCATGCTAACTCCTAGGCCACATAGAAACCCTTTTCCATCAATGCAACTTGACATCAATGACACTATGTCTAACACATGTGTTTTGATTTTTATGTATTATAAGGAATTTCATGAGTGCATATATTTGAGCAGTTGTTGTTTCCTTTGAGATTTGTGAGGTTTGTAAAATCTAATTTTGACACATCTAACACTCCTACAAGTGTTAGTAAACAATCCAAAAGGCCCCAAAACCTAAACAATGACTATATTCATTGCCAAAATAGACATCGATTATAGAATTTAAACGCTAAAAGCTTTAGGCTGAATGCTGAAATCCTGAAAATTACCTATGTACTGACCATATTAGATTATAAAAACTATCTCCTAAACCGTGACTCATGGAGTTATGAGACTAGTTCCATAAGGTGCAAAGTGACCCTAATTTCTTATATTTACTAAAATAAATTTAAAGTATAATATTTTATTATACTTAAACATTTATTTTTGTAAATAGAAGCATGTCAAAAGCACATATAATGCTTATAATCCATGTAATGCATACACATTATAACGCGTACGCATTTCGTTTATTATGCCCCCAAACCAAGAATTTGCAGAGCTTAGAATTGCCTTGGTTTCCCAAACTTGCGCCTTGGACCTGTAACAACACAACAACCTGCATGTTTTTGACAAAATATGTAAAAAATCACCTTCCACCATGCTAAATCCTACAAAAACTCTCTATCTTTCTTAAAAATTTACCTACAATGTCAAGAAAACTATCCTCTTTCTAAATATGTAATTTTTATATTTTTATGACTATTCTAAGGTTTCCATTTATATTTATTTCAAACTATGTATTTTATACCTCTATTTTTAGTGATTTTAAATGCTTATCTTTTGTCATATATCTTTTTTTTACTTGTCAAAATTGAATAAAACATTTTAGGCCCAAACTAGGCCTAATTCTATACATATACAAAAATCTAATTTTCAATTTTTTTTAGGTGGTTAGGGGGCACGGTTGGAGCTATATTATTTTTCAAAATTTAAAATTATTGAACTAGAAAAATCATTAACAAAATACTAGCTAAAAATTTCTAGAAAAACATCTAGCCCAAACTAGATGCTCCTAGCTATTTTTCTACCAAAGGGTTTTCAAAAATACTAAATAGTGCTAAAAAAATGGTCATGGCGACACGAAATATTGTCTACTATGTTTTAAAAAATATAGGATCACTTTTTGGTATTTTAATTATTTGACCCACTTAAACATAACCATTTTCAAAAATCAAAATGCTATGATTCATGTTGTTACAACATCTTCTAATTTTGAGTGTAACTATTTTAAATAAGTTGTACAAGTTGAATATTTTTAAGTTTTAGAAAAAAATCCACTTAAGACCCCCTTCCCCCAAATTGGTGCACTTACCCTTACAAAGTAGTGTTGAGTTTCACATCGGTGTATCGGGTTCTTTACATTACAAGCAAAGATCAAAGTCTCGCCGCTTTGTCAAGGTTTCCGAGTTGCAAATAAAGGTCAAAGTTTTGGGATTTTTAGAGTGTTTGATGGGATCTAAATCCTGACAATGTTTTAGGAATATGAGGGTGAAAATTAAGACCAGGTTTTTGACAAAAGTTTGGACTTCTCATGGTGTTTGACAAGGAGAAAACCTGGTAGAGGTTTTTAGACTTTCTAGGTGTTGATCAAGGCAAAGTTTCGGAGGGGTTCATTTTATAAAATTCTTCAGATTCATTTCCCCATGTTTGATTCAAGAAAATGGAAAGGCAAGACAAAATTATCCAAATAGATGAAGTCAAAGTATCAAGGGGTCATTCCCCTTCTAACATTGACTCTAATGTCAATGTCAAGGACACTAAATTAGGGAATGTTGACATGGATGATTTTTGCAATAGGGTCAAGAATCCTATAAAACAACATGGATGCAATGCATCTTTGATAGCATACTTCCTCTTACGTCAAGTTTCCTATATCTTCTCAATATCCATAATTTATTCTTGTGGTAGCCAATCATTATGAATCTAACTCTAGGGTTGTCGAGAACCAAGATGGGGATGTAGTCATGCATTTAGAGGTTGAATATTTTTAGGATATCCTTAAACTATAGGACCTAAATTTTCATGTTGATAATGATATCAAGAGGGATCAAAAGGTTTGGGATGATAATTTAGTAGATTATATCAAGCACATCAACAAATAATATTTATTGAAACCTAAGCTTGTGGTGAGTAAATTCCCAAAGATATTATGCCGAGTGATTTCATTCTTGAAACTAATGATATTATCACATTGCTAAGTAGATTTTTTTGGATTTCTGAAGAAAAGGATTTCCATAGATGGATGTATCAATTCATCTCAATCATACGTAAAAATTAAAAATTCTTTATCCGGGGTGAATTCATCAATGATACATTGGAAGATCAGTTGAAAGAATTATAGTCAACTAGAGAATTCTACATGACATCATATGTCATCTATACAACAACAGTATGAGATTTT
Source organism: Taxus wallichiana var. yunnanensis (assembly GCA_018340775.1). Lineage (NCBI taxonomy): Eukaryota > Viridiplantae > Streptophyta > Pinopsida > Cupressales > Taxaceae > Taxus > Taxus wallichiana. The sequence goes on along the minus strand of CM031240.1, from coordinate 324,893,795 downwards.
ATCACGGGTTAAATACTTAGGGTACTAGAACCTCTTATTTTATATATAAATTCTACCCCCATTTGTCTTTGAAGTATATTTTGGGTCATTTTGAAGAGTAAATGATGTTTTTTTCTATGACATCATTTATGAGTTAAAACTTGATCTTTCTAAGCATCGGTGTATTGATGTGGCTTGGAATGATGTATAACATTGGGAATGCATTTTCATACAATTCACCACATTTACCTACATCGGTGTATAAGAATTTCAAGGGGAATTCATATCTATTGCTAATTTTTCTAAGTGATAACTGGATCATGATGGAGTTATTAAGACAATCATTGGACCTCCAGAAGTTCCAACAGAGTAAGCATAAAGTGGGAATTCATTTCCCAATGTTCATTGGTCGTTATACTTGCACATCGCTGATCAAAGCCAAAAATATTGCTATCAAAATACAAGTTGTAACTCTCAATACTATTAGTTCGAGGCCAAATTTTATTATCAAGGAGTATTGAAGGGTATTGGAATAATACAACTTCATGATCCCAAACTTGAAGAAATTTAGATTGATTGTATGGACGAGATAGAAATCAATAAAAAGGATTATAGTCGCTTGACTTTGGAATAAGAAAAATAGACAACCTCATTAATATTCTTCAAGGTGTTGATGATGGGGAAATCTTGGACCCCATTTATGAGTAGATAAATGTAGAGAGTATGGGTTTTCCCTCGATTTATTGGTCAATTAAGGAGTCCACATATGTCAAGGAGTGAACTACTCAAATTCTAATTTGACATAACTCTTGGATTTATTCAATAAATATTTAGCCAAAGGATCCCAACTTCCCAAAAGTGAAAGTGACCATTACGTCAGAAGTGGGCCCCTCCTAATATTCTAAGGATAAATTTGAAGCATTTCGGAAAATTTTGAAATTTAGATGCTATAGTAGTGGAGGAAAATATTTTCCACCTTCTTCTTCTCCCTCCACCACCATTGTCAACATTGATTCCCCTTCCCCTCAATGAATACAAGGGACATCAACTAGCACCATGGCCACCCAACCTCTTCTAGTTTCTTCCCCTCTCATCACCCATGCGGTTCCTCTTGTGACCTTGGCCCCACATGTGTCACTTCCTATCACTTCTCCTCCGCATGTTCCTCTTCCTCCATCTATTCCTATTCATATTTCATCCCTTACACCTTCCTCATCTTTTCAAACCTCTTTGGTCATCCATTCCACTACTCCCATTTCTTCTCCACCACTCTCCTCTCCTCTAGTTTCACTCTTGGCATAAGTCTTCTCATCCCTTTCCACTCTCTCGAGTGGAATAATTATGACCTTTAGTTCTCCTCATATCCAATTTCCTTCTTCATCCTCTGATTTTTCATCAATGTATTCCTCTCCCTCTCCATGGTCAACAGTTACCATTGTCATTTTCTCCACTCTCCCCTTAAAGTCCACATTAATTAATCCTCCAAGTACTAAACTCATGATCATTTCTCCCCCTCAAAGCAAACATCTCCCTCTTTCATCCCGTATTGGATAATTAGCGAAACCTCAAATAAAATAAAAATAGATGTTCCTCTTGAAGCATTTTTTTCAATTCATTGACCCCCACCGCATCTCACACATCCAAGAAACCCAAAACCATTTCTCACATCACCATTGATGCATCCAGAGAAAGGTTTGCTAAGATCGATGTGCCTACTATAGATAATAATAAGGAATACATCACCACTTCATATTACCAAATTACCAAAGTGGAACTTGGTAAAGTCACTACTTGAAGGATCCCAACAAGATGTGTAGGTGGCCATGGATACTATATTCAAGAAACCTAATGAAACCAAAGCCACCAAGGATGAGATGAAGGATAAGGTGAAGTAGTTAATAAATATCCTCCTCAATATTTTCAAACCAATTCTGATCTCGTCTCTAGCTCCGGTTAGTTTTTTGATATATCATTATTTTTAGAGGTAGAGAATATTAAGCGTATGGGTCATGTCATGGATAGTTGGTTCCATAGGATATTAAATTAAGGAAAGAGGCTAATCAAGGATGTTTTTAACGTCCACAATGATATAGAAAGGGAGAAATCATTAGTTGAAAAGATGAATGACGAGCTCCAAGAAGAATGCAATAATTGGGAATTAACCTTGGAAATATTTAATGAACTCAAGAAATTTGATCCTTCCACCCTTGTTCAAGAAGGGATAATTGGAAAGAAAGAAAATAATTTCAAGTTTTATAAAGCCATTGAATTTCAGGTCAAGATTTTGTAGGAAGCTAGTGAGAAGATTCGAAAGATTGAGATGAAGGTATTGATGCCACCAATGATATCAATGATGAATTTTTTAAAGTACTCAGCCACGTTCGGATGATGAATTGAAAATTATACCCATGGATGGTATATTTAAAGAATTTAGGGATCTACTAGAAAGGAGTCATCAAATGAAAGTTATTTTGATCTAAAATTGATTGAAAAAATGATTTTGTGCCAAAATGTTTTTAGCAATTTGGCCAAAACCATAAGAAGGCTCCATAATCCCCATGGGAGGATGATCAACATACTAGGAACTTATGATGTCCTAAATCAATACTCATGTGGACCTGATGAAAAGGAAACATGGGATATGATTCAAAATTTCTATGAGTATTGTAATAAGGAATCCAAGCAAGAAACCAAGAAGGAAAAAAATGATTGATGATTCATCATGTTTTTCCATTTTTACATTGAGCGTGTAATTTTTTGAGATGTCGAGACATTGTTTGGATTTACAAGTTGACTTGGTCATTTAGTAAGAACCAATCAAGAAGGATTTAATGTGTTTTTTATATTTTTAGAATGTAATAAAAATGCTTCCCTTTTTCTCTCTTCTCCTTCTCTATAAATGTAAAATGATGAAGCATTATCCAAAGAGATTTTTAGATAAAAATAAAGTAAGATGATTATAAAAAGAGGGAAAAAAATGGTTTTTTCAATATTTTATTGCAAATAATATAAGAGACACATTAAAAACTGTGTTGAATGTTATTTCTTTATTTAATATATTGTTATTAAGTTCAATGTGTTATTTTATTCTTTAAATTCCATTATGTCATTCATTATATCTCAAATAAGTTTATTACTTGTTTTATCCTCGTGTTAGTATCTTTGGATCTGTGTTTTCTAAAGAGAAATCACATTCCTACTTTCCTTTATTCTTCTTCTCCTTTCTACTCTCACTTCAATAACCTTCCTCCATGCTTAATCTATCTTTCATTTTAAAGGAAATAAATCTATTGGGATGAGATCCCAACCCCAAAATGCTATATCAATGTGAATATTGTAAATATTATTTTGTGTTATTAGAATAATAATAAAAGGGTGCCTCCCCTTTATTTTAGGAGGGAATTTTCCAGTTGTTATTATCAAACCCCATATTTTTTCCCGATAAAATATCCAACTAATTTTTTTTGGCTACTCTACTGGGGAATATGAAGATGCAAGCCAAACTTTATCATACCTTTGGAAAATATGTGTTTTCTTTGTCCTTCCATTTCTTTCCTAATTCAAGTTGGTAGGAAAGGTTTTTATGCATAATAGGAGAGGAAGAGGTGAGGTAGATCCTACATTCAAGATATTTTAGTTGCATAATTTCAACCTCACTCCTGAGAGAAAATCCTATAGACATTCAAAGAGTTCATCACATGTCTATTAGAGCCAAGATACACGAGAAGATAGTTCTTATACAACTTACAAAGATTTATTTTTTAGTGGAAATGAGATTATTGCATCCACATCCTTTTGAACAATGGTTACACCACTACCACCTTCGGTCCCTTGGGGATCAGCTATTAGTCCTCTTGCATTATCTCACCTCTGCATAATTTTCCACATGGTTAATAATAGAAATTCCCAAAGTTTAATGGTAAATGAAAAAACACCACGATGAGCACATAACCGCATTTTTGTGACTCGTGGATTTATGAGTGTTACTCCCGAGGACATGTATGTTCACCTATTATTTGAGACTCTCAAGGCTCCACCACCGAATGGTTCAAGCATATTCCCCACAGTTCTATCAATAATTGGGAAATTATGAGAATAAGGTTTGAAGCAGGATTCAAACCTGTAGAGGATGCACATGTATTACTAGCTCAACTCACATGGTGAAGAAAGAACTACATGATTCTATGCATGATTTTGTGGAAAAATTCAAAAATTAATTCATAATATTTTGGAACGTGCCAACCCTACTATTGAAATTAAAAATGTTTCTTTGTTAATTCTCAACTACCTAAAGTTAACTTCTTGCTAAGGACGTAAAATATTCCCGACTGTGCTATCACACAATCAATATTTACAGATTGAAGATTATATAATAATGGTTGACAAGATAAGAAGGTATTTTTCTTAGCCCAAAAATAAAATCACGTCTCGTAGTACCATTGATCCTATGATCTAGAGATTGGCTAATGATTTGTTGATTTTGAAGAAATAAATGTCTTAGAATGTGCCTAATGCTCCTTATCAGGATATCCCAAGGAGAAATTTCAATAACAATAATGCTCCCGCTAGAGATAGAAACTAGCTACCATCTACTCAATCAAGGTTAGATATCAAATCTCCTCTTATCAATACAATTGTTGAGGTGGTCATTGAAAGAGAATAAACATGTGAATATGAATTTGAATATTCGTTTAAATATCCTCGTTAGAATGAAGAATCCTATAATGAACCAAGTTGTTGAATCCAATATTGGGTAAGCGGAATATGAAGAATATGACTATGATGATGTAGTGAATGACATGAACAACTAATATTTTTTTATTTTCACCCATTCTTAGAACCAAAGAAAAGATGTAGAGAAACCCAAGGAAAAGGACAAAGAGAAATAATATCTAGTGGTCATTCCTAATGTTGCTAAAATAGGTAATCCTTTGCCCATTCAACCAAAAAAAAAAAGAAACCTCTTATTAAAAAGGATATTCCCGATTCTAATACTTCTTCTTCTATCATTCTTAAGATAAACACCTCTCCTATACAAGAAATTAATGAAGGTTTTGCACCTTCATTTTTCCATCCTACACTTCTTTTAATATCATTGAACCACTCTAAGAAGACCAAAGTCTAGATGTCAAAAGCAAAATACCTTCAATAATCCCAAGAAATTCAAAAGATTGAATCATTTTATCAAAAGTAAAGTTATTGTACCTCTACCCGTTTCCTCTAAGGGAATTCTTCCTAATCTCTCCCCTCCCTCATCTTAGAATAATCTGTTTTGGCCTATTCATCTAGGAAAATTGAACCATTTTATTTGTCTTTACTCGTTAATGGTTTCAAACTCAACAAATGCATTATATTTTTAGGAGAATCTAAAAATATCACGCCCATAAAGGTATCTCATGCCTTGGGACTGACCCTCACAAAACCTTTTTGCGTTGTTACTCAATGAAAACCAAACAAGTTCTATTGATAGATCATATTAGGGACACTAAATTCATGCTCTTTACATTTCCCGAGAAGAGAGTTAATATGATAATCTTGGTTGCAGATATTCCAATTGCTTATGGAATATTTTTGGGGAGATACTTTTATAGAGATTTTGAAGGATAAATTTATATGGATTGGTCAAAGGAATAGATACTTGTTAATAGAATAATGCATACACTTGAACCTGAAATTTAGGAGAAGTGTCTTATTACCAAATCGATGATACCAAGGTAAAAATTCATTTCGAATATGTCATTATGGATACCTATCTCATGAATTTAGATCAAATATTTTCTTCCACTTCATGTCATTGAAAGGGATCCAAATGAAATATGAATTTGGAATTTGACAGAGAAGTTGTTCAACTTTTAGATCTAGTGCTCATATCTCCTGAGTATGATATCTTTTCGTTCTCTTTCAAACAACAATTTGATAATACCAATAACACAACTAAATATGAATCTTTTTTATTGGGACTAAATATGGTGAAATAAAAAGGAATAAAAATATCAAGTCTCGGGAGAATATTAAGTTCATAGTGAACCAAGTCAATAATATTTATAGGGTGAAGAATGATTGCTCTAAGAATTACAAGAACATGGTTTGGTACTGCATGGAATACTTAGAATATTTTTCTAGAAGGTAGTATTTAAATATCACAATGATAAAATTGAACCCTTTTTCGTGTCTACTTTGTTGTTGTTGCATCATCTTGAATTCAAGGAGGATAATTACACAATTGAAATAGTATACCATTTGATTGTTTTTGATAATGATGCATATTGGAAAGTATTTAATGATGATCAACATATCCCCCTTTTCTCAAAAATTATGATGATTTTAGTTATTTGTATTTTGAGGGTTTTTAATCATCTTTTTGAGAATCATCTCTCGATTCATGTCGAGTATTAATGGAGTTCTTCAACTCAAAGGGGAAAAATACCAATAGGATATTTCTCTCTAGAAGGATTAATCAACAAGCATGATCACTTCATTCGAAAAAGTAATAGGAGGAACCCAACTCTTTATCCGAAGTTGAACAAAGTTAATTTGGGATCTGCATAGAACCAAAGATTATGAATATTGGTAAGTGATGTTCTCCTAAGGAAAAGAGAAGGTTTTTCGTGCTATTAAATAAATATATGGATGTTCTAGCTTGGTCATATGTAGATTTAAAATCTTTCAAGTTGAAGGATGTTCAACACAATATTCCTCTCACGTCGATGCCCAACCCTACCGATGAAGCAACGTCACTACGACCCAAATATTTCTGGCATGATTCTTACAAAAATCCAAAATATGTTGGATGTAAGGATCATATTTCTCATTCATCATTCTACATGGGTTTCCAAAATTATCTCGTTGTGTAAGAATAATGAAGAAATACGCATTTGTGTAGATTTTCATAATCTTAATCAAGCTTCACCGAAAGACAATTACCCCTCTCCTATCATGGATAAAATCTTTCAAATGGTGACTAGTTCTGAAATGCTTTCCATGTTGGGTGGATTTTTAGGGTATAACCAAGTCGAAGTAGCCGTTGAAGAACAATACAAGACAATGTTCACTACTCCTTAGGGTACTTTCACATATTAAAGGATGTCATTTGGGTTGATCAACACATGAGATACTTTTCAAAGGGCAATGGGCATGGCCTTTAGGGATTTTATGGGTAATATTATTGTGGTGTATCTAGATGACCTCATGATATTTTATAAGAAAATACAAGATCATTGTGATCATTTAGAATAAATACTCGATAAGATGTTGATAACATGGAATTTCCTTGAATCCAAAGAAATCCATGTATGGAGTCACACAGGGTAAGTTGTTGGGACACATTTTGACCAAGTAAGGAACAAAGATTGACTCTAAGTGAGTCAATGTGATACAATGTCGTACGCTCCCTACAAGTAAAACCAACGTGCACTCATTCTTTAGATAGTTAATTTTCTAATAAAATTTGTTCCTTCTTTTGATTATAAGAATTGACACATCGTGGAAATGATGAAGGGTAAAGTTCCATTTCAGTGGAATGATGATGGAAAATATAATTTTAATGAGATCAAGAAAGCCATCACTCATGCTCCTTTCCTAGTATGTCCTAATTTTAAGAAGAATTTCATCATGTACAATTATTCCTCTTCTCATACTGTATCTTTCATCCTGGTTTAGAAGAATGATGAAGGAGTTGAATCTCCTATTACTTTTATGAGTTTTCCTTTGAAATATCTTGAGTTAAAAATGTCAAAGATTGAGAAACCTACTTATGTAGTGGTTCTGGTAGTAAAACTTTACCCATTTCCTATCATGGATCAAGTCCTTTAAAAGATGACTAGTTATGAAATACTTTCCATGTTGGATGTCTTTCCAGGTATAACTAGGTCGAAGTAGCCACTAAAGAACAATACAAGACAACCTTAAGTAATCCTTGAGGAATTTCACATATCAAAGGCTGACATTTGGGATGATCAATGCAGGGATATAATTTTCATAGGGAAATGGACATGGCCTTTAGGGATTTGATGGGTAATATTATTTTGGTGTATCTGGATGACCTCATAATATTTTCTAAGAAAAGACAAGATCATTGCAATCACTTGGAAATTTTTTTGATCAAATTTCAAAACATGGAATTTCCTTGAATCTAAATAAATTTATGTTTGGAGTCATAGAAGGTAAGTTGTTGGGACACATTGTGACTAAGGAAGGAACAAATATTAAATTTGAGCGAGTCAAAGAGATACAAAGTCTTACATTTACTTTAAAAAATTGGCATGCGCTCACTCTTCCAAAAGTTAATTTTCTAATATAATTTGTTCCTAATTTCGCTAACAAGACCCAAACATAGTGGAAATGATGAAGGGTGAAGTTCCATTTTGGTCCCTTAATTGAGCATGGTCTCAAGTCAATAGGAGATAAATTCTCTAAAAACCTCAAATTTACCTCGAACAAATGACTTTGTGAAGACATCGCACATTGCATATTTGTTGGGCAATATTAGAGCCGGATGTTGTTATTCTAAAAATGTTCGCAAATGAAATGTACCTGCACCTCAATGTGTTTGGTGTGCTCATGAAAACTAGATTCTCGAACAAGTTTTACTTCTTCTTCATTATCAACATGTAGGATAGTTGGATCGGATTGCATGGTATTCTCAATCCTTCAAGTATACGCGAGCCATATCTCTTCATAGACAACTCCACCTTCTCGTATGATATTCTAATTTTGTGGAGGATCTTGAAACATAAGTCTAATTTTTACTCCCCCATGATATCGGTCTAGATCTTAAAAATAATGCAAATCCTGAAGTGGATTTCCTATCATCTATGTTTCCTGCATGATCCGAATCAATATCCTCTTAGAAAGAAGTTATTATTCTTCTTATTTTCTAGGTCATAGTCCATAGTTACTTTGATGTACCTCATTATCTTCTTTGATACTTTCCAGTGAGAAACCCTTGGTTCTTGCATGAACTATGAAGGTGATATCCGGCCTAGTGTAAGTCAAGTAGATGAGACTCCCGATCAACTGCCGATAGAGAGTTGCATTTACTTGTGGTAATGGATTTTTTTGAGATAGTTGAAGTCTTATCTCCATAGGTGTGGAAAATGGCTTACAATCCATCATATTGAATTTCTCAAGTGTTGTCTTGGCGTATTTCAATTGTGACACAAAGATATGATTTTCTCTTTTCCAAACTTCAAGTCTAAGACAATAATGCAGAATCCCAAGATCGGTCATGTCAAATGATTGTGTTAGATCTTTCTTTGTTGACTCAATCATCCTCACTGATCCTCCAGTGATGACTAGATCATCGACATATACTACAACAATCACTATCTCCCCTTACTTTTTGAGATAGAGATTAGGATCGTATGGACTCCTATTGAATCCATGTTGAATGAGATGCTCATCAATTTTTATGTACCATGCCCTGGGAGATTGATTTAGACCATATAGTGATTTTATGAGTTTACATACCTTTTCCTCTTTACCTGGTATGAAAAAACCTTCTAGTTGAGTCATGTAAACTTATTCCTGTAAATCACCATTAAGAAAGGCACTTTTCATATCTATTTGGTGTATTTACCAACCAAATTGTCCAACTAGAGAAAATATTAACCTAAATTTTTTTATCTTAGTTGTGGGAGAAAAAGTCTCCTCATAATCAATGCCTTCGTTTTTAGCATATCCCTTAGAAACTAGTCTAGCCTTATGTTTATCAATTTCTTTGTCTGCTTTGTACTTCGTTTTGAAGATCCATCTGCATCCAATCATATTTTTCCTTGGTGGAAGATCTGTAAGTTTCTATGCATTATTTTTCATAAGTGACTTATATTTTGCATCCATAGCATCTTTCTAAGGTTTATACTGTAGGGATTTTAAAACCAAGAATGGCTCAATAGTTTCAAAAACTTTACCCATTAACGCCAAATTGAACTCATTTCGAGCCATATTGCAAGTCCTTATTCTAGTGGTAGGTGTGTCGGACGCTATACAATTTTGCATCTCTCATCATACTTGTATACCATTTAGGCATAATTTTTGTGGTTCCTATGGGAGGTTGAATTTCATCATCTTCCCCATCATCACTATCATTATTAAAGTGATTACCATCCTTTGTTTTCACTGTAGGGATGATTTTTTCATCACGTGAGTATATGGAAGGAGCATATACTTATTTCTTCTCAAAGAACTCAACATCTTGACTAGTATATACCCTCCTTGTTTATGGATCCATAAGTCTATAGCCAAGTGCTTCATCACTGTATCCCAAGAAGATAAGTTTTTTTGATTTCATATCAAGCTTAGTTCTTTGTTTCTTATGAATGTGCATACTCACTTTACATCCAAAAAATCTAAGGTGTGAAATAGATGGCTTATGCTCATTACCAAAACTTGTCTCATAAACCAAATTTAATTATAGAAAACAAGATGATGCTTGCATAATTTTATTAATATGAAATCAAGCATTATAGACAAATGAGAGAGCTGCAATATTTATAGATATTGGACAACTTCTATCTCATCCACAATATATGAAACAAATCATCTAATATGAGAAAATATGTAGAAATAGCATATTGCCCCTAACTTCCCCTATTGCCCCTCATGGAAATCATCCAAGAACAAAATATGCAAGATAGAACATGATCCCAAAATATTTGGATGAGAACACTATCACTTAGTTAACTAACAACTAAGGATAACTAATACCTATTGACATAAGTTTAAAGTATTTAAATTAAATAATTTAACTTATTACATTTATTCAAATATCAACTAATGATGAATTAAGCTAAGTTTTATTCATAACGAAGGAACAAATATTGACTTTGAGTGAGTTAATGGGATACAAATTATTACACTTCCTATAAAAAAATTGACATGCAATCACTCTTACAAAAATTTAATTTTCTAATATAATTTGTTCCTAATTTCACTAACAAGACCCGACACATAGTGGAAATGATGAAGGGTGAAGTTCCATTTTGGTGGAATGTTGATGGAAAATATGCTTTTAATGATATCAAGGAAGCCATCACTCACGCTCCTATCCTAATATTTCTGAATTTTAAGAAGGATTTCATTATGTACAACTATGCCTCTCGCTCATAATGTATCTTTCATCCTGGTTCATAAGAATGATGAATGAGTTGAATCTCCTATTACTTTTATGGGTTTTCCTTTGAAATTTCATCGGTTGAAAATTTCATAGATCAAAAACATGATTATGCAATGGTATGGGAGCTAAAACATTACCCCTTGCCTATCATGGATCAATTCATTCAAATGGTGACTAGTTCTAAAATATTTCCATGTTGGATGTATTTTCGTGGTATAACCAGTGTCGAAGTAGCCACTAAATACCAATACAAGACAACATTCACTACTTCTTGGGGTAATTTCACATATCAAAGGATGTCATTTGAGTTGATCAATGCAGAGATAATTTTCAAATAGAAATGGACATGGCCTTTAGGGATTTGATGGGTAATATTATTTTGGTGTATCGAGATGAGCTCATGATATTTTCCAAGAAAATACCGATCATTACGATCACTTAGAACAAATTCTAAATAGATGTCGCCAACATGGAATTTTCTTGAATCCAAAGAAGCCTATGTTTGGAGTCACATAAGGTAAGTTGTTGGGATACATTTTTTCCAAGGAAGGAACAAATATTGAATCTGAGAGAGTTAAGGTGATAAAAAGATTACATTTCCTAAAAGCAAAACCGACATACACTCATTCTTCAAAAAAATATTTTCTAATATAATTTGTTCATGATTTTGTTGAAAATACTCGACACATAGTGAAAATGATGAAGGGTGAAGTTCTATTTCTTTGGAATGTTGATGGAAAATATAATTTTAATGATATCAAGGAATTCATCGCTCACACTTTTGTCCTAATATGTGCTTATTTTAAGAAGGATTTCATCATGTACAACTATGCCTCTTCTCATAATGTATCTTCCACCGGTTTGGAATAATGGTAAATGATTTGAATCTCCTATTGCCTTTATGAGTTTTCCTTTAAAAGTTCATGAGTTGAAAATGTCATAGATCGAGGAACATGCCTATGCAAAGGGTCTCAGTGTAGTAAAACATTTTAGGTATTACATCCTAAACTCTCACACATTAGTTTTAGTTCTAGATATTTCTATAATTGCCATCTTAACTCAAAAAGAGTTAGGTAGTCAAATATTTAAATGGATTTCCAAAGTACAAGAGTAAAACTTAGAGATCAAACCTACCAATCTTGTACATTGGAGAGGTTTGTGTCAACTCATTGTTGAAAACAACTTAGAGGTATAAGATGACAATACAAAATATGGTGAAATTTTTTTCCCATGGTATTGTTCATGAGTACAACATATGAGTGGTACTAAAACATTTCATATTCTTCACTTGTGGAGAATATCCTGTACTGAGCTCAAAAGAGAAAAGGACTATGAAATTGAGATCAGCTAGGTACGTGCTCTAGGACAATGGTCTATATAAAATAGGAATTGATGGAGTTTTTTCTCTTTACGTGGACAAAGACCAGAAAGGAAAATTTTTGGAGGCTTGCCATAATTTGGTTTGCAGAGGACATTTTACAAAGATCACACTACTCATAAGATTTTGTAAGCAAGTTATTATCATCCCAACTTATTTCAAGATGAATTAACATGGGTGGATAAGTGTGAGCCTTTCCAAAAAAATTTATCATCATAAAATTGCAGAACTTCCCCTTATGCTAGTGGTGATTGATGAGCCTTTTAGGCAATGGGGAATTGATTTTATTTGAGCATTGAAACCTCTATCTAGTACTAGAAATATTTATGTCTCGACAAAAATGATTACTTCACTAAGTGGGTAGAAACCATCCTTGTGAAACACACTACTTATAAATTTGTTTATAAACTCATCAAGGAGAATATCATAGTAATTACTCATAAGATATTAGTTGATAATGATTCAAATTTCTCATATCATGAACTCGCTGAATTCTCGTTATGAATACAAGATCACTTTGTCTCATGCCTTTGATTATTACCCACAAGGGAATGGTCAAGCAGAGTCAGTAGCAATTTTTTTTTTTTTACTATAATAACGAATTTGGTTGATGATAATTGAGAAATATGGCATAAGGCTTTGTATGATGCACTTTGGGCAAGATCGTATCACTCATAAAGGAGATATTAGTATGTCCACTTTTCAATTACTCTATGGTGTTGATGTTGAGCTTCCTCTCTCCCTAGAGTTGTCATCTTTAAAATTGGACAAGATTGTTAAAGATGACACATTTCAAAGCTCTATTGAGAAAAGGGTCATGTATCCTACAAAGTTGGTGTTATCCATATATTTCCTTCAGGAAAAATATTGCATTGAACAACCCCGCACTTGAAAGAACTTGATAAATCACGCTCAATTCCTGTAATGCATTATAGGGGGACCGTCAACACCAATCCGACACTATGATAATTCTTCACCGGGAACTCCTCGTGCTATGATTATTTACTAATGCACAACCTTTAGTTTGGTGGATGTAATCTGGAAACACAACAACAAACATAACACAAGAATACCATAGACTATGATAAGAAGGAATGATGATAAATATGAAATATCAATGTAAATTATAATATCAACATGAAATTGTTACAATCTCACCCATGAGGTACTTCAAGTGTTACTGACTTCACTTGCCTTCTAACAATAACTATGGGATAAACTTCACAATTACACCTCTTAATGGCTTCCTTAACACACCTTCAAAATGATGGCTTCCTTTACACACTTACTCATACAATATTTCTCACTACTTTCTTCTATGTTAAATGAGGGGGGTGGCCTCTTTATTTATAGGAATTCAGGCTTATCCACCCTATCTCTAAGATAGGATAGGAAATCTCTTCCAGCCAATCATATTCCATGCCTAAACTCTTTCCTTTACATGTAGGCTTATCTTCTAAGATAAGATAAACCTTATCATCTCACATGGGTTCCACCTTTTTAGAATTTTTCACAAATAAAATACACAAAATATTTATGACATTACTCTTTTTCCTTATTACAAATATAATATTTATAATTCCTAATCATGTAGACCCTACTTCTCTACTTACCCCAACTTTGACATTTTAACATTACCGGACCACTTACGACAAATATTTACTTTTACCACAACATTCCTACTGTACTTTTGACTATTACCATACTATTATTGGCGGTGTCATACTTGGCAACACCATTATCTTCTATCGAAGTTACTACTAATTATAATTAACAACATCCTATTCCTAATACATACATTAATGAAATAGAAATTACGGAGGAAAATTTAAGTGTCGACATCTTCCCCTTCCTAGCTTCTACTCCATCCTCGAGTAGACTATTCTCGTGCTTGGAAAATCTTCAACTTGTCATGGTTGACTCATTTTGTAATGGGAGTGCCATCCAATTCCTCTAGTCAAGACATACCATTTTCATGCACAACCGCTATTTTGTAGGGCCCCATCCATTTTGGAAGAAATTTTCTCTGTCTTCTTTTTTTGTATCTTGAATCATATACTAGAACCAAGTCATTCACATGAAATGGAGATCAATGGATCTTTTGATCAAAGTATTCCTTCTGCTTCATTTTCTTCTTATAGCTTGTATCCTTAGCTATTTCCCTCATTTCCTCTAGCAAATGAAGATGCACCAACCTTTCTTTTCTTCGAATCACTTTCATCCATCCTTTCATTTTTCATAACTCTCACAAAGGTGGGAATATCAAACTCAATAGGAAGGACTAGATCAATGCCATAAGCCAACTGAAATGGGGAGTATCTTGTTGTTGACTTTGATGTTACCTTATATGCCCACAATGCTGCATGAATCCTTTTATCCCACTTATGTACCTGCAAGGATGCATCTTTTGCTAGAATTTGACACAACACAAAATTTATTTGTTCCACCTGTCCATTTGTGCTTGGCTTGTATGTTGTTTCCTTCTTGTGCTTAATAGAAAACTTATTGACTAGGGCTTCTACCACCTCATTAATGAAGTGGCTTCCTTGATCTGTTACAATTTCTAATGGACAACCAAATTTGGTGACAATGCGTTCATATATGAACCTTGCCACTTCATCCATGGAAGCTATTTTCAATGGCCTAGCTTTAACCCACTTGGTTAAATAATCTGTGGCAACTACAATATACTTATTTTTTCGTGGGGTAGTTGGAAGTGGACCTCTGACAATATCTATTCCCCACTTTTCAAAGGGACCAAGTGGAAAAATAGGGCATAATGGAGCTGATGAAGTCTTACGCTTACCATGTATTTGACAAATATCACATGTCTTACAATAATTATAACAATCTCTAAAAAGAGTGGGCTGGTGATAACTCGCATCCAAGATCCTTCTTCAGAATTTGTCTAGAGAAGTGTCCTCCACATGTACCATTATGGAATTATTCTATTAGCTCCTTCCCTTGATCATGTCCAATTGCCCTCTTGCATCTTGTCCATCGTGTCTTATTCAAAATAATATTCCATGCGAGATAGAATATGGACGATCGCTTGAGTAATCTTTCTCTTAATCTTTGCATTGGTACCATCAGAAACTTGAATTCATTCGATAATTCCAAATATCTATGTATTCACTAGGGATTGTGTCAAGGGATAACAATGCTGCATCTAGAAATCATCATCATCACAAGGTGAACCTAAACCATCATAGGCTCGAGAGAGTGCATCTACATTGACATGCTTCTTTCCGGCCTATCTATAATATAAAATTCAAATTATTGTAGCAAAATGATCCATCTTGTTATCCTCCATGATGGGTTAGGCTTATTTACAATATATTTTAGAGCTTGATGATTTGTTACAACTATAAATTTCTTCCCTAGTAAGTAATTTCTAAACTTCTTTATAAAGAAAAATGATAGCTAGAGCCTCTTTTTTAGTTATAATATAATTTACCTCAAAGACCGCTCGTTTGTCTCGCGCTCCCAAAGTAAACTGGATGATCATTCCCATTTTCATCCTTTTGGCTCGTAGTACTTCCTAGTACCGCATCCGAGGCATCGTATACACAATGAATGGCTCGCTCCAACTGGATTCTTTAAATAGGTGAAGACACCAGGGCTTCCTTCATTGTTCAAAAGCTTCATGCGCCTTATTTCCCGGGTTCATAAGCAACATCCTTCTTCGATAATTGGGTTAGTGGTCAGCAATCTTTGAGAAATTCTTGATGAACCTTCTATAGTAACCCACATGGCCTAAAAATGATCTCAACTTACTTCTATTCATAGGAAATGGTAACTCTTTGATTTTTGAAACTTTATCGATCAATACCAATACCATCTCTAGATACCACATGCCCTAACAAAACGCCTTTAGAACATGCAAAGACACACTTTGTAGGGTTTAGTGAGGCTTGTGCTTCATCTAACTTTTGAAATGTTGTCTCCATTTGGTGCAGTGGTCCATCTTGCTCCCATAGATGTAAAAATCATCCGTAAATACTCGATGAAGTTCCCAATGGAGGGTTCAAACACCCTATTCATCAAATGCTTTGGAACATTTCTGGAGCATTACACAACCCAAAAGGCATAACTCTATAAGCAAACATTCCCCAAGGAGTGGTGAACGTGGTCTTCAGCTGATCTTTCTCTCGCTATATGAACTTGGTTGTATCCGCTATATCCATCAGCAAAACTATAGCACTCCTAGCCAACTACTTCATCCAAGATCTAATCTAAGAATGGGAGAGGGTAATGATCCTTCTTTGTTGCCTTATTGAGCTTCCTATAATCAACACAAATGCATAGCTTCCCATTCTTTTTTATTAAGATCACAATGGGAAAAACCCATTCTAAATTCTCCATAGCAAATATGAATCCTGCATCAAGCAACTTATCTTTGAAAGAGTGGGAGGTAGCATTCCTTATCACTCTCCATCATAGCATCACCAATATTTATTTGTTGGAGATGATCATCAATTTCTTCTTTAGATAATTTTATGGGTTCATGAGTCGGTGTGACTGAAGGATATCCATGACCGAAACATCAACCTCACTTTCTTCATCTTCTGTGTCCACTTCACTGGTACTAGAGTAATCAGAGGATGTCCAATCATCGGGCCATCACTCACTTGAATCCACAGGTTCTGCCTTATGATGCCGAGGGATCACGTTTATCTTCACCCTCTCTCTACCACATCCAAGTGTCATGAAGCCTTCATTCCAGTAGTTTCTTGCATGAACTTTCCTTAGCCATGGTCTTCCCAACAACATTGGGTACACAACAGTACCATTTTTCATCACCTAAAAGTCACCACACATACAACACCCATAACAGATATTGCCACATTTGAAACTACACCTTCTCGGTTTAGTTTTCCCCTTATTTAATAACCTTAACATAAGTGTTGAGGGGGTGATCAATTTTAAACCCAACATATTCATTACGGACTCGGTCATTACATTAACTACAAGACCTCCATCAACTAAGACATCATGAATTGAAATACCATTACATAATACCTCAACTTATAGAGCATAGGGATCGCCTCTGCTTCCAAAACATGGACCTCAACCTCCTTCCTTCATCGAGCATTGAGTCCACTTCACAGCTCCCGCCTCTTCTCAAAAGACATAGCCAAGAGTTGACCATATATAATATTTGCAGGCCTTTTGGACAGATCTTCTAAGATGGAGTATGGTCCTTGTCCCTGTGAAATTAGAAAATCTTACACACCCAACTTTCTTCTCCTATGTTTCTTACTAGTTTCTCCTTTCATCTTCTTAGGATCATTTCCATCTTGATTATCTTTTTCTTTCTTTCTTTTTGTTACAAACACATCTACTTCATTATTTATGCTCTTATCTACTACATCAAAAGAATTCATAGGTGCTTTTCCTTTATCATTATCTCTTGTACCATATGTAGAAGCTCTATCTGGACAATTATACTTATAATGACCCTTTTTATAACAACCATAACATATAACTTCATAAATATTTCTTTTTGGACCTCTATCTCCTCCCTGAGAACTAAATTCTTTTCCTTGAAGAAGATTAATAGTTAACTGACCCATCTTCTTGAGCAGATCTTCATATTTAGTAGATGTACTAAGAGAAAGATTTGTGCTCATCGAGAGTGGTTATGGATTCTGGACCAAAGGTGTTGGTATAGGCTCTATTTTAGCAACAATTTTTTTGGGATCCTCTTCCATGCTTTCTTCTTACCTTCTTGCAACTTTGCTTGTTCAATGGTAGCTAGGCGATCATACTTCACTCGTTGTCTAATCTCTGGCTTCATTCCAAGAATGAAGTGCTTATAGAGGAGATTATTTACACCAATCATTAACCCATCCGCTAATCCTTCCTTCCGGATCTCGGGCATCGAGCTTCCTCCTCACTCTAGAACACGAGCATGAAAATCCCTTATCTTCTCCTCTCCTTGGGCTGGCTTTGTGATCTCAATCATGAGATCTCGCATATTTCTGTCATTCACCAAATTCTTCAAGAAAAATTTCAGTTAATAAATCCCATGATTTTTTCACATTATCACCTAGTGTTTCAAACCATCTAAGTGTTGAACCATCCAAAAAGGTAGGAAAAAATTCAGTCCATTGTTCCCTTCTTATGAGTCCATTACAAATAAAAGATCATTTAAACTCTTGAATGAAAGAGGAAGCATCTTCATTAGATTGAGATGAAAAATAAGAATCTTCCCCATTTTTAAATGTAACCACGGTGAAATACCATCTCACAAGTACAATCAGTAAAACTTATGTGAAAAATAATTAGACTCACTACAATAGAAAATGACTTTACACCTTTCTACATTAAAATAGGAATGACCACTTTAAACTATGGTAAAGCTTAACTTACTATGGTAAAAACTAACTTTATTGTGGTAAAAACTATTTATGGTAAAAATGAAGTTACTAGGGTAAACACTATTCATGGTAAAAATGAAGTTACTATGGTGAATACTATTCATGGTAAAAAATGAAGTTACTATGGTAAATACTTGTAACATTCTCATTTTAATACCTTAGAACAAGGAATTTTTTATTTATTTATATTAATGTTCTCTTGTTCTAAATACATAATTTAGAAAAAACATATCATAACAATCACTCTTATAATAGATAACCATATGCAGTTGTAATGACTCGGTGTACCACCGATCTATTCATTCCATGACTCGGTGAACTACCGATCTATTCATGCATAACTAGAGATTGAAGTCTTCAACTAAACACTTCATTTTCGTGGTTCTCTTCCCTATTCTGGGTTTTGAGTGCTCTGTCTAAGGAACCTATCTGAATAATTGTTACTATTATTCATCGGCATCACGATCCTTAGACTAGGTGACATAGGTTAACACAATCAGCAGCTTACGATACTTTGGCCAAAGGTTTGAAACATATTGTTCGTATTACTTATTCCTTAACAACATACTCGTCAATCAGAATACGTCCTTCACCCCACTCTAATGTTATATAGAATGTCTTATACTAACCTATGTCAGGTCCCTTGTCTCGATTTTTTCACTCTGGATAGGATTAAAATGATAATTCACGTTATAAAGATGCTCTTGAAGACTAGAGGCAAGTTGACATACTGGGTCAACCAATGTTAACCCTATGTGTCAAGGTACCCTGAGTCTCTAAGGGCTACCTCATAACCTATCTATGGTCCTAACCAATCTCGGAGGGAAATCTTGATTGAGTCTCAGGTGTGTAAATCTTAACGATCGATGCAGAAGGGTGTTGCCATATGTCATCTGCATTGTTGTATCCTCGAGAAGACCCTAATATTCTCGAAGGTACAACCTTGCAATTGACGTGTGTCAACATCCTACGAAATAGCCTCAGAAAGATGTACATACCTCCAAGAATTTACTTATGTCAAGCTATATTTGGATTACAGGTCCACCTTATTAGGTAGCCTTCCCCAACCTTGAGTTCAACACTCTTTGAGTTACCTTTTGCAATTAGGTTCAGTTTCACAAAAGGGTTTTAATTATATTTAAGATTGTTTCTAGGTTTCCGGTTGGTACCTAACAACCTTGTATTCACAGAATAGGACAATAACCATTTAAGTTTTCCCCATTAGGAAAATAACTAATCCAAAGCAAGGGTATGTAACAACCTTATAGACTAAAACATATCGGACTTAATACCATTAAGTCATTGTGGTTTATAACCATCTATATATTTCTTTTGAATTAGAACATTATGAGAGTATTAAAATTTTCTTCCAGTTAAAGTTACATTTTAGGGCATAGTTCACTCTCAACTTTCCCTAATAATGCAATGGTCTTATTTACAATTTAACCACAATCATAAGATATAAGAATTACTAACCAGAAATATGTAGTATTTAGCCATATAATTAAATAAGGCTTACTTAGGGAATCCATCTAGACTCCATTGCATAGAACAATAAGAATGCACACTCATTCATACAGGTAATAGGAAGATCAATCCAACAAATAAGTAACACAATCCACATAAGTAATATCTCTCCATTTCGTTTATTTCCAAATCTATACAATTACAATCTATGCACTTCAGCATACTTTAAGACAATAGCCTTCAACAAAAGAAGTAACTTTCTTCCATAATACAATTTGGAAAACAAGTCGAATTCTTCATAAGAACCAGATTAAAACAGTCATTGCATCATATCGATTTTGTCTGCCTTTACCACTTACGATGACCATCTGCAAAAATTGCTAGCACGGGTCAGTTCAGTGAACTGAGCATGATAAGCACTAATCCTTAAAATAATTGCATTCCACTAATTGTTTTCATTAAACAATCCTATTTAAATGACATCGATTCCATCAAATCCCAAATCATGATTCACACTAGTTTTCTTTCTACCCATTATAATACGACTCTATATCATAACTCAAGTTACAGTTATAATTTCAACTTTAATCTATTTCGGATGATTCATCTTATACAAGAAAATAAGAAGGAACAATCTAAATCTTAAGTACCTAACCATCCGAAAACCGAGAACAGTAGAAATTCATGTTTTTAATCAACTCCTAATTAAAAACTTAACCATTCTAAAGTATACATCCAACAAAGTTTATACATAATCAATTTTTGCAAAGGAATGGATTACGCAACTTGCAAGTCCTCCTAACAAACTACCCATAACCTTATTATACTAATTATCACCAATGACAGTATCCAAGCAATAGTTCTGGATTACCCCCTTTTTGTTTGCAAGAAGATAACAGCTGAGTTCTCAATAAGACCTAACACAACTATAAAACGAAGGGAGTCTTCCAAGATAAGATCTCACCACTTACTATTTCTCTACACTTACTTTTTAACAGTCCTGTCATCCCATAACCCTACTGTAGAGTTCCTTATAGGAATTCTAAAGAAGAGAACACTATTATTCCAAAGGAGAGTATAAACACTTTCATAATTTGAAACCCTTTAACAATTTTCCCTTCTCAACTTAGAGGAAGAAAACAGAGAAGATTTAAACTCTATTGTAATCAAGTTCGGAACTAATTAACTTCCAAAAAGTAATATACATCTCAAGTTCCATCAAGGAAGGAAAAGATGAGTAATCCAAACATCTAAGTTTAACCAATAACACAGGTCAGATAGAGTCACCTTCAGAGTTTGCCAATGGATCCCTACGGTTTACGACTATACATTAAACAACAGTCAATAACATTTTCTTTACATAAAACGTTATAAACGGTAAAAAATCAGACCACAACCCTGATCTAAAACAATAGTCTACATCTCATCCACCACTTGAACCAATTGAGTTTAAGGTCTAAAATAGGGTAACTTCCCATTACCATCCTTTGCCAATGGATCGAACTGAATCATTCCAATCGTCGCACTATTAGGTTGATATATAATTTCAGGACACCAAACCAAAAATGCATGTACAGAATTAATAATTGAATTCTAAATACAGACTCAACAATGCCCCAAAAGTCACCCTACTCATACCATAGTAGTGATCAGTGCTTTATCTATCCAAAATAAATAGATCATTCAACATATAGAACATTTCAACCCAAATTTCAACTACAAAAGGGAATGCATTAGCTGAACGTAGATAAACTTATCGACATTGAAGTCATTGTTTTTCTTCCAAAGTAGAATTTTTGACATTGTGTAATGCGGCCCAAAGAAGTAGATTTCACAGTCACCTCTGGGTAAATAAAACACAGTCTTATCTCAACCACACATTAAACATAATTTCTATTAAGGTAGATCCAAGATTAACCATGAATTTTCTAGGAAACACAAAGCTTATCCAAATACATTTCCTCTAGAGCATAACCATGTTCCTAATACCCTTGTTTAATCACAAAACAATAGTTAAACCATGTACTTCCATACTCACAGAACCTGTAATCATAAGAACATTCAAACCCCTTTAAAATAAAAAAGTACAGGCTTAAACTTCATACAACATTTCCAGCTCATGCAACTAAAACAATCAAGTCTCACTGAATATACTAACATTCTAACCACAAAATTAATTACCCATTTCCTTCAACATGGAACGGTAATAGCTAGAGTTCTTACGGCGAAGCAAACAATCAGTTAATCCAATCTTACACGAAACAACAAATAATTACCGTGGTGTTTTCAAACACATAATCATTAAGCACGCATCCTTTCATGGAGCCAGTTCTTAATCAAATACCTCAGTCAGATAAAGAAAACTTACAACACCTCCAAACAGATAGCAAAACTCCATATTTGATTCACAACATGGAAACAAGAATAATGAAGCAGGTTTCATCCAGGATCCAAATACAACCCAGAACCCCAAATCAACATAAAACCCAAATCATTGTTACTAGCCAAGTCAAAATATGCATATATCATCAGAATAAAGTTTTTCTAATGAAAACATTTAAAGGAAAGCAAGATTTTAATAGTTAGGGCCTATCATGCCTGATAGTGTCGCTAAAAAGTCAAAGAAGACCTCTAAATGTGCTCGCCCCTTCTCTTCTTCTTCCACAAAAGATTAAACAACAAAATATTGTTACCTCCATGCCTTATATATTCCCCATGACACAGAAGTAAATTTCAAACTTTCAAAATTTCCACACAATGAAGAGTAGACGGCTAGTTCAAAAAACCAGTGCTCATGCAGATCAAAAAATGGAATGCATGAAAAACAAGATAACCAAGCAAAACTCCACTTGCATGCCTTCCCAAGCAATCCGCGCTCAAGACCCTATGCAAATTAATTGCATTAATTTTCATTCTCCCGCCTATTTTCCATTGCCACCAACTGCCAAAGTTGGCAAACTCTAAACCAAAATAAACAAAAATTCCCATGCTTAGAGATGCTGCCATGTGAGACTCTTCTTAGCAAATTAACCTCCGCTAACCCTGACAGCACTCCTTGTCCTTCATCCTTATCTTTTCCTTAAATGCCATGGAAACCGCCGCCCAAGACTTGCACCCTCCTTAGGTCCCCTTTCATAGCATTAGTTTAGGATAGGTTAGTGACTTAGGTTAGACTTAGTCTTAATGTCATAGGATATAACCTTAGTCACCCACCTTAGTGTTAGGTTTAGATAACCCTTAGGAGTATCAAGAACATAGTTTAGGACTAGGTTAGATTAACTAACCTTGCAACATTAGGTTATAGTTTAGGTTAAAAACTAATAACCTTACTGATTCTAGTCTAGGTCCACTATATGGGATTAATCAGTAAATAGAATTCAAACAAAATAAAAATTCCCGGATCGATTCCGATTTTGCATCGCAATTAATCTTTAGATAGAAAACTTACACATATTTCTTGGCTTAAGATCCGTGTCCTTTCTAATTCTATGATGACTCGAAACTAGATTTTGATTGCAATGATCAGCCAGAGTTAACCTCTGAAATCCAACAAAACTATCCTCTACGGACATATATTTTTATACGAAGGAGTTTTAAAAAGAACTTAAACATTCAAAGTTCAGTCAGACTTAGTAACTCACGAAATGTTAATACAAATTTGTTCATCTTGCATAAAATTAAAACATTCCTTAGATCAATGCAACTGATCCAAGGTTGAGTCATAATGGTGGATAAATCCACAATCTTCCAGAAATTAGATTGTACTCATATGTGAAGGATGAAAGAAAAAGAGTCTAAGCATATTCCGGTTAAATCAAAGATCTTAAGAGCAGAAAAGACATAACCAAATCAAGCATGACTTCCCGAAACCAAAGGAACATGTCCTCATATAGGAGAAATCACATATCAACACTTGAATGCTTAGGAGAAAGTAACAACAGTTTAGGGTGTTACATGCTTCCCTCCTAAAAGATTCATCGTCCCGATGATTACATCCTTTTATTTATCTTCTGGTCAATTAATTCTTTTACTCACTAAACAAATTAACTATTTCAAACTTGAATAGTTTCAGAAATCAGTATCATGTTACTATTTATTCAACCTAAATAAATGTTTTCCCCAAAAATGGCTTACTTAATGACATGTAAAAGATAAATTCATAATTTTAAAAAAAAAAATTGTATCAATCAATGATTCGATTCGTTAAAAAGAAAGGGAAAAGCAGTTTTCATCTCTTCTAGATTTTCCCAAGTTGCACTTTCTTCATTAAACTGGTCCCACTGGACCTTACATTGTTGTATTTCTCGATTCCTCAAATGCAATTGGTGAGTTTCCAGCACTCGAGTGGGTTTAACCACGATTATTCTTGGGTCTTGGACCTGCAAGGAATTCCAATTTAACACATGTGACAAGTCTGAAATGTATTTCTTAAGAAAAGAAATATGGAAAACATCATGCATTCATGACAAAGCAGGTGGTAATGCTAATCGGTAAGCTATGGGATTGATTACTTCGACAATTTCGAAAGGTCCCACAAAACAAGGTGATAACTTGGCAGCCTTGCCAAAAGTTATAGAACTCTTTCTTGGTTTAACACGAAGAAAGACATTTTCACCAAGTTTAAATTTTCGGTCAACCCACCTTAAGTCAGCATAACTCTTTTACCTATCTGCTGCTTCCTTCAATTGTTCACAAATCATTTTAACTTGTTGTTCCATTTCAGTAAGGATTTCAGGCCCAATTACCTCTCTATCCTCAATGCTATCCCAACTAACAGGGGTTCTGCATTTTCTTCCATAAAGTGCCTTGAAAGGTGCCATCTTAAGAGAAGAGTGATACGTATTGTTGTATGCAAATTCAACTAATGGGAGATACTCTTCCCATTTATACTTGTTGATCCATGCAATACATATGTAACATATCTTCTAACACCTGATTTACTCTCTCAGTTTGTCCATCCGTTTCCGATGATACGTAGAACTGAAGTTCAGTTTAGTTCCAAGAGCTGCATTAAGCGTTTGCCAAAATCTTGATGTCATTCTAGGATCCCTATCAGATATTATTAATTCTGGTACTCCATGTAATCTGAAAATTTTGTGCACAAATCTTTTAGCTAACATAGGAGAATCATCCTTTAGATTTCCAGTGATAAAATGAGCTACTTTCGTTAGTTTATCAACAACTACCAAAATAACATCATGTTTATTTCTCGACATAGGCAGCCCTTGTACAAATTCCATGCTTATTACTTGCCATTTGTACTGCGGTATGCTATGGGGATATAATAAACCAGCTAGGTGCATGTGTTCTACCTTCACCCACTAACATTCAAGACAATGAGTCACAAAATTAACAACATCCTTTTTCATTCCTTTCCAGAAATATTGTTGTTTTAGATCAACAAGCATTTTAGTAATACCCGGTGTCCAGAAAAGGGTGAATTATGAAATTCAGCTAACAATTTCTTTCTCAAATCATTAAGCAAAGGTACGTATACTCTATTTTCATAACATAAGATTCCTTCATTATCAAAATGAAAACCTTTATACCTTTCATCTTTTGGATCTGTAGCAAGCGCTGTTTTTACTTGTTGAAAGTATATATCAGATTCCAATGCACTTTTCACTTCATCTTTAAACTGAGTTCTTAATGTTATAAGAGCAGAAATGTGCTTCCTATGACTTAGAGCATCTGCTACTCTATTCTCTTTTCCTTTGATGTAATTAATATCAAAATCATATTGAGATAAAAACTCTAACCACCTTCGTTGTCTTGCATTTAGATTAGGCTGAGTGAAAATATATTTCAGCCCTAGATGATCAGTTTTCAACTCAAAAGGTTTACCAAGTAAATAGTGCCTCCAAACTTGAAGTGCATGTAATATGGCAGAAAGCTCTAAATCATGTCGGGCATAATTCAACTCATGTAACTTAAGTTTTCTACTTTCATATGCTATGACATGATCATTTTGTAACAAAACACCTCCAAGGCCTTCCCGGATGCATCATGTACAACAAGAAACCTCCATTAGGATCAGTACGCTTAAAAGAGGTGCCAAAGTCAATTGACTTTTTAAACTTTTAAAAGTAGATTCACACTTATCATCCCAAGCAAATTTCTTATCCTTTTTCTGCAATGAAGTTATCGGTGCAGCCACTTTAGAAAAATCTTTAACAAATTTTCTATAATAACCAACAAGGCCCATGAAGCTTCTTACTTCATGTACATTCTTTGGTGCAGGCCACTCGGTTATTGCCACTATTTTAGAAGGATCTACAACAATTCCTTCTTTACTTATAACATGACCTAAATAATGAACTTCGGTATCAAAGAAAGAACATTTGGATAACTTACCGTATAACCTTCTTTTTCTCAAAATTTCCAAGACTACTTTCAAATGCTCATTATGCTCCTCAACACTTTTAGAATATATGAGAATATCATCCAAGAATACAAGCACAAACTTGTCCAAATATTCTTGAAAGATATTATTCATTAAGTTCATAAAGCTATGGGTGCATTAGTTAATCCAAAGGGTAAAACCGTGAATTCATAATGTCCGTACCTTGTCCTGAAAGCTATTTTATGAATATATTCTTCTTTAATTCTTAATTGATGATACCCAGATCGAAGATCTATCTTGGAATAAACCGATGCTCCACACATCTAATCAAATAAATCATCTATTCTAGGAAGTGGGTATATATTCTTGATTGTTGCCTTGTTTAACATCCGATAATCAATACACAATCTAAGTGTCCCGTCTTTCTTTTTCACAAATATCACTAGCACTCCCCAAGGTGAAACACTTGGTCTAATCAAACCTTTAGACAAAATTTCTTGCAATTGAGCCTTAAGCTCAAATAACTTTGTAGTAGTCATCTGATAAGGTGCTTTAGAAATAGGCTCCGTCCCTGGTTTGATTTCAATGGTGAAGTCAAATTCCCTTTTGGGTGGTAAACTCGGTAATTCTTCCAGAAATACATCCTTGAAGCTTTATAACAATGGGTATCATTTCATAAAATAACTATCTTCTTCTGTAGATTCAGATATTTTTACCGCATATAAGGTACAACCCTTATTTTTGGCCTTTTTAAGTTACATAGCTGACAATTTCCTAACTGAAATTTCCCGTTTTACACCTTGAATCTCTACTGTTTATAGATCATCTAAACATCTTATATATTTTTCAAAGCAGTCCACTTTTGCTTTATGCTCAGCTAACCAATTAACGCCGATGACAACGTCATAGGATCCCAAAGGTGCAACATAGAGATCAACTTCAGTGGAAAAGTTAGGTAAGTCAAGGACTACCCCAAAAAGACACATACTAACTATATGAACAGAGTTATTACCATACTGTATAGTCCATGATTTATCCATTTTTCCAGCTTTTCTTTTAAGTTTCAAAGTGAGTTTACTAGAAATAAAACATTTAGTAGCTCTGTATCAAAAAGAATAGTTACAGGTATGCCAAATAACTTACCAGGAACTTCTATAGGTGTCACTTGCTTTTCAACTTGCTTGTTTGCTACTGCAGCATGTATCTTATGCTACTGATTACAATCATCCTTCTTCAAAGGACATTGGTTTGCGTAATGATCTTTGCCACAATTATAGCAGCCTCCTACAGGTCCCTTTTTAGGCTCAAAATTATTTCCAGCCTTAAAATTATCACGTTGGCCTCCATAGGACTTCTGCCCATTATTATAATTCTTGGCAAAACTATTCCTTACATTTCCAGTAGGCTTGTTCATTGTCGTTTTCTTATTATTATCCACTGAAAACTTATTTTTGTTGCCAAACTTTTTCCATGGCCCTTTCTTGGGTGCAAGAGAAGCTGAAGAAGGGTTTGGAATCTTCTTCCGCACTTCCTCTTTATGAGCAGAAATAGCCTTTAATTTTTGTTCCTACCTTATGGATTTTTCAACAACCCCTTCCATAATGGTTGGGCTGTGAACATCAACCTCTCCTCCAATCATGGGATTCACTCCCATGATGAATTTGTGTATTCTCGAACTTCTCATCGGGCTTTGATATCTGCGGTACGTACTTGAGGAGTTTCGTAAACCACTCCCGCACTCAGCCATTAGCTTCCTTGAGCTAAGTTCTAAAATTCTGTCATTTTATGATCATAGAAAAGTTGTGGCAACCAACGTTGCCTAAAATAGCCTTTAAATTGATCCCAAGTGATGTTAGTTTCATCAATATTTAGCTCAGCCTTATGGCTATCCCACCATGAAGATGCTTCATGGGAAAGCTGATATGCTCCCCAAATAGCTTTGGTTTCATCCGAGAAGTTTCTTATTGTAAATTACTTCTCCATTTTGCTGAACTAGTTCTCACT
This sequence comes from Taxus wallichiana var. yunnanensis, assembly GCA_018340775.1. Classification (NCBI taxonomy): domain Eukaryota; kingdom Viridiplantae; phylum Streptophyta; class Pinopsida; order Cupressales; family Taxaceae; genus Taxus; species Taxus wallichiana. The sequence goes on along the minus strand of CM031240.1, from coordinate 324,865,128 downwards.
CCATCTCCTAATGTGGTGCTTATCCTTTTTATATCATTAGTGAGTTCTGCTGCCAACCTGGCCTTTTTGTTTCCTAGTTGGATAGGTACATTTCCATTGTTATTACTAACACCCATATTGGGGTTGTCCTCAGGAGGTGGCTGATTGTTATTACCAGCTTCTTCATCCTCATCATTTCCCATCACTTACTGTTCAAGTACAGCCAAATGATCTCTTGTGTCCAACAGGGTAGCAAGGATCTCATCAAGTTTTTGGGTTGTTGCTACCCCTTCCTTAGGTGGAGAATTATTCACAACATTTCCCCTTGTTCTAACCATTTTCTGATTACAAGAAAATTCAGGTTTTCATCAGATTATGGACACAATAGGTCCAAGAGCTGCAACCTTCAGCTCTGATACCAAGATGTAACATTCTCATTTTAATACTTTAGAACAAGGATTTTTTTTTATTAATGTTCTCTTGTTCTAAATACATAATTTAGAACACACATATCATAACAATCATTCTTATAACAGATAACCATATGCAACTATAATGACTCGGTGTACCATCGATCTATTCATTCCATGACTCGGTGAACTACCAATCTATTCATGCATAACTAGAGACCGAGTCTTCAACTCGAACACTTCATTTTTGTGGTTCTCTTCCCTATTTCAAATTCTAAGTGCTCTATCCAAGGAACCTATCTGAACAATTGTTACTATTATTCATCGGCATCACGATCCTTAGACTAGGTGACATAGGACAATGCAATCAGCAGCTTGTGATACTTTGGCCAAAGGTTTGAAACATACTGTTCATATTACTTCCTTGAAAATATACTCGTCAATCTGGAATACGTCCTTCACCCCACTCTAATGTTATATAGAATGTCTTATACTGACCTATGTCAGTCCCCTTGTCCCAAGTTTTCACTCTGGATCGGATTAAAATCATAATTCACGTTATAAAGATGCTCTTGAAGACTAGGGGGCAAGTTGACATACTGGGTCAACCAATGTTAGGCCTGTGTGTCAAGGTACCCTGGGTCTCTAAGGGCTACCTCATAACTTGTCTATGGTCCAAACTAGTCCCGGAGGGAAATCTTGATCGAGTCTCAGGTGTGTAAATCTTAACGATCGATACAGAAGGGTGTTGCCATATGTCATCTGCATTGTTGTATCCTCGAGAAGACCCTAATCTTCTCAAAGGTACAACCTTGTAGTTGACATGTGTCAACATCCTACGAAACAACCTCGGAAATATGTACATACCTCCAAGAATTTACTTATGTCAAGTTATATTTGGATTATAGGTCCACCTTATTAGGTAGCCTTCCCCAACCCTGAGTTCAACACTCTTTGAGTTACCTTTTGTAATTAGGTTCAGTTTCACAAAAGGGTTTTAATTATATTTAAGATTGTTTCTAGGTTTCCAGTTGGTACCTAACAACCTTGTATTCACAGAATAGGACAATAACCATTTAAGTTTTCCCCATTAGGAAAATAACTAATCCAACGCAAGGGTATGTAACAACCTTATAGACTGAAACATATCGGACTTAATACCATTAAGTCATTGTGGTTTATAACCATCTATATATTGCTTTTGAATTAGAACATTATGAGAGTATTAAAATTTTATTCCAGTTATAGTTACATTTTAGGGCATAGTTCACTCTCAACTTTCCCTAATAATGCAATGGTCTTATTTACAATTTAACCACAATCATAAGATATAAGAATTACTAACCAGAAATATGTAGTATTCAGCCACATAATTAAATAAGGCTTACTTAGGGAATCCATCTGGACTCCATTGCATAGAACAATAAGAATGCACACTCATTCATACAGGTAATAGGAAGATCAATCCAACAAATAAGTAACACAATCCACATAAGTAATATCTCTCCATTTCGTTTATTTCCAAATCTATACAATTACAATCTATGCACTTCGGCATACTTTAAGACAATAGCCTTCAACAAAAGAAGTAACTTTCTTCCATAATACAATTTGAAATACAAGTCGAATTCTTCATAAGAACCAGATTAAAATAGTCATTGCATCATATCAGATTTTGTCTGCCTTTACCACTTACGATGACCATCTGCAAAAATTGCTAGCACGGGTCAGTTCAGTGAACTGAGCATGATAAGCACTAATCCTTAAAATAATTGCATTCCACTAATTGTTTTCATTAAACAATCCTATTTAAATGACATCGATTCCATCAAATCCCAAATCATGATTCACACTAGTTTTCTTTCTACCCATTATAATACGACTCTATATCATAACTCAAATTACAGTTATAATTTCAACTTTAATCTATTTCGATGATTCATCTTATACAAGAAAATAAGAAGGAACAATATGAATCTTAAGTACCTAGCCATCCGAAAACCGAGAACAATAGAAATTCATGTTTTTAATCAACTCCTAATTAAAAACTTAACCATTCTAAAGTATACATCCAACAGGTTCATATACAAGCAATTTGTGCAAAGGAATGGATTACTGCAACTTGCAAGTCCTCCTAACAAACTGCCCATAACCTTATTATACTAATTATCAGTCAACGACAGGTATGCAAGCAATAGCTACTGGATTACCCTCCCTTTTTTTTGCAAGAAGATAACAGCTGAGTTCTCAATAAGACCTAACACAGCTACAAAACGAAAGGAGTCTTCCAAGATAAGATCTCACCACTTACTATTTCTCTACACTTACTTTTAACAAATCCTGTCATCCCATAACCCTACTGTAGAGTTCCTTATAGGAATTCTAAAGAAGAGAACACTATTATTCCCAAGGAGAGTATAAACACTTCATAATTTGAAACCCTTTTACAATTTTCCCTTCTCAACTTAGAGGAAGAAAACAGAGAAGATTAAAACTCTATTGTAATCAAGTTCAAACTAATTAACTTCCAAAAAGTAATATACATCTCAAGTTCCATCAAGGAAGGAAAAGATGAGTAATCCAAACATCTAAGTTTAACCAATAACTCAAGTCAGGTAGAGTCACCTTCAGAGTTTGCCAATGGATCCTACGGACTATACATTAAACAACAATCAATAACATTTTATTTATATAAAACATTATAAATGGTAAAAATCTATACAACCCCGATCTAAACAACAATCACATATCCACCACTTTTGAGTTTAAGGTAAAATAGGGTAAATTCATTACCAAATGGTAAAAATCATTCCAATCGTCGCACTATTAGGTTGTTATATATTTCAAGACACCAAACCAAAAATGATGTACGTAATCAATAATTGAATTCTAAATACGGACTCAAGAATTCCCCAAAATTCACCCTACTCATACCATAGTAGTTATCAGTGCTTTATTTGTCCAAAATAAATAGATCATTCAGTTGCATATAGATCATTTCAACCCAAATTTCAACTACAAAAGGGAATGCATTAAACGAAGATAAGCTTATCGACATTGAATTCATTGTTTTTCTTCCAAAGTAGAATTTTTGACATTGTCTAATGTGGCCCAAAGAAGTATTTTGGAAAATAAAACACGAAAAGACACATCAAACATAATTTCTATTAGTGCAAATCCAAGATTAACAAATCGAATTTTCCAGAAACACAGCTTATACAAATACATTTCCTCAGAGCATCATGTTCTACTATGAGACACTAAATTCGTGTCTTACGACCCTCGTGACCCGCATCCCATTTCGCAACCTAACCTCATTACCTAAACTTTACACAATTATTTATTAATTACCTCAGAATTGATAAATCCCCATCACCTCACCTCGCCACCTCATTTTGCCACCTCATCATGACCTAGCCCTAATCCTAAACTAACCTAATTAAAACCTAAAACTTGGTCTACACCTACACCCATAACTAATGACCCCTTTCTCGCACCCAAAACCGACCTTCTAGTCACTTGACCAAGCCCGCAGCTGATCTCTCGGGAGAAAAGCAGGGAAGGTGGGTGATTTTACTAAAAATAGCCTACTTTTTCCTTACCGATGCCGGTTCTACTGACCGCCGCTTACGCAACCGCCATCGGTTCCTCAGAATGGGCTCCCCAAACCAAAACAACGGATCGGAATTTCATTTTGGAGATCAGTCGAAGGATTTCTGGATCAACAGAGATTATTGGGAGCGAGGAACAGAGTCCAGATCTTCACTTGACCAAGCAGAGACGAGTGGAAATACCAGAAGTGTTTACAGCAAAGGAGATCAGCTTGCATCTTGGTCAAAACCAAGAAGTCACATCTTGCATGTCCTCTCGTTATAACATTTCTTATGTTTCTTGAATCTCGCCTCCTAAATCCGTTTCGAGTCCACTACCCAACGTGCTATCAGATCTAACTCAAGTATTCTTTTACCTCTCATCATCTCATTTCCTAATATCATCCATAAACCAGCTTTACAAACACCATAGCTACAAGAAGATCCTATAACCCACCGGTATCGGTTATCGAAGAATCGCATCGGCTATCGCATCGAACCGCATCGGTTCCTCGATCAAAACCAAAAAACAATTTTTCCCTACCCAGTTCAACGAAACAACTTAATTGATATTTTACAGTCTTTTGTGTTAATTCATATTAGCAGGGAAACTGACCACCTTCGAAAGGAAGTTTTATATTTCCTGGGCCCAAGGCAGTTTCCTCATTTATTGTTTAATCAAAATCTTGTGGTCTTGTGTTCTTATTTGCAGGTAGTCCTTCCAAGACAAAAAGGAGTTCTTCGCAGTCAGTCTGATCTTTCTCTACGGTACGCGCACACCATCTCGACATTCTACAGGTATTCCTCCTAACCCTAACCTTATCTGTTTCTAAAAGGAACGAAACATTTCCGAGTGAAACATTTTGGCACGCCCGGTGGGACCCATTTTGGGTTTATCTTTATTTCTCGCTTGCTTTCATATAGGGAGCATACTTGCTGTTTTCTTCTTCTAAAGATATTCACGAGGTATTTTATTATTCTGGTAAAAGAACTTGCTTTGTTTTTGCATCTTGCATTAGTGAAAGTCATCTCTTTTGCTTCATCGAATATCACTTTCGATTTGGGTTTAAAACACATGCATTGCATTCCTGCCTGTTGTTTTTCAATTCTAGTGAACATAGATTAAGTAACAGGTCGTACACGTGGGGGTGATATCCACGGTATTGACAAGAAATTAATCTTACATTCACTGCACAACACATACCGAATCACTTCACAATTAACACAACAGCTCAAACATCCCCCCTTTTTCCGCGGTATTCCTCCGCCCGATTGAGGTAACCTTATAAGCCAAAACAACTTGACATTTCCCCTAAGTCTCTTGTTTAGGATTCTGACATCCTTCTACGTCTAAAGGCATAAGCCCACGATAATTAAAATTAACCCTAGGGTTAATCTCTGGATTTGCGTGTGCATCTTGCTTGTTTTTAGTTCTGTTTTTCTTTCTCATACTCTGTCTTCTGTGATCAATAATTGGACAAGTATACTAAACGTTGTTAAAAATCAAATTAGCAGCCTTTTTATATCTTGTTAGCCTGCTTTTTACACCGATCATGCTACTTACGACCGACGTCGGCTATAGTATAACCGACATCGCACTAGACCGAAATCGCCATCGTTTTTTTCCAATTCCCGACAAACCAAAGAACCTACCAATTTTACTAGTCCGAGTTTGTTTCTATTCCCGATGATTAAAACCCTACCGTGAACTTCTGTCCATGGTTGTTATCATCACTCAAAGCAAGCCGCCATGGTTTCACATGCTTGCTCTGCTTTTTTGCCCGAATCACCCCCTTCACCTTCTCGTGGGGAATCCTACCGATACCAAATGAGGTTCCTAAAATTCCCGTGGGAGATAAGGACTTTGCCAAGTTTCTGGATGCCAATTCTAGTGCTGCATAATACTATTTGTCTCATACCCCCGACCGATCACACACTCCGATGGTCAGCTCCTTAGGTATGCCTATCAAGATAGCTGCTCATTTAGCTCCCACTCCGCCCGATAATACCGCCTCGCCTCGCATCTCTAGCCCCGCCTCCCAATCCGACGGCCGCAGAGGTTCATACGACTCCGATTAGCTTTCCTTTTGTTAATCTTGACCCCACATATCATTACCACCGACCGCCCCTACCTCATCTCTCTTGCAGATCGCCTCCGTTCATGACTTGCTTTCTCTCCACCTATCCACACGAGCTTTCCTTCTCAAGCTCCGCCTACCTTTTCATTCCCATACACGTATCCAGTGACCTCAACATCCTATATAGGACACCCCTATTCAGTCGCCTCAACATATTCATCCTCCACACCTTATCAACACTTAACCCCACCAGTGTCTAGCGGTGGTCCTTGGTCCAATCTGCCTCCATTCACCACAACCACACCATCATCTCATCCAACCACTGACTTAATTAAACAAATGATGGACAAAATGCAAAACCTGAGGCTTCGCTTCAGAAGTCGTAGAGCCTGACATACGAGCAAGTTTGTCGGGAGCCCATTCACCCTTCTATCCCCTTCATTCATATCCTCCTCAATGGGAGTTGCTGAAATTTACTCGCTTTTAATAAGTAAAGAGGATCCTCAACAACACTTGCGATCATTTAGACATGCTTGTTATTTGATTGCTCATGATGATGCCTCATTACTCCGCACCTTTCCCATGTCCTTATCAGACCCGCTTGAGTGGTACAGTTGCTTTTAACCCAAAGACTCAATCTTCTCTTTAACCAACTAGCCCAATCTTTCGGATCATTTCTCCATTAACATTGCCAAGAAAGTATCTATCACGACCTCTATGCCATCCGACAATTTGAGGACGAATCTATCGCAGATTTTGTTGATGATGATGGCGGGCCTTATCAACCAACTTACGATGCCTTGCCTCAAACCGAACTTATCGAATCACTTTTACGCGGCTCGCGCTAAGCACATCTCCCCTACCCTCCAAATTCAAACTTTCCGTACATTCGACGAGGCCTTTACTATGGCTCAAAATTAGAAATTCGAGCCTTAGAGGAAGAGAAATTGCGGTCACAACAACAAAACTCCACTTTCCGAACTCCCGATTCTACCAATAAACCAAATACCACCACTCCTCACGCGTCCACTTCTTCTAAATCAAAAGGAGCTGTCCACGCGGTGATGGTCAAATCCCAACCACCGTCCAATACTCCACCAAAAACCACCTATAAATACAAAGCCGAGCCCATCAACTACACTCCCTTGGGAGAAACCTATGGTGTGATATTGGAAAAATTGCTCAAAGCAGGAGCCATTACCTTACCTCCTGTTAAACCTCATTCCGGGTTTGATTCCACTCGCGCCATACCTTCCTGGTACAAAGAAAATGACTTCTGTAACTTCCACCGCGTGAAGGGACACAGTCATGAAAACTGCAAGATGTTGAAAAACATAGTGCAGGAAATGGTTGACGCAGGGGATATAGCTCTCGATAATCCTAACGCCCCTGCTAACCGAAATTTGAAAATATTCAACAAGCCATTCCCGAATCACTCGTCCAACAGTAACGTAAACCAGGATATCTTAACCGAGGAGAGTGTTCATGAGATCCATGCAGTATTCGATACCCAGCCAAAAGCCTCTATCGAGAAAATTTTGAATCAAGCCTCTTCACTAACACAGGATCCCGAACCTCCTTTACCACCATCAAGCCAAAGCGAAATCGTTCCTTTACCCATAAAAGAGTTAACTGCCCAGACTTCTCTTCCCATCAATGAGTCTTCTTATACCACATCCCTACAAGACTGCGAACGGATGTTATCTAATTTATCTATTTCCCAAACGTCCCCTTCTACCACTCTTGCTACACAAGAGGAAGGCTCGCCACTCCTTTTTACATCCTTAGAAGAGAAATCTCCTACACCAACATCACCAAATTCTTTAACCATAACAGATCCTCTCAAACACGCCCTCCTACCTATTAGTCCCTCATCACCTAAATCTTTTCAACGACCAGTCGACCTCTTAACATCTATGGATACAATGCCTCATCTACCCCCTGTATCACACCTACAAAGGACTCGGAATCACAACCCGCTCTTTCTTCCGTACAAAAGTTCATATTCACACGTGAGGACTGCCATTCCACGTAAGATGACAGTTTCTATGGGAACGTTTGAGTAGGCCATATTCTACTCAAATGCAAATGACCGATCCTGATGCCTCCACCATATACCCGAAGTGCTTACAGAAGCTTAAAATGCCCATGTTCTCACCTTCACCCCCCTCACCTCTACCAAATGCCCCGTCCACTTCTATTAACTTAGCCAAATCTTCCCCTACGCTTGGGACCTCACCAATGCCCAGTCTAACACACCCGCCTAAGCGACTCGATTTATCCAAAAATAAACCCGCCCCGCCACCTAGGAGACAAACTCAATCCGTGCCTCTATCACAATCAAAACCCTCATCGTCACACCCACCTTCCATATTGGGACCTCATCCCTCCACCTTACATCAATATATCATACCTCCTGCGTTTTCTTCAAAACGACCTACGCCTTCTACACCTATACAGAGATCAAAGGGTATAACAACATCGTTACCCCAGCGTATCCTATCCACCTATCAACCCTAAACCAATCCCATCATCAAAGGATTTATTTTCTCTCGTCACTCCCTTTCTCCGTGGTTGTTTCCCGCTACCACGTCATCTGTAGCCTCATCATCTAACCAGCCGAACGTAACTTCTGTGCCAAAGAAACCACGTTTAGTGAAAAACACGTGTCAGCACCCCTCGGCTAAACCACCACCCGTACGAACCAACCACGCCCAAACATTACCAAAACCCGCACAACCAATACCCTCATCCGATTTTGACCCCAAAGGATCTTACGCCAAAATCCTTGCTATGTTGTTGGTGGAGAATGCGACCATTTCCCTACCCCCACTTAGACCTTATGACCCGTCTAAACCTCGACCCACTAAGTTATGATGAGTCTAAAATCTGCGCCTATCATCACACACCAGACATGATGTGGAGGGATGCAAAGCTTTAAAACCATCCTTCGTCAACCACCTCTCCCTGATAGAAAGGTTAAGAAAGACAACTTACGAAGGGAGAGACCTTTAGCTTCAATTCCCTCTACTATATCATTTGTCCCCACCTCACCAAGATCTATCATTATTACAACCCCACCTCTCAAGACCATGAATTATCCCAACCATCTTCCTCATCTCAGTCTACGATTAATATGATTAGTGTCGCTACTCGAGGACAGAAAACACTGGGAAAGCGAAAAGAAAACACACCATGCGGCATCTCTTTCTCCTTCAACCATCCCGATTGCACCACCACCTAAAGTGGTTATTCGCGACCCACCTATCCCGCCTCTAATGGAGTTGCCCACCGAACTATGATCAAACAAATTCATCAATCGCCCGTAAAATGACACTATATGATCTCATTCGACTTCAATCTCATCGACAAGCTCTCGTTGAAATTCTTCAAGGGATCGAGGTCTTACCTAATGAAACCCCGCCTGCATTGCCTCCATTCTAACACCCAATCACGTTGCTCTCTCACCAAACAATCCATCTCCCCACCACTTCCGCCTCTCGCATACAAGCAGCCGCCGCCGCTGCTGGCCTCCGAAGACGAAATTATCGACTTTGGTGTAGAAGATCCTGACCCTGCCCTTTTCATCTCAGCTTACGTCCGGGACATTCGGGTACGTCGTGTTATGATTGACGGGGGCGCCAGCCTAAACATCATCTCTTCAAAAGCCTTCCAACAAATGAATATCCCTTCTAGTTGCATGTGTGCCAACCCCATCATGTTGCGGTCATTCAATGACGCTATTACCTCTACCTTAGGCACCGTGATCCTCAACATTCGTGTAGGACCGCGTACTTTACCCGAACTCTTCTATGTCCTTGAGGGAGAGTTCCAATATAATATATTGCTGGGTCGCCCTCGATCCGGCCATGGGATGCGTTCCCTCAACATTACATAGATGCATAAAATTTGAGTACGAGGGGAAGTCCTACACCGTAAAAGCTGATCCTCCTCCCTTTAAAACCTGCAATATGTTATATCGTCCTAACGATGTGCTTATACCAATCAAGACACCCATACATTCAACCCAACCATCCTCTTCAAATGTACCTCAACCATCCACCTCAACTGCACCTACGCCTTCAACTGATGAAACCACCGTCGCAAAAACCACTTCCCTTCCCGCAGCTAACATCCCAACCTCCGACCCCTTAGTAGATGTTTTTCAACGCCTTACGCTGGGGGAGTACCGCCTATATAATGTTAGTTCTTTCCCTACCCCGCAGGAGTACGGACAATTACATGCACATCCCACCTACGACCGTCGCGTGGGGGAAGTAATCTCTTACGGACCACCCCATTGCCGCACCAACCTAACATATGGGGGTGTTGACGCATCTTCCATTACCCCTGAACCTCCTCTTGGTGTGGTCCCCTTCCAATCCAATTTTCAATACCTGACAAATCGTCGCTTCGCCCTCACCTTCTTGACTCGCTGTGCTTGGAAAGGCTTTGGTTTTGGTCTTTATGAACAAGGCCGACATACGCTCATCCCCATCACCACACGCAAACATAATGATCGCAGCGGGTCTCGGTTTTCCCGAAACACCTACACAGAGACACCTCGTGTCACCGTATTCGAAGAAGACAACGCACCCCTACCGAACCATCATCACCCACTTTGCCATCATCACCCACAATCGATGGACCCCGAATCTATCCTCCTAACTTTTTTTTTTTTTCATAAATGCCATCTTCATAGGTCCTCTCACTTATCAACGTGATAATGAGGACCCATCTTCTCTTCCCTTTCGTATTCGCACATGATCAAGAGGATTCGCCTTCGATTAATGTTGTTGAGTGCCGGATGACGACTCCATCCTCACTTACCTTGGGGCGATTTACTCCTATCTTCAACGTGCCTTACCATCTCAAACTCAAACCATGTTGAATGAGTCTACTATTGAAATCAACATCCACACGGAGGAGGATCCTCACATTGTGAAGATTGGACAATCCCTTAACACATCAGAACAAGCTGCCTTTACTACCTTTCTCCGTACCCACAACCAAGCTTTCGCTTGGTCCTACGCGGACATGCCAGGAATTGATCCTACCATTGCCGTCCATAACATCACCCTAAACCCCAATTCCAAACCACCAAACAAATTGAGAAAAATGCACCACGCATTGCCCTCTTGGTCAAAGAGGAGCTCCAACGACTCCTTTCTGTTTCCTTCATTCTGCCTATTGACTATCCTCAATGGATTTCTAACATCGTGCCTGTCACGAAAGCGACGGGGGGACTTCGGATATGCACGGATTTCCGGGATCTTAACCTTGCTTGCCCTAAGGATGACTTTCCCTACCCAAGATTGATCAACTTGTTGATCTCATCAAGGGCCATGAAATGCTTTCTCTCATGGATGGCTTTTCAGATACAACCAAATTTTGGTCGCACTCCGCCGATCAACATAAGACCGCCATAACTCCTCGGGAACCTTCGTTATCGTGTCATGCCGCTTGGCCTTAAGAATGCCGGTGCAACCTATCGGGCAAGCTATGACCTACATTTTTCATGACATTATGCACACTATCCTCAAGATTACGCCGACGATCTTCTTGGCAAGTCTAAACATCGCAGTTGAACATCTCGATGTTTTAACCATTATTTTCGATCGCTCGTTGCAATATTCTCGTCCGCCTTCAACCAAAGAAATGTGTCTTTGGTGTCCTTTCGGGAAAACTTCTTGGTTTTATCGCCTCTTTCATGTGGCATTGAGGTCGATCCATCTAAAGTAAAAGCTATCCTAGAAATGCCCCACACCCAAGAACCTCAAACAATTGCGTAGTTTGCAGGGGTAAACTTCAATCCATCCGGCGCTTTCATCTCCCAACTCTCGATCGATGTCACCCTTTTCATCACCTTTAAAAAGGGACGTTGCCTTTCAATGGAGTGAGGAGTGTCACCAAGCCTTCGAAGCTCTAAAAACTTATCTCTTGCAGCCACCCGTGCTTATCCCACCCCAGGACGACCGCCCTTTCTACCTTTATCTTTCCGCCACTGACCATGCTATAGGAGCTATGCTCGCACATCGGGACTCGGCACGCCGAGAACAGGCCGTTTATTATATAAGTCGTACCCTCGTGGAGTACGAGACTAGGTATACACATGTAGAAAAATTGTGCCTAGCCCTATCATTCGTAGCCACCAAACTCCGACATTACCTCCTGAATCACAAAACTTTTGTCATCACCAACACGGACCCCATTCATTATATGTACGCCAAACCACATCTAAACCAACGCATCGCTCGATGGCTCATGCTCCTCGCCGACCTTGACCTTGAGTTTATACAACAGAAGTCAATCAAAGGACAAACTCTTGCAGACCAACTTGCGGAGGCCCCTTTACCTGGGGAACAATTTACCAATTTTACATTCCCCGACGAACTCATCGCCACTCTTTCACTCGGGGAAGAGTCGTATCAAATGACCCTCTTCTTCGATGGATCTAAATGCTAGCACGGCGGAGGAGCCGGCGTTGTTCTCATCCCTCTTGACGCTGAACCTATGCCTCTTTCATTCCGGCTTGATTTCCCCTGCACTAATAATACAAAGCTATAATACGAGGCCCTTGTTCGGGTCTCCAAGTCAGCGATACACTTAGGCATCAAATCTATCAATATCTTTGGTGACTCTCAATTGGTAGTCAATCAAGTTATGGGCATCTACCAATGTAAAATGAGGAACTTAAGTACAAACACCACGTGAGTCACTTCTAGCCTTATTTACTCACTATTCTATCCAAACCATTCCCGCTCCACTAACAAATTTGTGGATACTATGGCTTGCTTAGCCTCGCAAATTCCCGCCGCACCAACCGACTCAATTATTCGTTGTGGTCCAAAGAACTTTTGCACCATCCTATTCAACCCCGATAGTTTGCATGATAAATACCGTGTCTACTAATTCACAGGATACCCGGTACCACCAATTTCACGACTACCTTACGATCTCTCGTTCTCCCACCGACCTTACTAGTAACGGCAAACGTGATTTTCTTAAAAGTGTTTCGCGTTATGTTGTCATGGGAGGACTCTCTATAAACGTGGCTTTGATGGCATCCTCCTTCGCCGCCTAACCGGGCGCGAGGTCACCTATACCATCCAACAAGTCCATGATGGGATTTGTGTTGGACATTTTAGTGGCTCTTGCTGTGGCTAAACGAATCCTTCGCCTAGGTTATTATTGGCCTACTCTCAATAACGACTGCTACGAATATGTTAAGTGTTGTGTTATGTGTCAACAACATGCCAACCTTCAACATACTCCTAGCCATCCGCTGCAGGTCGCACGAGATCTTTGGCCTTTCTCACAATGGGGTTTAGACCTTATTGGTGAGATTCACCCAACCTCTTCACAACGTCACCGTTGGATAATCACAGCAACCGAATATTACACAAAATGGGTAGAGGCCATTCCACTCATTTCAATCAAAAAAGAAAAAATTGTCGAATTCATTAACCATCACATTATCTCGCTGCTTTTGGTATTCCTCATCGCCTAATAATGTATAATGGTAAATCTTTCAAAAACAAGTTGTTACAAGACCTTTGTGACAACTTTGGTATCAAACTTAGTTTCTCATCGCCTTACTATCCGCAGGCCAATGGTCAGGCTGAATCTTCTAATAAAACCCTAACCAAAATCCTCATGAAAGTTGTCAATGAATCTAGAAGAAATTGGCACGATCACATTCCCTTTGCCCTTTGGGCTTATCATACTAGCATTCGTACTCTCTACTAATGCCACACCTTTTCTTTGGTATACGGTGCACCGAGGCTGTTTTGCCTCTCGAAATACAAATACCCTCCCTTAGAATATCTCTTCAGGATATTCTCACCAACGATGATTTCCGCCAAGAGCGGTTAGCCCAATTAGAGCTTCTTGACGAACGACGTCTTACAGCTCTCGATCACCTTCAAATCTATCAAAAACGCATCAAGCGTGCTTATGATAAGTGACTTCATGAGCGTACCTTTAAGGTTGGTGATCTTGTCCTCAAAGAGAATCAACATGTAACCAAACTAGAAAAGAGCAAATGTGAAAATTTGCTCCCAATTGGATTGGGCCTTATATAATCACTCACACTTATGGATCAGGCACTTATCGTTTAGCTTCGCTTAATGGTAAGCCTGAGCCTGAACCCCTTAATGCCCTGCATCTTCGACCATTCTACTGTTGAATCTAGTGTTATATCACTTTTTATCTACCTACTGCTCGTCCCTTGAGCTCATTTACCGCTACATACACTCTGTTTTCTATATCTCAAAATAAAATCAAGATCACATTCTCACCTCCCCTTGACGATGCCTTTCCCTTTTTAATCTAGTCCATGACTTCAAAGTATTAAAATAAGCCGTATTCTTATGGGATTTTCTTGAGTCAAACTTCCTACCAAACTAGATGCTTCACGCCAAAAGAACATCTAGCTATCTAAATTATATATAGACTCGCTCCTCGAAGGACAAATATATGCCAAATTATTGCTGCTATTATATATAGATCTGCTCCCCGAAGGACAAATTTATGCACAAATCATCTCTACTACTATAAATAGATCGCTCCTCGAAGGACAAATATACACAATAACCTTTTATCGAAGCTTCTCACATTGATCAGCTTCGTGAAGACCTCAAGAATAAAACAATCCATATCCCTGGTAGACTTCCCACATTGATCAGTCTATATTCAGTCAAATAAAAGCCTCATTCACAAGAACTTTTTGGGTCATGGACTTGTCTATTTAGGGTAGGTTCTCTTTCGTCAGAACACTCACTTTGTAACAAGTTCTCTGTATCTCAGCTATATCATTCACCTCACCTCACCATTTGTTTCAACTCAAGGGACGTAACGTACGCTCAATATATTGTGATCATACCACTCTTTTCACCTATTGACTTCTCGTCTATGCACGGTACCTAGGGTTTCAAGCTCGTTCTACGTTGTGTGGTTTGTTTAGCTCTTTTCACCTACGGAGCGCTCTTTCCGCTTTGCCTCGCATCTAGGATTGTGTGTTGATTTTAATCAGGACATGGTTCCCTTCTACTTGGGTAGGCTAACTTTCGCTTCCCTTATACCTTTTACAACATCACCAATTCATTTTACCTTACCAATATTAATATCAATATTTTTACCAACCAACCAATTGCCTGAATTCACCTCTCCCTGGTCCTAAGGGAGAACTACATCGGTCTGAGGCCCTTCCTTGCTTTGTGCAATGGGCTATGTAGGCAGCACTTAGGAGACATGGGGTCTCCCAAGGTTAGCTCGACCATCCCCTACCATAACCTATCATGTATGGTAAATATAAATATTTTTGTGTATTCTTATTTCATCACATTCCTCTTTATCCTTTTTTCAAAACACCGAAAGTCAAAACGAAAACATTCTTAGTATTATAACTCAAATCAACATACATATCTCGCTTTTATTTAGATGTTAAACAAATACATCTTCTATCATCGACACGCAGGTCGGTACTTTATTTATTCTTATACCTTGCTAACATTTATTTAGACCTTCACGCCTCATCCCGAACTAGGTGATGATCGTGATCGCGACCCTCTCGCCAGCCTCTCTCGTCCTCAAAGGTACCACGGATATTGGTACCGCCACCGATCTGCTAATCTCTCCTCGTAACATATGAATATGCCTCTCTCGCATGGAGGACTCCACCTCTAGTCTCGCTGCTCGTGACTCGCAACCGCTAACAATCCTCTTGTCTCATTCACTGCGTTTGAGCTCACGCCGAACCAAACGCCGCAGCTCGATCCTCTCTCGCTGTAATCACGCATATGTTAGGGCATCGCGTACACCTCGCAGCTCGCTACCCACCATAACCTATAGGCCTCTGTCATTCCAAAGCATCTATTACATCAAGCGATCGGGCCGCTATCTCCTCGGGCCCTTCTAGAGGTGTTGGCCGGGAGGTGAGAATGCCGCCTCGCATCGATCCTCATATATGGTCTATAAGCTCGGTATGTCCCGCACAAATCCAAATTGTCGCCACACGTGATCTATAGGAATCCTCTCATATTCACCTGGCCTGTGCCCCGCGATCCACCTCAATCGCTCTACACCCCTCAACTCCTCAGCTATGTTCTCGGTTACCATATAGTTCCCGTAAGGCCTCCAACAGATATCCGCAACTGTCACCCTCTCCCATACTCCTGTAATACTCAATGTCACCCGTCACGGCTCGGGATCTTGCCTCTTGTTCGCCTCTCGACCCAATGCTCCAATCCCAACCTCTCGTATCTCCGGCTCTCTCCCGCTGGATGGATCGGCCACTGTCGCACACAAACAATGTGCCCATAGGCCCAACAAAGGTAATAAGTATGAGCAATCCAAAGTGTCGCCCCGTGATTTCGCCTACAAGCCCATAAACCCTCGTATAACTCCGCCAAATATGCAGTGCCCATGCAAAAGTCACGCTTCCTTTCTATCATCTCCCGTATAACACACATCAATGCCTTTGAAATCTTCCCCTTCCGCCTCGTAATGCATAATACCCTCCCGCTATCATTAATATTATTGCTAACCTTGTCTCCTCAGGATGTGCTGCATACATTACCCCATATGTAAATGATAAACCTCGCTGTGTCAAATCTCGTGCGTATGGACCAAATACTGCGGTTATCGCTCCCCGTGCCACGCTAGGTAGTGCCTGATATACTGGTTCTCCTGTAATAGGGAGTCTCAAAATACGGAACACATCTTCCAATGTTACTGTCATCTCCCCTGTTGGCAGATAAAAGGTATTTGTCTCGGGATTCCATCTCTCAATCAACGCCTGTAACATACCATGGTTACGTGCGATTCGTGAATAATAACGGATTCCACTTAACCCCAAACGATTTATCAATGTCCATTCCGCTGGTGTTACATCCGCTCGGATTCGTGACAACAGCGCTGGCACACTATCATTCATCCTCAACCCTGCCTCTGCCTGCATACACCAAAACAACAAACAACCATTCAATCCGTCAGGGTTTTTCAAACATTCTGGAAATTCCTCCAGTAACCGGTATCGGTTATACATAACCGGTATCGGTTCAGTAACCGATACCGGTTCTCCTAACCGCTACCGGTCACTGTCAATTACATACACCTTCCCTAAAAACAACCACCTACGACAATAATTTGCTCGTTTATTCCTTTTTATACATACAAACATACCTGAAACCCCTGATTGCCTACCCCGTAACACTTACCTCACCTGCAACCCTTGTTATCATGTTTTCTTTCTCATATCTACCCACCTACTCTCCCCCATCTTATTCACAAAACATGCAGTAGTCAAATCACAAACAAAACGTTACCTCTTGGTTTGCAGTAGCTTGAGGTGGCCCTTGTCTTCCCTCTTGTCCCTGCCTGCTGGATGTTTCTCCTCGTCCTGCCATTATTACCACCTTTTTCAAACCTGCCTTTCTGTCTTCTGAATCTCAGATCACAATCACCTTCCCTGTCTCTTTTCTCCTTATCACTCAAATTTCTCATGCAATTACCTCGTCTCAACTGTCAAAAGCGCCGCGTCGCGTATTTAACTTCTTGCATGGCTCTCAAAATTAGAACTTAAGTTGCCACCCTAGCTTTTTTATTTTTAGAAAAGCTCATACCTAAATAACCGGTATCGGTTATGCAACCGATATCGGTCTACTACCTACCGCCGTCGGTTACCTAACCGATATCGGTTACACACCTGGCCTTTTGAAACATCGTCTTTTCTTCATTTTTTTACCAAATTTTTGTCGCGCCCGCCTCTTTTCCTGCATCACAACACCATTATCCATATTTCTCCATCCACCACACATATCATTACAATGTCCATAACATCATCTATTTTACAAAAACAAACAAACCATCAACTAAGGATACCACAACAAAACAAAAAACTATCTATCTATACATCATCATTTGGATCCAACTCATCAGATACATATATAACAATGTCACAAAACCAGCCCAAAACGTGCAACATTTCATCACATAACACATCATCCATATATCAACATGTCAACTAAACTCATCCTACATTCTATATCACAAACCATCGACAAAATACTTAAACACATTTTTGAACACTGCATGTGGATCAAAACATCATCTCTATATATATATACAAATTTGCAAATATACAATGTGCCCTGCATCGGGGCCTCTGTGATCTCATCATACAACTAAGCTGCACGCAGCCGCAATAACTATCCAAAATCTCGACTGGCTCGCAGCCGGTCCTCATATCAAAATATACTCGCTCGCAGCCGTATCATCAATATACAACCCATACTTGACTCGCAGCTTGGTCTATAATGAATCAATAAATGAATAAATGTAGGCACGCAGGCCTCTATCAACACAACCGGTTCGCAGCACCGGTGCCCCGTCCCTATACAACAACTATGTGGGGATCCTCGCCTCTCCCCACCACCTCAAAGACCTCTCCTCGCTGGTCCTCGCAGTGCCTCTCGCCTCCTACTCGTAACGACACACCGGCCGTGGCCGCACCTCCTGTGATCTCTCGACTATGGGAGGTCTCCGCTCGGTGTGCCGCATATGGCTGATACTCAGCTCTGGTATTATCAAGGACATCCTGATAGTACCGGGCCTCCGCCTCGCCTCCATATATCTGTCCCGTGCCACCGTAGGTACTGGGGCTGGTCCCCGGACTCCTACTACCAAAGGCTCCCATGTGCTCGTGATGGTGCCGCTGGTGGTGCTTGTGGCCATGGTGGTATTCGGCTCGTGCTCGGGCCGTGGCTGCACTGCTGCACGCCGGGTGGTGGTGCTGTACTGTCTGGCTGCTACGGGCGCATCGGTACTACCTGCCGTGTGCTGCACTCGCACTGTGGCCGTCTTGGTGGTGGTGGTGCTTTGCTGTACCTATCCTCTACACTCGGCTAATGCCTCGTAGGACACTCTATTCGTGCTCGTGCAGAGCCAACCGTCCCTCGTAATAGCTTACACTCGACCCCTAGCTGATCTCTCTCTGCCACACCACGCTAAGTCTCTGGCCGTGCGGGTCTGTGCTACCCTCACCACTCTCTCGACCAGCCCACCAAACCCTCGTATGCTCCGTGCACCCAAAGATCATCTATGCCATCATCTCGCTGCTTCTCTCGCAACCCAATCTGATCCAAGGGCTGTGGTGCAGTAGTGGGGCTCTACATCATCCCTCTCCGACCGAGGGGAAGGGAGGTGGCTCGCCCTGCCGCAGCCCCATCTCGCCGCGTACTTCTCTAGGGTATCCTCTCGTACTCTCCTGGCCTCCGTCCTGCTATCCAGAATGTATACTGGATCAGACGCAACTGTAAGCGGGCTCCTCCGTGAGGGTGATGACCTCTGTAAGGTCTCCATACAATATCTACCGCTGTCAGGCCCTCTAATACATGCCTGTAATAGGTGACATCCCGCCCTGCAAGCACTGCTCGTGGCTGCCCCACGACCCCCAACCACCTCTGAAAGCCGTACCTGTATATGACCTGTGGCCCTGGCTGCTGCGGTAACCCTACTGGCCTGATGCATATGATGTGCTCATATGCCCAACAGTGAAGTAAAAATGTCGAACAGATACCGAATCGCCTCATCCGGCGATAACCCCAGAGCTCTCTGTATAACTGCACCAGATATACTGGTGCCCAAGCATAACAGGTATGCTCCTCCACCATCTCATGAAGCACCCCCATCAATGCCCGTGGAAAGCGGCCTCCCTCTGAGTCCGGGAGGGCGAAGCAGGTGATCCCAATCATCATCAGCACAGCCAGCCGTGTCTCGTGTCGATGCGCATGGTACATGTCACCATACCCAATGCTCACGCTGTGATAGGTAAGTAGCGCGGCTGCATCTCCAAAAACCTGTAATATGCTGTCCCATGGCAGCTTCGAATCTACCTGAAGATCGCTCTCCTCGATAGGTAGTCGAAGGATGCGATACACATCCTCCAACGTGATAGTCATCTCCCCAGTCGGGAGATGGAACACATTGGTCGCCGGATCCCATCTCTCGATGAGGGCGACCATCAGGCTGTGATCTCTCTCTATCGCTCTGTACCTCTGGACTCCACCGAGTCCCACCTCACGCATGATCACCCAAAGAGCTGCGGATATGTGTGGCCGCATCCGCACCAAACAAAGTGGGGCATCCTATCTCGCATCGATTGCAACCGCCGACGTGCTCGCAAAACCAACCCACATCTTTAGACCTACTTTTTATCACAACATCTACTTTATCCTCTAAACCCCCTTTTATCCACCCCACCCAAAACCCAAACCCACTCACCCAAAACCCAACCCAACCCATCCCACACTCAACCAAAACAAAACCCAAACCCACCCAACACCCAAAACCCAACCCACCCCACCCAAAACTCAAACCCACTCAACCAAAACAAAACCCAAACCCACCCAACACCCAAAACCCAACCCAACCCACCCAACACCCAAACCCAAACCAACCAAAACCAAACCCAAACCCACCCAACACCCAAACCCACCCAACCAAAACAAAACCCAAACCCACTCACCCAAAACCCAACCCAACCCAACCCACACTCACCCAAAACAAAACCCAAACCCACCCAACACCCAAAACCCAACCCATCCCACCCAAAACCCAAACCCACTCAACCAAAACAAAACCCAAACCCACCCAACACCCAAAACCCAACCCAACCCAACCCACCCAACACCCAAAACCCAACCCAACACCCAAAACCCAACCCACACCCAACCCAACCCACACTCACCCATAACCGACCCCGGTCCTCCTCCCACCGATGCCGGCCAACGAACAACCGCATCGGTAACCCATGCACCCATCCTCGCTTAAAATTCGCGACCGATGCCGGTCCGCTAGTGACCGCATCGGCCATCGAAAATTTGCCACGCCGAACTCGACGCGGCCTACCTACCTTTCTACCCACCCAAACACCCTAAAACCTACCCACCATGCCGCCTTGGCCTCTTTCACCTATCTACCCTCCCCCTTTTTCAAATCATTTCCATTTATTCATTATTTTCTACAAAACATTATATTCCTACCCAAATCCCAAAAACAACATAATGCAATAAAATGCACAAAATAAAGAGTTCCGAGTTTACCCGCATTTACGACACGACACGCTCGCCGTGGTGGGATAGGTGGTGGTGGTCCACCGGTCCAGCCCTCCTCGCTCTCCCGCCTGTGCTATAGCTCCACTCGATCTGCTGGGTCCCCGCCAATCAACTCTGCCGCTCCTCCTCACACGGCCCGCAAACAACTCACTCCTCCAAAGAAAAATAGCTCCACCTCACTCAATAAACCTCCAATCTCAACTCTCCACGTCAGACAAGTCAATTTGGTTTTCAAAATAACAAAGTGACAATGACAAGCCGTATTTTTCTTTTTATAGGTTTTTCGCCCTTAACCGATATCGGTTTCATTTTGCCCTAATGAACCGGTATCGGTCCCTTAACCGATATCGGTCATGTGGAATCGACATCGGTTTGTCTTCCAACTTTCCCCCAATTTTATTTTTTGCCCCTATTTACCATTTGCCCCTTTTTAACCACATATCGCCTATATCCACCCTTGCTGAACACCATTTGTTTCCTATTTGGCCCGACCCAAGGCCTCAACCTACCTATTTGGCCCGACCCAAGGCCTCGCCCTACCTATTTGGCCCGACCTAAGGCCTCGCCCTACCTATTTGGCCCGACCCAAGGCCTCAACCTACCTATTCGGCCCGACCCACGGCCTCAACCTACCTATTTGGCCCGACCCAAGGCCTTAACCTACCCATTTGGCCCGACCCAAGGCCTCGCCCTAACCTATTTGGCCCGACCCAAGGCCTCACCCTACCCATCCGAACCGACCCAAAGCCGCCACCCAACAACTTGGCCCGACCAAAAGGCCTCACCCTACCCATCCGGCCCGACCCAAGGCCGCACCCCAACTTGGCCCGACCCACGACCGTATCACTTCAATACCATACCCACAATCAACATTTTATTTTTATCCATCCATCATGTACCTTTTGTTCAATCGAGCTCACCTGTTCGTGTTTTAGCATGATTAGGGTCCTTGACTTGATCTGTCGACCAACTTTGCCTAGACCTAGATCAGACGTTTATCTCAACCAAACTAACCATTTGTACCGCCAACATGCCTAAACGCTTCACCCGTACCTTACCCGTTATATACCCCGAGCTACTTCCTATGCCTTGATACTAGGATTATATCACCCTTGTTTGGATAAACTATCGACCTTTGCCTATACATCGCTGGTTTGCTCGTCAAATCATGTACCCTAGTCGTACTATTGCATTTCAACATGCGTCTGCTTCCTTGGACCTACCCCACCACCTTACCATCCTCTCTACAACATGTACCCTTTATCAACCCTATCCCTGATTTCCCGTTCACTCAATCTGTGATAGATTTGAGGGGGATTACCTATATCCTTAACATGAGAAACCACTTCATATTATTGTCCGCGCAGCTTTACAGAACAAGCTACACGACAATAAGGGGCTAATGTAGACACCAAATTCGTGTCTTACGACCCCTTGTGACCCGCATCCCATTTCGCAACCTAACCTCATTACCTAAACTTTACACAATTATTTATTAATTACCTTGTAATTGATAAATCCCCATCACCTCACCTGCCACCTCATTTTGCCACCTCATCATGACCTAGCCCTAATCCTAAACTAACCTAATTAAAACCTAAAACTTGGTCTACACCTACACCCATAACTAATGACCCCTTTCGCACACCAAAACCGACCTTCTAGTCACTTGACCAAGCCCGCAGCTGATCTCTCGGGAGAAAAGCAGGGAAGGTGGGCGATTTTACTAAAAATAGCCTACTTTTTCCTTACCGATGCCGGTTCCTACTCGACCGCCGTCGGTTACGCAACCGCCATCGGTTCCCTGTAAATGGGCTCCCCAAACCAAAACAACGGATCGGAATTTCATTTTGGAGATCAGTCGAAGGATTTCTGGATCAACAGAGATTATTGGGAGCGAGGAACAGAGTCCAGATCTTCACTTGACCAAGCAGAGACGAGTGGAAATACCAGAAGTGTTTACAGCAAAGGAGATCAGCTTGCATCTTGGTCAAAACCAGTAAGTCACATCTTGCATGTCCTCTGTTATAACATTTCTTATGTTTCTTGAATCTCAGTCCTCCTAAATCCGTTTCTGAGTCCACTACCCAACGTGCTATCAGATCTAATCAAGTATTCTTTACCTCTCATCATCTCATTTCCTAATATCATCCATAAACCAGCTTTACAAACACCATAGCTACCAAGAAGATCCTATAACCCACCGGTATCGGTTATCGATAACCATCGCCATCTGGTTCCTCTCGATCAAAACCAAAAAAAATTTTTCCCTACCCGGTTCTAATGAAACAACTTAATTGATATTTTACAGTCTTTTGTGTTAATTCATATTAAGCAGGAAACTCACCACCTTCGAAAGGAAGTTTTATATTTCCCGGGCCAAGGCAGTTTCCTCATTTATTGTTTAATCAAAATCTTGTGGTCTTGTGTTTTTATTTGCAGTAGTCCTTCCAAGACAAAAGGAGTTCTTCGCAATCGGTCGATCTTTCTCTACGTGACGCGCACACCATCTCGACATTCTACAGGTATTCCTCCTAACCCTAACCTTATCTGCTTTCTAAAAGGAACGAAACATTTCCGAGTGAAACACCTATCATGCCCGATAGTGTTGCTAAAAAGTCGAATAAGACCTCTCAATGTGCTTTCCCCTTCTCTTCTTCTTCCACGAAAGATTAAACAACAAAATATTGTTACCTCCATGCCTTATATATTCCCCACGACACAGAAGTAAATTTCAAACTTTCAAAATTGCCATGCAATGAAGAGTAGACGGCTGGTTTGAAAAACCAGTGCTCATGCAGAGAAAAAAACGGAATGCATGAAAAACAAGATAACCAAGCAAAACTCCACTTACATGCCTTCCCAAGAAATCCACGCTCGAGACCCTATGTAAATTAATTGCATTAATTTTCATTCTCCCACCTATTTTCCATTGCCACCGACTATGCAAAGTTGGTGAACTCTAAACCAAAATAAACAAAAATTCCCATTCTTAGAGATGCTTTGCCACGTGAGACTCTTCTTAACAAATTAACCTCCGCTAACCCTGGCAGCACTCCCTATCCTTCATCCTTATCTTTTCCTTAAATGCCATGGAAACCACCACCCAAGACTTGCGACCCTCCTTAGGTCCCCTTTCATAGCATTAGTTTAGGATAGGTTAGTGACTTAGGTTAGACTTAGTCTTAATGTCATAGGATATAACCTTAGTCACCCACCTTAGTGTTAGGTTTAGATAACCCTTAGGAGTATCAAGAACATAGTTTAGGACTAGGTTAGATTAACTAACCTTGCAACATTAGGTTATAGTTTAGGTTAAAAACTAATAACCTTACTGATTCTAGTCTAGGTCCACTATATGGGATTAATCAGTAAATAGAATTCAAACAGAATAAAACATTCCCGGATCAGATTCTGATTTTGCATCCAGTAATTAAGCTTTAGATAGAAAACTTACACATCTTTCCTGGCTTAAGGTCTAGGTCCTTTCTGATGCTATGATGACTGAAACTAGATTCTGATTGCAATGATCAGCCAGAGTTAACCTCCGGAATCCAACAAAACTATCCTCTACGGACATATTTTTTTATACGAAGGATTTTTTAAAAGAACTTGAACATTCAAAGTTCAGTCAGACTTAGTAACTCACGAAATGTTAATACAAATTTGTTCATCCTGCATAAAATTAAAACATTCCTTGGATCAATGCAACTGATCCAAGGTTGAGTCATAATGGTGGATAAATCCACAATCTTCCAGAAATCAGATTGTACTCATATGCGAAGGATGAAAGAAAAAGAGTCCAAGGATATTCTGGTTAAATCAAAGATCTTAAGAGTAGAAAAGACATAACCAAATCAAGCATGACTTCCCGAAACCAAAGGAACATGTCCTCATATAGGAGAAATCACATATCAACACTTGAATGCTTAGGAGAAAGTAACAACAATTTAGGGTGTTATAAATACTATTCACGGTAAAAAGTGACTTTACCATGGTAACTACTATGCACAAGAAAAACAATGTTACCCTCCAATTTTTTTCCGACTAAGTGGGAATATCTTTTCGTAAAATCCACCAACGAGGAATGGTCTCAAATGGAACCAAAATGTCAACACCAATCCGGCACTATGATAATTCACCACCGGAACTCCTTATGCTATGATTATTTACTAATGCACAACCTTTAGTTTGGTGGATGTAATCTGGAAACACAACAACAAACATAACACAAGAATACCATAGACTATGATAAGAAGGAATGATGATAAATTTGAATATCAATGTAAATTATAATATCAACATAAAATTGTTACAATCTCACCCATAAGGTACTTCAAGTGTTACTAACTTCACTTGCTTTCCAACAATAACTATGGGATAAACTTCACAATTACACCTCTTAATGGATTCTTTAACACACCTTCAAAATGATGGCTTCCTTTACACACTTACTCATACAATATTTCTCACTACTTCCTTCTATGTTAAATGAGGGGGTGGCCTCTTTATTTATAGGAATTCAGGCTTATCTACCCTATCTCTAAGATAGGATAGGAAATCTCTTCCACCAATCATATTCCATGCCTAAATTCTTACCTTTACATGTAGGCTTATCTTCTAAGATAAGATAAACCTTATCATCTCACATGGGTTCCACCTTTTTAGACTTTTTCACAAATAAAATACACAAAATATTTATGACATCACTCTTTCTCCTTATTACAAATATAATATTTCTTATTCCTAATCATGTAGACCCTACTTCTCTACTTACCCCAACTTTAACATTTTAACATTACTTTGGACCACTTACGACAAATATTTACTTTTTACCACAACATTCCTATTGTACTTTTGACTATTACCGTACTATTATTGGTGGCATTGTCTTGGCAGCGCCGTTATCTATCTTCTATCGGACACTACTACTAATTATACTTAACAACATCCTATTCCTAATACATACATTAATGAAGTATAAATTACGAAGGAAAATTTTAGTGTTGACAGGACTCTATAATGGAAGTGACAGGGGCCTACGAAGATCAAATAACCATGTGTAGGATAAATTAAGAAATCAACTCACGTAAAGCAAATCCAGGCCTTAAATCCATTCTACAAAGTTACGAGATGAGCAAGAAAATATAATACCGTGAGTAAAAGGAGAAAAAGCGAGCCATCACAAACCAAGAGCAAGAAAGGGAAGAAATGACAAAGATACGAAGTCTTCGAGCTAAAAAATAGTTCGAATGAGTCCAAAAATTAGCTAAGTATGGAGGATGTTGTGGAGAGAGCCACGTGTCAGAACAACGCTTTTCCAATGGTGAATCCAAGAAAGGAATTTCAAATGATCATTAGGATTCTATCGTCCAAGGCCCCAAAACTTTCATGGCCGTTGACAATTCTTTGGCTAGGCGGAAGGTGTCGGTGTTAGCTCGATGCAAATCCAAAAAGGACCCCCCAGGTGAAGACTCAAAATCGTGCCATCCTTCCACATAGCAAATGGTCAACAGAGGTCAAAAGGTGGACCTCAAAAAGGGTTAAGTATAGAAGTACTAGCGGAGAGAGCCATGTGTTGGAGTGGCACATCCCCGAGTTGAATCCAAATGCAAAGGCCCAAACAAGCGCTAGTTTGCCACATAGCCTAGGGTCCAAAAAGGTAAGGTAAAGGTCATTGAAGATACTAGACCTATGGAGGGTTCTAAGTGTCACTTCGACACTCCTTCAAAGGAAAAATCTTGTTGGGCTTTCAAACGAGCGTGGAGCCTCCACGCATCCAATCTCTTCAAAGGGGATAGAGTTAGGTTGAATAGTCAATGCATAGTGGCAGGCCGGTAGAGAGTGTCAAGTGTCTAAATGGCGCTAACTCAAGGGTCGAATAGAGAGAGGGTTCTCAAAAAGTTCCGAACACCGCATGTCCCCGATCAAAGAGGTATGCCCGTCGAGCAAAGGACTTAGCCGAGAAATAAAGAAATTGAGTAGGTGGTAGAGGAAGCCACGTGTCAACCCCACGCTATTCCAAGAGAAAGATATAGAGGCCACCCTCAGACATGCACCAACCAACCACGTGTCCCATATTAAAGAAGGGGCCCATTTTTCAAACTGGTTTTCCCACTCATTGTATGGACCTGATACAAACTTTGAAGGGGCATATCTTTCAACTCAAGGCTCAAAATATTGCAAATCTGACACCGTTGGAAAGATCTCGGCTTCACCCATGCCATGGAGATCTGAAACTTTAAGTTTGGGGAGGTTAGGTAAAGGAAAATGGAGAAAACATCTTCAGGTCCATTAATGTGGATCTATCTGCCTCAACAACCAAATCAGATTCGATTTGCTCATTTGTTTCCTCCCCCTTCAAGGCACCGAACTAGTGGTTGATGCGGTTAAAGGCGGATTTGGGGAAGATTTTGTAGGAGGCATTAATAGCAGTAGTTGAGCTTCAACTTGATTTTCCCACTTCTCTCTTTCTTTCTTCTCTTTAATTGAATCTATAAATACAAGGTCGGGATTCATTGTAAATGCTTGGACATTCTTCTATTTTGCAGGGCTCCCTCTTCCCCTTGGTAAGTGAATTCATGGAGTTTCAGACCTTCCATATAGACTGTAAATGATAATTTGCATTGTTACTATTGTAATACATCATATTAAGCCATGAGAGCAATAATACATGTTTTGTGGGTGATCTTCATCCCTTTCTATGTTAATTGTTGTCTTTTGATCCTTCATTACAACTTTGGTTATTTGTGCATTTTGTTTTAAGTGCATTCTTTTGGTTTGTGTCTACGAGCAAAACAATTGTTCATCACTCCTTTGGTGTATCACCCAGTAGCTTAGGTTTTATTTGCTTTGCATTCCTTATTTAACTTTGTCTTCTTGGCAAATTAGACTAGGATTTAGGATAGATCCTCTGTGATTTCATGTATACACCTAAACAAAGGAGTAGGAACCAACCTTAATACTGGAGAGTTTTTCCCACCGTAAAGTCCCACACTTTGGGAAAAAAACTCAATGTTATGCGAATCACACCAAATGAATCTGCCTTAGAAAAGCATATCGATGACTCATTTAGGGGTGCTTTGTGATTTTTACTAACATTTTTAGAACTCTAGGTGGGACAAGAAGTATCCATATTGATTACATTAAGATCAATGTGCACTTACTGTGATTCTAGCTCTAAGAATCTTTTAAGAACTTCACATCTAGCAACTCCAAAAAAATATAATCTAGTGGTTTCAGTAGTCCAAGTTTCCCAAATTCATGAGAAGGATACAAAAAAGTCAAGAACATGAGAAGAAGGAGATTTTGTACACATACACTTGTCTCCGACGAGAAGGAGAAGAGGAAGAAGATCCCAAAATTATCTATCTCCACCAAACAAAGCCTTATCAACACCTCCTCCTAGTAGGTCATTCTTTCAATCAAGAAGGGTGCTCAGGCCAATCAAGATGGCACAACAATAACCAAAACCTTATGTCAATTTCACTAAGCAATAACCCACTCGCTTTGAATGCAAAAACCCGGTCCCAAGAGTAGCATTAAAGAGCATCCCATATTTCACTAGAGAAAATCAGACTTGTCCCAGTGACCATGTTCAAGACATTACAAATTCTCAGTATAATCCATGAGATCATTGAGATGGACATTGTGGTCAAGTTGATAACCTCTTCACTTAAGGGAAAATCTTCACAATGGTTCAGGAGCCTAGAAGTAGGCTCTATTCAATCTTGGGACAATCTGTGCACAACTCTTCACAACTAGTTTGGAGAAAAGGGAGATAACCTATCCTTGCTGGAGTAGCCAAAAACAATAAAGAGAGCTACGAGTGAGAAGTTGACGGATTTCAACCTTATATATCAACTGGGACAAGATTCCAATAGTAGTAAAGCCCACTAATGAAGGTGCCTTCGATACTTTCTTAGAGCTTTGAATTCGATATTTCGCACAACCTTTCCCAAAGCCTATATCCTTTCCATAGGAGTTGAGAATCATTTAATTCTTGCTGATAAACCGGCCCCAAGGCCATCCATGCCTCTATACCCCAATTTAGGAAACCTAGGTACTAGCCAAACACCCACATTAGCTCCTATACCCACCCCTAGGAGTCAAAGTTTAGTTGAAGCCTCCACTTCATCATCTAACACCTCAAAGGAGCTTCAGGAAGTTATGAAACAACTACAAAACCTAGGGAATGAGTTAGTGACCATAAAAATACATTAGGCCCAAAGTTCTATGCCATATCAACCTCAAGCTCAGTATCAAGCTAGACCCATGTATTAGCAAAATAGACCACCAGCCCAGGCTCCAAATCAGAGTCAACACCAAGGGCAACCTCAAGCTGCTAGACCTTTCGATCATATGATCCAAACACAACTTCAACATCAAGAGCATTGGTTCCAACACAAAATAACATGACACAAGAATATGATTGGTGTTTCCCATACAGTTAGCTAGATAATCAATCGATGTGCTTCAATGGTGCACTAAATCAGGACTTGATGGTGCAAACTATTGGTGTTTCACAAGAACCTAGCCATAACAAAAATTAGGAATAGGGAGCTCAGCAAGAGTGATGTAGCCTAGAATTCTTAGATAACACCTAGTCATGTTGGCACATCACTCAGCATAGGTTGAGCGCTCACCCGAAGCACGCCAAGGTACCAGGTCCCTCTTTAGGGTTGTTATAGCAGGATGGTAGCATGGTGAAGTGATAAGGACATATAGTTAGAAACTAATCCATCATTACACAGTTATACCGAACCAGATCTATAAAGGCATGCATTTAAGTATAAATCATCAAGAAATCAATAACATGCAATGATAACACATATAAGACACTTTGGTTCAGCCAATATTCTTCATATATTAAACATGACAACAATACAGAGGCTTGATACAATAATAGTCATGCGCGCATGGATCTATTACAATTATCCATCGATGCGGTCATGAATCTCTAACCCTTCAACATGATATATCAACTAGGTGATTCATCTAATAAATATAGAGCGGGAACTTGCCCTTCACCGCTAACTATGCCAAAAATAGGTCACACGCTAATAATAACCATGTGCCGTTTACAATTATAGCCATACATGTAAGTATGCTATCTATAGATCACTTACAGTTAACTAGAGTGATGAATCTATTCTTAGATTACTTCCATGCAAGAGTGCTTCGATATGATCCTCAAAATATAGACAAAGTGTGGCGCGCAAGTCTCGGCATCACTTTGTGTGTTCCGCATGCCAGCCTCTAAAAATAGACTTGATCTACAAAATCAGCTAAGTCCCGAAAGTCTGACTCTACACCTCCACGCGTGATGCCTTCCTATTCCTTCGTGCCTTCGATCCCATCCTATTTTTCCATGCAGACTTTGTGTGTGAGTTCTACTAAGTGTTTTATCTTGATCAACATTACCCCACACTAATCTCATTGTCACCCAAAATGGTGATGTCCACAACTGAGTAAAGAATAGTTGAAATACAAAATGTTGAATGAATCTTACACAAAGAATAGAAAAGAATTAAAGAATCAAAGAATTATTTAGGCTTCAAGCTCCTCCGTTTCTTTCTGAAGTATCATCTCTAGATACTCCTCCTTTATGTCTGCTTCTAAGTTCTCCCACTCCATTAATTCCTTTTACTGCTTTCTCTCGGAACATCCATAATGATAGATTCCATCTCGATCCAGAGTTAGTTTTCCTTACCCATTCTATATTATAAGCATTATGCTTGACATAGATGTATGCATCCCTTCCAGCACATCCATCTTCTGAGAAATGAGTTTTCCAAGTTCATCTAACCTCTCTTTATGCGGTGCCTGTGTCGTGGCCAATGCCTCGTGCTTCTGATTTACCATAGTTAGTCATTCATCACAGCCTAGTGTGTCATCCTTCATGGCATTTTGCACCTCATTATATTCTTCCAAGGTGTTTTTACCCTTATTAGCGCATTTGGAGTTGTGCATATCATTAAGGCATGATCGGATTTCTTCAACTCCTCTCGAGTGCTTGTAGTAGGCCCTCATATGTAGTAATCTTCCTTACTACTGCAGCCTATGATTTTTCTACCTCTTCTGATTGGGTCCTTGGGATGCTCTGGTATACGCACCTTTTCATCCTCCAATACTAATTTTATCATTGTTCTTACGTAGTGCATTGCAGAAGGAAATTATTTTGGTACCTATGATTCCAAATGTGGGCGTACCTTTAGTATATCATCTCCAATTTCCTCCACCATACTAACAAAAGTCTCATATTTCATTTTTCTCAGATCCCTCTCCTACACTAAACACGCTATTTCCACATCCTTTTCTTTTATCTCCTCTGTCAACGCTTTAATTGTAGCAGATTTGTCAATGTTTCTTCTAGCTACCTCAGCAAATACTTTCACCAAGGCATTTCTTACCTGCTCATCCGTCATAATAGTTGGTTTAATTGTCATGTGCTAGACTTCTGGTGCCTTCTTCAACCTGTCTAGACACACATGATTCTTCACAGACATCAAAATCTAGTTCATCCATATGCATATGCATCGACCATGAAAGTTGCTTTCATGTTCATAATGTCACCTTGTTCTCATCCATAAGCACCCATCCGAATAAATCTTTTTATGCGACGGTGCTCTGGAACCGAGCATGAACAATCATCTCCTAGTCCTCTGCATACCCCATTGTTTGTACCCTTACGTCCTCACTTGTCCAACAAGACCTTGGCCCTTTTGGAATGGCAGCATCAAGGTTAGGAATATTGGTTGTATCCTCATCCTTGCCTTGTGTAGCTTCTGATTGCTCCCTTTCTTCCTCTTCATTTAGTTTTTCCTCCTCCTCATTCTGAGGCTCCTCTTCTACCCTATGATGGATTAGAGATGGAAGTAATTTCTCCTCAGACTCTTCCGCTTCTTCATCTAGCTTGAGCTTTCTTCTTCTCTTCTTCTCCTCAGGTTCCTTTACCGGTGAGGGTCGTGGTGACTTGTTGTCTGTTGGGCTTCTCCTTGTAACCTTATGTGCTTGAACACCTTTCTGAACCTTTGGTCACCCTGCACTACCTCAGTATTTTCTTCTCCTTGTGAATCCTTCATGCTCTCCTCCTCCTATTCACAAGATGGTTGCTTCCTCCTATACACCAAACCACCACTACCATCATGCTCTTCATCCTCTTCCTCATCATCCTGCATGGGTTTAGAAGGCCTAGGTTCTAGGATGTTTTCCATAGTATGCTTCCCCTTTGGTGGTCCTGTGAGCGTGAACTCATTCTCTACATACTTATTATTTTCCATCTTTGTTTTAAGTTGGAGATATATAAGCATGGCCCTGATATCCCCTGACGTTAAGTGTTTCGGTTTGATACTCAAAATCTCTGAGATAATTCTCTCGTTGTAAGCATTCTTCCTTGGATATCCATACTTCTTTCACAAGGTGTGGTATTCACAATCCACCTTGTTTGCATTAAATACTAACCTCCTTGTATTAGTGAACCGATGAATGGAAGCTTGAAAATACCACGCTGTGAACATGTATGGTAGTTTGCACCAGGGGCTCCATGATCCATCCACCATCAAAAACATGTAATAAAAAAGTGTTGGTAAACAACAAACTAAGCCTGCTTCCCCAATACTGAGGGCAACTCCTTTGGTATGCACCACTCATCTTCAAAAGATGCGTAGAGCCCATCATACCACATCTCCACTCTCTCCTTTACCTTGTCTATCATAGACCCCTTGCGCATAGATACTTGTTGAATCTTTCAACTAGAGACTTGTTATTCATGGGGTATTCCCATATATTTTCTTTCTGGTCATTTGGTACTCCAATATCCATGAATACTAAAGAAAGTAAGACAAAACCAAAACTTATCTTACTTCCTATGCATGCTTCCTCTACTATTTGTTCTACAATAAAGTCGACAATGTTGTAAATAACCCCTTCTGACATGCGCTTTGCCACATGCAGCCACATTGAGTTTACTTGTGACCAACGATCTTGGTCATTCAATTTCATAACTAGGTGCGTTGCTGCTTTTACTACCGGATAATCATGTAATTTGTCTATGTCCATTCCATGTGGTCCTTTCTGGTATCCTAGTGCTTTGTGTGTTTCCAATATGGAAACCTTGTCAGTTAGGTCATTTTTGATGTCCTCACCCATCACCTTTAAACCTGTTACTGTGGCAATTAAAATGGGTGTTAGTCTTACCCTTCACCCTACAAAATAGAAGAAGTCCTCATGGACTTGGCTCATCAGCCACCTGTATAATGGTGCATATTTCCCAAAGTATGGGAGCTCATATAATTGGTAAACACCAATCCTTTTCAGTAACTTCTCCCTTGTGTCATCATATATCAAAATCCCATCACCAGCTTCACCCGTCCGTTCAGAGTTAAGTAAATCATCCAACTTCTTCTGATTGTCCTTGGTTTGGTGGTTGTACTCACTTATTTTTCTCTTTTGTATGTGGGAATCCCATTCTTGGCCCACAATTACTTCTTTAGAGTACTGTATCTCTGATAAATTGCTCTTAGGAGTCATCTCTTCCTCCTCTTCCACTACTACCTTATTCTTTCCTTTTGCTGCTGCTGCATCCTTCTTTGGAGCCATTCTTCCCTTTGTGTTGTGTTTCTACACCTTCTTCTGTAACTCTTTAATGGTTTACTTCAAACCCTAACCCGATTCAATCGTACCCTAAATTGTAATCATGAAATCACATGCCCTAACTCTGCTCTATCAATCTGCTTCATCCAAACCCTTCTCTTATGGGGATACAAGCTTCTCCAATACACAAATCTACCTTTCACACTTGGTTTCGTTCTCTTCGCACCTTGAATCGCTTACTCAACTCTTCACACTTAGCTCTTTGTCAAATTCTCGTAGTTACAAGGGTAGAAATGAATTTACATCCCGTCCTTATATAGATTTTCAATTTTTGATGCATTAATTACTCCTCCACCTACCAAATATTTCTCATTTATTGCTCAATTTTGTCATTTCCACACAGTACATCTTCGCACCACAACTATAACCTTCTAGCGTGCCTTCCTACCTTCTAATCACAAACTTCTCTTCAGCGCACGCTCTAGCACCCGAGTACCTCATCACTGCACCTTCTCCTGGTAGTTATCATGGCTGCCGCTTACCTCATGTTATAATTTTCCTTCATTCATCTCCATCCTTGGTTATTTTTGAGAAGCAACCCTTTGTAAATCACCTTTAGCAGCTTACTTCCTCAACATCCAACATTATACCTGGGAGTCACCAACAATCCACCCCATACTAAAAGTATGTGTAGTCCTCTGCACATCAACATGCTTCATATTGTAGTTAGCTTCATGTGCGCAAGTACACTTATTACACAAAAACAAGAACTAAATTGACAAAGCATAGTGACGATGAAAAAAAACACATTAAGGAAATGCATAAAGGGAAACCTAATCTATCTGGAAAAACTACCTTATTACAAACACCAAGAAGACTTATTTATAGTAGGGCTTCAACCTACTTCCGTTAAAGTAATCGCTTTGGGTAGCCATGTTCTATTAATTTCTTCTAACTGCAAGCTCCTAACTCAAGTATGTGAGTTATAACATACGGCCCCAATCATTATGTTTGTGGAGCCTTTTTTCATGTTAGAGTGTGGTACACCTTCTATGTGTTACACTCGGGTATTTTTACGGCAGTCCTGCTCACCGGTGAGTGGGTCAGGGGGTAAAGCCCCCAAAGAAAATTTGCATGGGTGGTTTATTAACCCATGGGTAATGGGTAAGCGTTATGGGCTATTTTTGGGCCCATGGTTTTTCGGTACCCATTGTTTTGATACCCACGATTTTTTCCCATGGTTTTGATACCCACGGTTTTGTATCAAACTGCTTAAGAAATTGTCTATTTATATGGTCTTATGCATATGATAGATAGACAAGCAAATGTATTGCAGATGTGTTTTGAATTCAGGTGTGAATTATGTAGAGTTTGTTGAGCATAGCTCCAAACGGATCTAGGTATTATATTGAGAGAGTGGAGACTTGTAATAAAATTTGAGCAAGTGATTCTTGGTGGACGTAGCCCAAATTGGGTGAACCACATTAAATCTTGTCTCTCTGTGTTGTGTTATTTATTCTACACTTTTATTTGAGATCTGTAATATTTTCTGCATATTAGTTTCTACTATTGTGATTCTGTAAGGGATTATTCTCGCATATTTTATCTCTTATTTCCTAACAATTGGTATCAGAGCCTGGTTTGGTTTGCTGAAGTGTTGAATCGTAGGGAAAGTTTTATCTTGAGTGGGAGCTATGGTAGATGATGGAAGATCTAGGGTTGATAAATTCAACGGGTAGAATTTCAATCTTTGGAAGATGGAGATGGAAGATAACCTTTATCGGAAGGATCTTTATACTCCACTGTCTCGATAAGGTGAACAAACCCTCGAGTATGACAGGATGCGAATGGGATTTGTTGGATCGGAAGGTACTTGGAACATCTGGTTGTCTTGCATATTCCGTAGTATTTAATGTTTCAAAGGAAAAGACTACAAAAGATATAATGGATGCATTAGGGAAATTATATGAAAAACCCTCTACCTCTAACAAGATATTTTTAATGAAAAATTTGTTTAATATGAAGATGTCTAAGAATAGTTCAATAGCAAATCATTTAAATGATTTCAATACGGTTGTGAATATGCTAGCTTTGGTTACAATAGAATTTGATGAAGAAGTTAGGGCTTTATTAATTTTGTGCTCTTTACCTGAAAGTTGGAATAGCCTAGTAATGGCGGTAAGCAACTTGGTTCCAACCAACTCGAAGTTAAAGTTTGAAGATGTTGTAGGGGTGATTCTAAGTGAGGAAATGCAAAGAAAAATCTCTGGGGAATCTTCTACTTCAAGGAATTCTTTGACAGTGGAAACTAGAGGGAGACAAAAGAATAGAGGAAGCTGTGGAAAATCGAAAGATCGGGCAATGTCAAAATCTAAGAGCAAGATTGTATGTTGGAACTGTGGAAAGTATGGGCATGCAAAGAAGGAATGTTGGGAGCTTCGAGACAAGAAGAAACAACAGGAAGAAAACAAGGAGGCAAATGTGGCATTAGGTAATGTATGTCAGGATGCTTTGATTCTTTCTTTACATAATATTATTGAATCTTGGGTTTTAGATTCGGGGGCTTCTTTTCATGCTACTCCACATACACATTATTTTGTTGATTATGTTCAAGGAGATTTTGGGTATGTTTTTCTTGGTGATGATGAGCCTTGTAGAATAGTTGGAAAAGGTTCTGTTCAAGTTAAGATGTAGAATGGGAATACATGGCTATTGAAGGATGTCAGACATGTGCCTACATTAAGGAGAAATTTGATATTGGTGGGGAAATTGGGAAGTGATGGTTGTACTGTGATATTTACAGCTGACTCTTGGAAGGTTACCAAGGGTGCTCTTGTGGTGGCAAGAGGTAAGAAGGTTGGAACCTTGTATTTATCCATTGATAGTACTAATGATTGTAATCTTGTGGCTTCAGATGTAGATACAACATTATGGCACTATAGGCTTGGTCATATAAGCCATAAGGGCATGGACATAATAAAGAAGAATTTTCCGGATATACAGAAACAAGTTTGGATTTATGTGAGAATTGCATATATATGGGAAACAAAAGTGAGTAAGGTTTCTCAAGGTTGGACCTATGAAGAAAGAGAGTAAGTTAGAGCTGGTACATTCTGATGTGTGGGGGCCAGCTTAGGTATCATCTCTTGGGGGTTCAAGTTATTATGTTACTTTTATTAATGATGCAACAAGGAACGTTTGGGTTTATTGTATTAGAAAAAAATCTAATGTATTTGATACTTTTGTTAAATGGAAAGCCTTGGTAGAGAATGAAATAGGTCTTAAGTTAAAATGTCTCAGGTCAGATAATGGAGGGGAGTATTGCAGCAATGAATTTGATGATTATTGTTCTAAGAATAGAATCTGCAGGCAAAAGATGGTTCCAGGAACTCTGCAGTAGAATGGGGTATAAAAAACAATGAACAAAACAATAATGGAACGTGCTAGGAGCATGAGGATACATGTAAGACTACCTCTTTCTTTTTGGGTAGAAGCGGTGAGCACAGTTGTGTACTTGATAAACAGAGGACCCTCAAGTGCCTTGGATGGAGGCATACCTGAGGAGGCTTGGTATGGTAAGAAAGTTGATTATTCATTTCTTAGAGTCTTTGGATGTGAGGT
The DNA here is from genome assembly GCA_018340775.1 of Taxus wallichiana var. yunnanensis. NCBI lineage: Eukaryota > Viridiplantae > Streptophyta > Pinopsida > Cupressales > Taxaceae > Taxus > Taxus wallichiana. The sequence continues at coordinate 324,827,740 of CM031240.1, read as the reverse complement.
TTTTGTTCATATAGACAAGGATGATAAGACCAAGCTAGAGGCTAAATTAGAAAAATGTACTTTCATTGGTTATGGTGGTGATGACTTTGGATATAAATGTTAGAGTATTAAGAACAAGAAAATCATTCGATCTAGGGATGTGGTCTTTAATGAGAAAGTCATGTATAAGCAACAATTGCAGGAAAATAGGGAAGAATCCGAGAAAGAATATGCGGTGGTAGAGAGGATCTTCTAGATGGGAAAGTGACACATGAATCAGTTTAGGAACTACCTCAACAGGAACCCCAAACTCCTATATTGAGGAGGTCTTCTAGGGTAAGAAGAGAACCTGAACGTTTTTCTCCTTCTCTTTATTATTTATTACTCACTGATAGTGGAGAGCCAGAGAGATTTGATGAAGCAATACAAGTAGATGCTAGGAATAAGTGGGAGCAAGCCATGGATGAGGAGCATAAGTCTCTCATGGAGAACCAGACTTGGGATTTGGTGAAGCTACCGAAGGAAAAAGAGCATTGCAGAACAAGTGGGTGTACAAAGTTAAAGATGAAGAAGGAGGAAAGACAAGATATAAGGCCCAGTTGATGGTCAAGGGGTTTGCATGAAAACAAGGTATAGATTTTGATGAGATTTTTCTCTTGTAGTAAAAGTGACTTCTATCGTAACTGATCTTGGAATAGTCGCGAGAAGACTTACACTTAGAACAATTAGATGTAAAGACTGCATTTCTCCATGGTGATTTGGAGGAGGAGCTATATATGTAGCATCCAAAAGGATATGAAGTCAAAGGTAAAGAGGAGATGGTGTGCAAAATGAAGAAGAGATTGTATGGCACAAACAAGCTCCACGTCAATGGTATAAGAAGTTTGATATCTTCATGATGGAGCAAGGTTATATTAGATGTCATTCTGACTATTGCATGTATATAAAGAAATTTGAGGATGGAAGTTATATTATCCTGTGTTTGTATGTTGATGACATGTTGGTTGTAGGTAAAAACATGCAAGAAATAAAAGTACTCAAGAAAAAACTAAGTGAATCCTTTGATATGAAGGATTTGGGGGTAGCCAGACAAATCCTTGGTATGAGGATAACTTGGGATAGGAAGGAACGAAAGTTGAATTTATCTCAGGAAGAGTACATTAAGAAGGTATTGGATAGGTTTAACATGCAGGATGCTAAACCGGTTGGGACTCCTTTGGTAGGCCATTTTAAGTTATCAAAGGAGCAGTGTCCCAAGACAGAGCAGGAAATAAACCAGATGTCCATGGTACCTTACTCATCAGCGGTTGGCAGTTTGATGTATGCTATGGTGTGCACTAGGCATGATATTGCCCATGCAGTGGGAGCTGTGTGTAGATTTATGAGTGATCTAGGTAAAGAGCATTGGCAAGCGTAAAGTGGATTCTTCGGTATTTAAGAGGGACCATGGGGACAGCTTTTATGCTACATGGATCGAGACACCACTTTACATAGTTATGTAGATTTAGACATGGCTAGAGATGTAGACAGCGGGAGGAGCACGACAGTTATATTTACATTATAGGTGGGACAGCGATAAAGTCTGGATTTCACGACTACATAATCTCTGGTGGATTTATCAACCATAGAGGCCGAGTATGTTGCTACCACGAGAGGCAAGCAAAGATATGATTTGGTTACAATAATTGCTTGACGAGTTGGGCCATAAACAGGAAGAAGGTAAGATGCATAGTGATAGTTAGAGTGCTATACACCTAGCTAAGAACTCGCTTTCCACTCCGAGATGAAGCATATATAGTTGGGATATCACTTCATCGGGACAGCTTTGGAGGAAGATAAGTTGAAGTTGGAAGATTCATACCGTCACTTAATCCTCAGTAGACATGATGACCAAGGTGGTCACAAGGGATAAACTAAAGCTATGTTCAGCTTTGGTTGGCCTTCACGGATGACAGTGAAGGGTTAAGAAGCTTGCTCAGTGGAAATCAGTCTCCAAGTGGGAGATTATTATGTTTGTGGAGCATTTTTTTCATGTTAGAGTGTGGTACACCTTTTATGTGTTACACTCGGGTATTTTTACGGTGGTCCCGCTCGCCAAAAGTGAGCGGGTTAGGGGATTCGGGGTGAAGCCCCCGGATGGATGGGGCTCGGGGTGAATCCCCAAAGAAAATTTTCATGGGTGGTTTATTAACCCATGGGTAATGGGTAACCGTTATGGGCTGTTTTGGGTCCACGGTTTTTCAAGTACCCATTGTTTTGATACTACGGTTTTGTATCAAATCGCTTAAGCGAGTTGTCTATTTATATGGTCTTATGCATATGATAGATAGACAAGCAAATGTATTGCAGATGTGTTTTGAATTCAGGTGTGAATTCTGTAGAATTTGTTGAGCATAGCTCCAAACGGATCTAGGTATTATATTGAGAGAGTGGAGGCTTGTAATAAAATTTGAGCAAGTGATTCTTGGTGGACGTAGCCCAAATTGGGTGAACCACATTAAATCTTGTCTCTCTATGTTGTGTTATTTATTCTGCACTTTTATTTGAGATCTGTAATATTTTTGCATATTAGTTTCTACATTACAATTACAGTAAGGGATTATTCCACATATTTTATCTCTTATTTCCTAACACCAACCAATGCACCTTGAGCTTCCTAGACAACATAAAAACTTAGAGTCATACAGAAGTAACATTTGTCTAACCACAAGTTTCTTATCCCTGATATGCCTATCATGCCATGCTTTCTAGCGCACTTTCTCCTGTTTCTAACTCCATCGTGCTATGGCCCAACGCTCATCCAATTGAACCATGTTCTCAATCCGTTCTTCCAAAGATTGCTCATCAACTAGACCTATAGCATGCACAATGCGCAAAGAAGGTAACATAAATTCTATAGGAAGAACAACTTCCATGCCAAACACCAACTGAAAAGGTGTGGCTTTGTTCAATCTCTTATATGTTGTTTGGTAGGCCCAAAGAATAGCAGATACTTTGTCATCCCAATATTTTCATCCCACATCACAAATCCTGGTCAATGTGTGGCTCAAAATCTTGTTGAAAGCCTCGGCGCTCCATTTACCTAAGGGTGATAGGGTGTAGTCTTGTGTAGGGCAACCATAAACTCATCTAACAAATTGATTGTCTCAATTAAAAATGAGTGCCCCTATCACTGGTTAAACTTAAAGGACAACCATACCTGGTAAGAACATTTTCCCATAAGAACCTTGCTGCTGTAGCCACTGTATAGTCCTTCATAGGTGTTGCTTTTTCCCATCTTGTAAGATAATCTATACAAGTAATGATATAGCGCGATCCAGTTTTATGCGCAGCTAGTGAAATAGGCCCTACAAATTCTATCGCCCATTTCTCAAAGGGTTCTACACTTTTAATTGATCGTAAAGGCATCTAATCCCTTTGTCTTGGTCGATAGACACGGTATATGGTCACATGCCTTATAATACTCCTTACAATCCTTATATAGCATTTCCCACCACAAACCCGCAAGTAGGATCTTTCGCGCTTAAAGCATCACCTGCATAGTGGCCACCTGCAATACCACCATTGGCTTCCTCTATTATATCCTTTCGTTCATGCTCTAATACACAACAGCGTAACACCTCATCTCTACCTAACTTGTATAAGTCACCACTGATTAACATGAATGGTACCGCGTGTATAGCAAGTTGCTTTTTCTCCAAGGACGTCATGCCTTCTGGTGTCATCCCCATCCTTAGGAAGACATCAATGTCCTCTAATTCCATTGGTGTGTGTTATAACCTATACAACTGTGCATCAGGCATGGTCTCTTCTATTGTTTGTGCTTCTTCACATGATTGAACTCTAGATAAGTGATCAAGTCCAAAATTATTTTTCCCTAGTTTTACCACAACTGTAAAGTCAAACTCTTGAAATAAGAGTATCCATCTACATATGTGCCCCTGTAAGATGGGCTTGTTCACAAAATACTTCAATGCCATATGATCTGTATAAAACAAAAAGGTGTGGCCAATAGATACTATTGAAATTTTTGCAAGGCATATATCATGGACAAAGCCTTGCGCTCTGTAGTGGTATAATTTTGTTCTGCAGGGGTCAACTTCCTACTAGAAAAACAAATGGGATGATCAACTATACCTTCTCTAGGTTGAGCTAAGACAACACCAATGGCTGTGCTAGAGGCATCCACATGAACATGAAAAGGTTTATCCCATGAAGGAAAGCACAAGATAGGCACGGTAGTAAGTTTCTTCTTCAGTATCTCAAATGCATGCTTTGTTGTGACTCCCCCAATAGAATGTACCTTTCCCCTTGAGTAATTCTTCCAAGGGTGTGGCAACTTTGGCATACCCTTTTATAAAATTCTTGTAATACCCTATATGACCCAAAAATCTATGCACCTCACTCTGACTGGTGGGTGCTTTCAAGCCTAAAATGACCGCAACTTTAGCTAGATCGACTAACAACCCTTCCTTATAGATTATGTGTCCTAAAAGTATGCCAAAGGGAGTAGCAAAGATGCACTTCTTGATATTCAATGAGATACTCAACTATCTACATCTTTCAAACATTAAGCACAAATTGTCACAATGATCCTTAATTAGCCCATAAACGGTCCAATCATCAAGATAGACCTACAAGAAGTTGTGAATAAAATCCTTGAATGCTTGCACCACTATCCTTGAGAATATAGCAGGTGCATTCTTCAATCCAAAGGGCATCATAGTATAGGCAAAGCTTCCCCATTCAGTAGTGAAGGTGGTCTTTTCTTGATCTTCCGGGGCAATCCTAACCTGATGATACCCTAAGAACCCATATGTAAATGAATATATCTCACACCCAGCCACTCCTAATATTTCCTCTGTGAATGGCGTAGGGAAAGGATCTGTAACACATGCTACATTCAACTCTCTATAATCAACACAAATTCAAATCCTACCATCCTTTTTGATACTTATCACCATAGGAATGACCCATTCTGACTCATCTAATGGTCGAATGATCCCAGATTTCAACATCTTGTCAATTTCCTCCTTTACTTTCTCATACAAATTGGGATTCATTCGATAAGGTCTCTTTCTAACATGGCGTGCACCTTCCTTAAGCTTTATCTTCATTTCTCCAAGTGATTTATGCATGCCTTTAAGTTCATGGTATCCTCTTGGGAATAAGTCCTCATAGTCTCAAAGTAACTCTATGATCTTTGCCACTTCTGACTCTGACCAGTAATCCCCAATTATCACTTCCTTAGGTTCAGCTTTTGTGCCAATATTTACCTTTGTTGTCTTCATAGGTTCATGATATGCACGCATATCTACATCCGCATTGTCTAACACCTCACATGCTCCATGTGAATGATCAACTTCCAAGTGCTCAACTTCCTCATCATCAATTATGTAAACCAAATTCCCCTTGTCTTTTTCTAGAGAAGCGCGCTCAAGTAGTATGGTATCATCTACTTCTTCCTCAAAACATGCCCCTATCTCTATCTCACCAAATAATTCTTGAATAAGTTCTTCCACTTTCCCACTTGTCTCCCATGGTTAAGCACTTGATAAAGCTTAAAGCCTTGTTCACTAGTGGTGTAGATGAGAAGAAGTCAAAATTTTGGATCATCCCTGTAGTCAAATTCTACCAATTGCTAGTGTCACGATGTAATTCAGCATATACATACCAAGCACGCGCACACCTTGTAGAGTAGAATAAAACCGATGCAACCAAAGTGAGGGTGGTAATGCTTCCTGTCCTATTGTCCAGAGTCTCTCACACTATTGGATATGATGTTGAACAGGTTGATCACCATGATAAGGGAAAATCTTTGTAGGTGCATTACTTCTTGAAAACCAGTTGATAAGGCGGTCCCAATCTCTCCCCATTCCAAGAGATTATCCATGTGAACCACCCACTAGCGTGTTGCTGCCCCGCACAAATTATATGACAACATATCTCATCTTTTAATCTGTCAGACCTAGTTTCCCTCCATGGCCTACAAAGAATCGCCAGGATCTTGGATCTAGTATATCGAGTACTTGAGTGACCTATACATCGGATAGAGAAAAACCCTTTTTGCACGTAAAACGTGCTTAACTTTGTGCCCCACCAGTTCATAAGTACCATGAGCCCAATTATCACAAGCAATACTGGTAGTATCATTGATTGACTGAGAATCTTCCCAATGAAGGATTCCTTCCTTAGATGGCTCATTGACCTCGGGTCCCGAATAACGTATATAAATTCTATTCAAGTCCTCTTCACTCAAAGGTTCCACATATGGTATGGATTTCCCATCTTGTCAACTCCTTGTTCTCGAAGTGATATACCCATTGTTAAACCTCAAATCAGCATTGTTTACATAACACCAAGGGCACCCAAGAAAAGCTAGGAAGCTATCTACTTCCACAAGTGCTAACACTTTGAAGTCTCCTGTGAACTTGGCCCCTTGTATAGTGATAGATGCATCCTTCAAAACTCCTATGGGAGTAGCTTTTGTTTTGTTTGCCATGAAAAATACATTAGATGATGGCTGCAATGGAGGTCTCCCCATTTGTACCCATGCATCCAATGTAAGTACATTCACTTCCGCACCTATGTCAATCAAAATATTGCTCAACAACCAACCATCCACAACAACATTCAAATTGATCTCTTTTCATAGTCAATGCTATCGGGGGAGATTTTCACATGGAGTATTTGTCTTCATGTCTCAGTTCCGTGAGTAGAGTATTCCCCTTCAACCAATTTCCCAATAAAGGAATAATATTCTCCTGGTGCAACATTCTACATACCTCTCTGATGTCATCAATATCAGACGGGGCCTTTTCTAGTATCCTTATGCTCCAACTTCCGAGATTGCTCTTTTAAACATTGTATTTCACCTTGAAGGTTTCTAAGGACCTCCATAGTTTCTTGATAGACTTCTTTCTGATGAGTTGGATCTGGATACCTAGCATGCAAAACCTCCTCCCTAGTGATTGTCAGCTTCTGTTGTAATACCTCTTTCACGTGTGCCACCTCAACTCGTGTGGTTATCTTGACTATTACTACCTCAAGTTCTAGTGTTAACTTGGGCATCCACTGATTCTCTACCACATGTTGGATTCTAACCATCCTTACACCTTTTTTTCTTGCTTGTGCTGTTGCTTACTGAGATGCTCATACAAGTCCAGACACTCTTCATAACTATGCCCCTTTCCACAAAATGAATAGGAAATGTTCTGCGGGCATTTGCACCTATAATGGTCAGGTGAGCTGCATGTATAGCAAGTTCCTCAAGGGAATTCACCTCTTCCCCCACCTCGGTCTCGTCCTCCATATCTACCTCGATATCCTCATCCTCTTCCACACCTCCTTCAAATATTTTGTTATTCATGTCATGGCACGCTTGATTATAATCCCTATCCTAATGCTCATTATTTCCTTTAGAACTATCAGCCACACTCACTTGTCGCACCCCAATATCAATGGCATCATGGATCTGGCTAATCAATCTACAATCTTCAGTATCATGGGTCGTGGACCTACAAATTTTACAAAAAGAGGATACATTCTTCCTGATCGCGTGTTGTAGTAAGGGGCAGTGACTAGCATCATGATTCAAATGGAAAATCTCATAGTCTAACAACAGTGAATGTATAGATCTGCGAGGGAAACTATCCTTGGTGTGGCCTTCCACTTCACAATCTATACACCAATTCTGAGCGCATCTCATGAGCTGAGTTTGCTGATAATTTCTCTAACTATTTCACCATAGCTGCTATCTAAGCCTCCAAGAATGGACTAACTCCAGTGTCAATACTCCTAACTACCTCAGCACATAGAGTTGCTTCCAATGCTTCATGCGGGTCGGTATAAGTCTTATGTGACAGTGCTCTTCGAAATGGAGTAATCAATCCCCAAAAAACCATTGTGCATGCTGACTTGCATGTATATCATAGGAGAGTTTGGATAGAAGTGTTTTAAAATGGGCATCATACTCACATACACTTTCAGTAGTGCCTTGCTTTATATCCTTAAGTGCGCTTATACTCTTCTACTCAAACTCTGGGATATGGAACTCTTTTAAGAAATCATCTTTCAATGTTACATAATCAATACAAGTTTGATTGGGATCAAACTTCCTATACCAAATGCGCGTGCACCGTAATGTAGTAGCAAATTGACTTGCCTTGCACTCAGAAGTTGTGATACCTTTCACGCGCCACAATATTTCACACATATGAATATGTTCAGCAGCATCCTCAATACCTCTGTACTCTAGGAGATGAAGAGACATCTCCATATAAATGTTCTGGGGTTGTTGCGGGCCTTGACCACCCAACCCAGAACCTCCTTGGTTTCCTCTACCTCCAAAACCACCCAAACCACCAGAACTAGAACTACCCATACCTCCCGATCCTCCTCCTGAAGTTGGAATAGGGCCCGTAGATGCACTCCCTATGTCTTGATAGTGGTACTATACTAGACCCCTATAGTCTGTGAAGTAGTCCCAATTCCAGAGGTGAATCCCACATTCGGCATGCTCATATTCTATGTAGATGATGAGCCTGAAAATGTACCCCCAAAGAATAACAAAGTTATCTGTGCTTGCCATTGATGTACTTGCTATCTGACTTGTTTCTGCTCTTTCACTTCCTAAATGAAAACTTTGTTTACCTATTGTACTAGATACTAGAAAACCAAGCGCAAGGGCTAGGTTAGCAGGTTGGCTTAGATGCACACCCATGGCCCAGGTCATATCTACTTGGCGGAACACTTCCATGTGAGGCCGAAGAGGGTTCTTTGTCATGCTTTCCTAGATGGGGGAGTTCCTGATGCTCTAGCTCTTCTTCATCCTCATGAGCCTCAAATCCTTCACGAGCCATCTCTCTCCATAACGCCATCCATTCTGCAACTTCTTACTTCTTCCATAATTCCCTCTCGTGTGCCTCATCATACTTCACCGCCTCTCTTCCCTCTTTCATGTTTCTGCTTAGGTCTGCCATCTTTCACCAATCCTGTTCTTGCCCCGCGCATGGAGATTTTTAACTTGCCATGGGCTTATCTTCCAAGTTCAATGTTACCATCAGTATCTTGATCACCAATGGAATACCTTGCAAATACGTCCCTCTAGGATACCGTAGGAACTAGAACTCAGCTACCTCCGGGCATGAATAAGTCGAAATTGAATACTCCAGAATATAGTTGTTTAGAACACCGCAAAACTAGGTATCTACCATGCAAGTCTAGATCAAGTCAGCATCATATAGTGTTTGAAATTCCTCCTATGTCCAAACAAGTGTGTGATACCTCCAATTCTACTTAGATGCATATGCAGTCAACCACTCATATAATTCTATGAGAAAGATAACAAAGAAGCTTTCATACAAACTGTCATACAAATTCTACTCTACCCAAGTGCGTGTGTTAAATCTAGATCCAATGCTAAACCTTCATGCGTATTCTTCCTCCAGATCATGAATCCACTCTTCAACACTCACCAAAGTTAGCTGGTATGTCTTCATCACGAACCATCCTAAAAATAACTGAAAAAGAGGTCCCGGCAATGGAACCAATGATGCAGCCTAGAATTCTCAGATAACACCTAGTCATGCTGGCACATCACTCAGCATAGGCTAAGCACTCACCCGAAGCATGCCAAGGTACCAGGTCCCTCTTTAGGGTTGTTGTAGCAGGATGGTAGCATGGTGAAGCGATAAGGACATATAGTTAGAAACTAATCCATCATTACACAGTTATACCGAACCAGATCTATAAAGGCATGCATTTAAGTATAAATCATCAAGAAATCAATAGCATGCAATGATAACACATATAAGACACTTTGGTTTGGCCAATATTCTTCATATATTAAACATGACAACAATACAGAGGCTTGATACAATAATAGTCATGCGTGCGCATGGATCTGTTACAATTATCCAGTCTCATGCACTCATGAATCTCTAACCCTTCAACATGGTATATCAACTAGGTGATTCATCTAATATATATAGGGTGGGGAACTTTCCCTTCACCACTAACTATGCCAAAAATAGGTCACACGCTAATAATAGCCATGTGCGTTTATAATTATAGCCATACATGCAAGTATGCTATCTATAGATCACTTACAATTAACTAGAGTGATGAATCTATTCTTGGATTACTTCCATGCAAGAGTTCTTTGATATGATCCTCGAAATATAGACAAAGCGTGGCATGCAAGTCTCGGCATCACTTTGTGTGTTCCGCATGCCAGCCTCTGAAAATAGACTTGATCTACAAAATCAATATTGGCATTCAAAATACAACTCTCAATATGCAAAGCCAATCCAAGCCACCTTCCAAACCCACTCAGCACCGGTTGTAACAACCCATGTACAAGAAAAAATGTGTCAGGGAAGGGGAAGTAGAAGGAAAATTCATTTAATATCATTGAGAAAATGAAGAGGAAAAGTGTGAACATTTCACTATGGGAGTCACTGGCCATTCCAGTAGAGGGATCTATTACAGACTGCCATGTAAAATTGGTCAAGCTCAAATCAACCCCCTAGCCAACAAGAGAAAGTGCTTACCAATATGGCTCAACCTAAGAGAAACCATGGAGAACAATGAGGTAAGAATCTAAAGCCTCCTCCATTTTATGTTTCATTAATCATTGGAGAAAAATTGGTGCATAATTACATGATTGATTCGGGCAAGTAGTTCTGTAATGCCCAAACAAATAGCTGGCCACTTGGGTCTCTAGTATGAAGTCATCTCTAGAGGAGTAGTACAATTAAATGTGATAGAAATGACCACTATTGAGTCATCAAGGATCTGAGCCTCACTCGTATGCCTACCATAATGTGATCAGTATTACATGAATGTATCACATAGATTTTCTGCCACATTTTGCATTGTGTTTGTCCAGGGACTTCATTTCCAAAATTGGGGATATTTGTCTCAAGCTAAATGGTTGCATGTTGTCTTTAGAACAAGGTATGGAGCAAAGGCCACAATCAGATCCAAGCCCATAGCGGATTATCACATTGAGTCCTATGTGCCTAGCCCAATCAACACAAATTGTTCGGCTTTTGATCAAGAGGACCTCCTAAACACTTTTGAGGTAGATACCAAAGTAGGGTGTATCCCGGACCTGACTCTTGATGAATGGGTGGTCAAAAGGCATGCTTTTGATCCCTATAAGGAGATGGAAGAATCTGAACTAGGAGTCTACTACCTACATGAGGAGAATCATCCCCTTCCTAACATCATCAAGCCAGAACACAAAGATGACAATGAAGTATGGAAATTATTCTTTGATGGCTCGAGGAGTAGATAAGGAGCTGGAGGAGGAGCTATGATTGTGTCCCCCAAGGTATGAAATATTATTTAGCCTTCAGATTTCAGTTTACCTGCTCAAATAACACTGCAGAATATGAGGCTTTGGTTCATGGATTGCATTAGGCTAGAAGACAAGGAATCAAGAACTTGTAGGTGTTTGGTGACAGTGAATTGGTTGCCAATCAAGTCAAAGGAAAAAATGCTATCAATAATGACCTCGCTAGTATGGGATCTCATTGAGTATTTTGAAGCCTTCAACATTGTGTCCATACCGGTGAAGGAGAACAAAGCTACTAATAGTCTTGCAAAGAGTTGGAGCAACATTTGATGTGGTTGACAACATCAAGAGGGACAAAGAACAACCACATATCCATGTTATTGTGAGACTAGTAGTTCCGTATAATAACACATGCTTTGGCGGGGGTTCAAGAATGATCAACGAGATCATCAATTTTTTGCAAAGAGGAAGCTAAATTCTCAGCCAGAAATCAAAGCAGATTAGAGCAGCAATATGGAGATCAAGTAGTGCAGTTGCATACAAACAAGCTTCCCAAAGGCTTAGTGACATTGGATTCTATCTTCAATCCCAATTATCAGTTTTCGAAAAGAGAAGGTTAATATATAGATCAAAGGAGAAGATTCAGAGTCAATTCTAGTTGGAGAAGGAAAAATGATTCAAATTGGCAAAGTGGCCACTGAGCAAGAAAGGTATGAATTCGTGTAACTTTTCCAAGAGTTTCTAGATGTATTTTCTTGGAGCTATGAAGACCTAAGAGGGTTCAATCCGAAGTTACCCCAACACACAATCAAACTAGATCCAACTTGCTAAGCCCATCGTGCAAAATCGAGACCGGTCAATCCACATATTGAGCCTCTGATGAAGAAAGAGCTAAATAAGCTAATAGAGGCAAGTATCATATTTTAAATCAAACACTCAAGTTGGGTTGCAAATTTGGTCCTAGTCAGGAAGAAGAATGGAGAGATTAGGTTGTGTTGACTTTTGTGACTTAAACAAAACATCCCTCAAAGACCACTACCCACTCCCCTCAATGGAGAAAATCTTACAGGAGGTGTCTGGATCAAAGAGATGTTCTCTCCTAGATGGCTGCTTAGGGTACAACTAGATCATGGTGAAAGAGGATGATTAGTTAAAAATGAATTTCACCACCAAATGGGACACCTATACCTATAGAAAAATGCCATTTGGATTGTCTAATGTCGAGCCACTTTCCAAATGGTAATGGATATGGCATTCAAAGGGCTAATCTATAAAATAGTACTGCTCTACCTAGATGACACTACTGTGTTCTCCAGAAATGTAGTAGACCACCTTTTTCACCTAAGGTAGGTGTTTCAAAGGTGTAGGATATTTGGGGTATCATTGAACCCTGAAAATGCATATTCTTGGCCCATGAAGGTAGGCTTCTAGGCCACATTGTGTCAAAGGAAGGTTTGGCAACTAACCCAGAGAGAGTTGAAGAAAAAAGGGCATTGCCATTGCGAGCCATAAGAAGGCTCTTCAAAGTTTCTTAGGAAAATCAATTTCATCCACAGATTTGTACCAAACTTTACTGTCATTGTCAAGCCAATCACATTGATGTTGAAGAAGAGTTTTGTGTTTAGGTGGAAAACTGAAGGAAAAGAAATTTTTGAGGCCATCAAAGAAGCTATATCACAAGCCCTAACTCTCGTGAATCCATATTTTTCTAAGGACTTCATGCTATATGCCTTTGGAGGTAGTGACACAATTTCTACAATCCTAGTACAACAGAACAAAGAGGATACAAAACGGTGATTAATTTCTTCATTTAGTGCAGGAAGATTATGAAGTAAGATACTCCTCCATCAAAAAGTAGATCCTTATAGTGATAAGAGGTTTAAAGATGTTTAAGCATCTGGTTTCAAACAATAAAATCTAGTTGTTAGTCTCCCATGTAGGAGTTAAGGAATTTCTTCTCGGAAGGATCCGAATGAAAAGTGTGCAAGATGGATCACTCGTGTCATGGAGTATGACATCAACATCAAGGATACTAAGCTGGTCCACGGGAAGGGATTATGTGAGTAGCTGGCCTCAAGTCAACAATAAGAAGAAAGTGGAGGAAAGGAAGTTATTTTCATCTTGTAAAATAGTCAAGAGGAAGAAAATGATGATGTAACCACTCCTTGTTAGACTCAGAGTATTATGCACTTCCTCCAAATGAACATGTGTCCTCCAGAAATGAGTAAAACAAAAAGGAGACATTTCAGACTACAAGCCATACCATATGTGATTATTGATGGCATCTTATTCAAGAGGGACATCAATAGTGTTCTAAGGTGCATAGGGACAAATCAAGTTGAGAGAGTGTTACAAGAGTTCCATGATGAAGCAGCTGGAGGACACTTTGCTCCACGGGTGACAGCACTCAAGATCATGAAGGCAGGTTATTATTGGCCCAGGGTGTTTAGTGGCTGCTATGCATGGATAGAAAAGTGCAAGAACTATGCATTCTTCAAAGGCAAGGACAAGCTAGCAGCACTACCATTGCATCTGATTTCATTAGATCAGCCATTCATGCAATGGGGATTAGAATTTATCGGGGTCATCAATCAAAATTTGAGCCAAGGCCACAAATGGATTCTGACAGCAACAAACTATTTTACCAAGTGGACCGAGGTAGTGGCACTCAAGGAAGCTAATGATTCTAACATACTAGATTTCTATGAAGGGATAGTGACCAGATTTTGAGTGCCAAAGAACCATTATATCAGACAATGCATTGGAATTCATAGGCTCCAAAATCATAGGATGGGTTGTTAGGAATGGGATTTACTTGATCACTTCATCAAATTATTACCCTCAGGGTAATGGCCAAGCTGAGTCCACAAACAAGAACCTGCTAAGGATTATCAAAAGAAATCTGGATGAAAATCAGAGAACTTGGCACACAAAACTCAAATCAGCCTTATGGGCTGATAGGACAACACCCAAGAGGTCTACAGGAAGCTCTCCATTCAAACTTGTCTATGGGAAAGAGGTAGTGTTGCCTATATCACTTGAGTTGCTAGCATTGGAACTCATGAAGCAACTAGAGATGTCTAAGTTTGAACCAATGGAGGCCAGGTATGCAAAGCTGATGGAGTTGGAAGAAACCAGAGAGCATGCACTTCAAACAATGGAGAAGGATCAGGCCTCAATCAAGAGATGCTTTGATAAGAAGGAAAGAACAAGGACCTTCCAAGAAGGAGACCTAGTTTTGAAATGGGATGCAGATCGAGCAAAACCAGGAAGGCATTCCAAGTTTGATGTTATTTGGAGTGGCCCTTACATGGTCACAAAATGTAAAAGTAGCAATGCTTTCCATATTGGATGGTGAAGAGTTACAAATTCCAGTGAATGGAATTTATCTTAAACACTGCTACTAGAAGGAAAGTTCTTACCTTGTATATATTAGTTTAGTTTCTCATTCCTCTAAGTGCTTGTGCACATTGTCTTGTTGTATTTTAGGTTTATTTTCTCCTAAGTGCTTTCCACGCTCTGCATGTTCTACTTGGATCATGTATGATTTATAATTTTGTATATAAGCTGTTGTGTTGTTTTGTTGCTCTTGCACAACTCATTCAAAAACAGATGAAGCCTCGGGTCAAAACAATTTTCTACTCTCAAAAGCCATCGTTTCAAGATTTCTTATGAAGATTCAGAGTGCAAATAGTTGGGCTCGTGAATTAGAGGAATAATTGGTATCAGACCATCATTCTCGACTCCATGCCCAATGGATATGACAAAGTAATTGGTCTTTTCATCTAGCATGCAGAAACCCCTGTGAGTTGCCCAATTGTTATCCATATTTTTTCCCCAGAAAAATATTGGATCATAATGACCCTACATTGAAAGAACCTAAGAAATCACGTTTGATTCCTATAAACAAAATACAGGGGGACTCTATAATGGAAGTGATGGGGACTGCGAAGATCAAACAACCATGTGTAGGATAAATTTAGAAAATGGCTCATGTCAAATAATCCAGCCTTAAATTCATTCTACCAGCTTATAGGTGGGCTAAGAAATAGAATAGTAGGGTAAAAGGAGAAGAAGCGGGCCATCAAAGAAGCCTGGAGCAAGAAAGGGAAGAAATGAAGAAGATATAAGGTCTTCGAGCTCAAAACAGTTCAATGAGTCCAAAAATTGGCTAAGTATGGAGGATGTTACAGAGAGAGCCACATGTCGGAATGATGCTTCTCTAAGGGTGAATCCAAGAAAGGAATTTCAAATGAGCACTAGGCTTCCATGCATCCAAGGCCCCCAAAATTTACACGGCCGTTGAAAATTCTTTGGCTAGGTACGAAGGTGCCAGTGTGTCTGTTGGCACAAATCCAGGGACCCCAAGGCAAAGACTTAAACTTTTGCCAACCCTCCATGTATTAAATGGTCAATGAAGGTTAAAAGGTGGACAAGGCAGGCCTAAAAAGGGTTAAGTATAGAATTACTAGCGGAGAGAGCCACGTGTCAGAGTGGCGCATCTCCAAAGTTGAATCCAAATGTGGAGGCCCAAAAAGCCCCGGTTTGCCACGTAGCCCAGTGCCGAAAAGATAATGTAAAGGTTGTTGAAGAGATTAGACCTACGGAGGGTTCCAAGTGTCAACTTGACACTCCTTCAAAGGAAAAATCTTGATCAGGATTTCAAATGAGCGTGGAGCCTCCACGCTTCTAGTCTCTTCAAAGGGGACAGAGTTGGGTTAAATAGTCAATGCATAGTGGCAAGCCGGCGGAGAGTGCCAAGTGTCAAAATGATGCTAACTCAAGGGTCGAATAGAGAGAGGGTTCTCAAACAAGTGCCAAACCACCACATGTCCCCGATCAAGAGATATGCCCCGTCGAGCAAAGGACTTAGCCGAGAAACAAATAAATTGAGAAAGCCGATGGAGGAAGCCATGTGTCATCCCCACGCCATTCTAAGAGCAAAATACAGAGGCTACCTTCGAGACATGCACCAAATTAACCATGTGTCCCATATTAAAGAGGGGGCCCATTTTTCAAACTAGTTTTCCCACTCTGTTGTATGGACTCAATAAAAAATTTGAAGGGGTATATATTTCACTCATGGCTCAAAATATTGCAAATCTAATATCATTGGAAAGATCTCGCCGCCCACACCATGGAGATATAAAACTTTAAGTTCCGGGAGGTTAGGTAATAGAAAATGGAGAAAACATCTTCAAGGCCATTAATGCATATCTATCTCGCCTCAACAACCAAATCAGATTCGATCTTCTTCTCCATTTCGTCCTCCTTCAAGGCACCGAACCAATTGGTAAATGTAGTCAAGGCATATTTGGGGGCAGATTTTCTAGGAGGCATTAATAGTAGTGGGAAGTCCCACACTTTGGGAAAAAACTCAATGTTATGCGAATCACACCAAATGAATTTTCCTTAGAAAAGAAGATCGGCGACTCGACTTGGGGGTGTTGTGATTTTACACTAACAGTTGCAGGAGGAGAGATCTAAAGAAGGTGATATTACAAAACATCAAGATAAGGTCAAAATCATTTTTAACAAGAAGACAAAACAATGTGTTTTTCAGGTTGGTGACTTAGTATTTTTGTGGGATAAAATAATAGAGCTGAAGGGAATCATGGAAAATTTAACTCTTTATGGAGAGGCTCTTTCAAGATTCACCTTTTGTGTGGAGAAAATATTTTATATATTTCATACCTTGATGGAACAAAAATACCACTACATCACGATGGGAAATATCTCAAGTTATCCAGGAAGTAGAGCAAGTTTTCCTTATTTGTATCATATTTTTCCCTTTCATTTTTTTGTTTCCCTTTCCATCTGGTTTATTTTCTTTCAGTTTTTCCTTTTTAGTTTGTGTGTGTTTTCTTTATTGTTCATGTATCTCTTTTTTTTACTTCTCTTTGACTCTGTGGCCTAATGGATAGGCACTTGCAAAATCTAGGTTTCTCTTCCTTGAGTTATCTTAACTCAAAATAAGTCCCCATTTGGAGCCAACTGTTATCCCAATTTTTTAGTTTCATGATAAAATTGAGATAACCAATCAAAATTTTCAATCTTCAAGGTTCCTATTCATTCTGCATGATCATTGAAAATCAAATTTTATTCCTTGAAATTAATTTTCTATGTTATTTTTGGGTTTTTCAGGATTAACATGCATTTTGACATGTTACATGTCAAATGTTTCCCGACCCTTAAAACCCAACACATTGTAGCATTTCAGGTTTTGGGTTTTGAAATCATCATAACATTAAAGATAAAAACATATGCTTTATGTTTGATGTTTTCCAAACCCAACCCTAAAATATCTGCAATGTATTGTGTTTTCAAGTTTCATTTGCATCAAAATATCTCATGGGTTTTACATGTCGGATGCTTGATGTTTCCCGATTCTGAAACCTAGTTGTTTTTAGCATATCAATTTTTAGGTTTTCTTGCATCAAAACATGATTGGATAAGAACATGTCAAATGTATCTTGATCCCCGATTCCAAAAATCTCTTAGGGATTATTTGTGTCAAGTTTTCGGGACCCGATTGCATATAGGCATGGTATATTATACGTGGTCAAATTTCTACCCTTGATTCAATGCATTTATTGACATGGTGGAGTTAGGTTTCCACATATGTCATCCTACATGTATTAAATGTGGAGTGAATTAGAAATATATGGTTTTTCCACGTCATTTGTACATGGTACTAAATCAAATTCAATACCTCACTCCTGCTTCCTAAACCTAAAAAATTGACTTTCAATTTCTTGGCATTTTTGGTTGATTTTCTTTAGTTTTATTTGATTCAGCCTCATTTCTTGGTAAGTTCTTCTTGTCATGTTGGATTCCCTTTGATTTTTGTGGTTTTTTTGGGTGTTCTTCATTATTTTTGATTCAAAATTGTTGTGGGAGTTTTTTTTAGTTTCCTTGTTCTTTCTCCTTCCCTATTCTTTTTCTTTCTTATTTTGAGAAGAATCTAGACTATCAACCTCATTCAATTGAATTTTTAAATGATAAACACGTCAAAAACCCAACATGAACTTATCGGGATTTTCAACATGTTCATCATAGTGAGAATTCTGAATCAATAAGAAAAATCACTTGTGATCTAGCTCCTCATGTTTTAGAATTTTCAAGGTGTGAAATAGATCTAAAGTTACGAGAGTGTGTCATAGTTTCTAAGTTGTAAAGTAGTTCCGAGTTTCCACTAGAGTATCGGGTTCTTCACGTTGCAAGGAAAGATCAAAGTCCCTCTTGTTTTTGGGGTTTCAAGTTACAAAACAAGGTCAAAGTTCTGAATGTGTGTCATTATTTTCGAAGTGTTCAGAAAGCTCTAAATATCAAAAATATTTTGGGAATCTAAGGTTACAAAGAAATACTAGGTTTTTAACAGACTATCGTACTTCTCAGGGTGTCTGAAAAGGAGAAAAACCTAAGAGGGTTTCTTTATACTTTTTAGGGTGTTGATCAAGGAAGAGTTTTCATAGGGGTTTATTTTAGACAATCCTTCAGTTCATTTCCCCATGTTTTATTTAGGAAAAGGGAAAGGTAGGGAAAAATATTCCAAATAGATGAAGTACAAGTATCAAGGGTTCATTACCCCTTCCAACATTAACTCCAATGTTGATGTCGGGGACACTTTGAATTAGGGTATGTTGATATGTATGATTTTTGTAACAAGGTCAATAATCCTATAAGACAATGTGGATGCAATGCATCTATGATAGTGAACTTCCTCTCACCGCAAGTTTCCCCATATCCTCTCAATATCCATAATTTATTCTTGTGGTATCCAATCACTATGACTCTGACTCTAGGGTTGTCAATAACCAAGATGGGGATGTAGTCATCCGTTTAGATTCTAAATATTTTGAGGATATCCTTAAAATATCATACCTCACTATACATGTTGATACCAATATTAAGAGGGATCAACAATATTGGGATGAGAATTCAACAAATTATAGTAATCACATAACTAAAAATATCTCTTGAAACCTAAGCATGCAGTGAGTAGATTCCCAAAGAAATTACCTAATAGTGATTTCATTCTTGAAATTAATGATATTGTCACATTACTAAGCGAGTTTTGGGATTTCCCGAGGAAAAAGAGTTCCAGTATGTATGTATAAATTCATCACTATCATAGATAAAAATGAACAATTCTTCAAATCGGGTGAATTTATCGGTGATACAATCTTTGGACGTCAATTGAAAGAAGTAAAAAAATGGAAAATGCTACATGACATCATATGTCATCTATGCAACAATGGTATGATATTTTATCCTGAAATGAACACATAGGGTGCTAAAACATCTGATTTTATATACAACTTGTACCCCATTTTCTTTGAAGAAGAGTTTGGGTCATTTTTGAAGAGTAAATGATGCCTTTTTCTATAGCATCATTTCCAAGTTAAAACACAATATTTCTAAGCGTCGATGTACTAATGCAGATTGGAATGTTATATCCCATTGGGAATGAATTTTTATCCAATCTCCCACATTCACATACATTAGGGTAGGAGCATTTAGAGGGAATTTGTATCTATTGCTAATATTTTCAAGTGATAAGTGGATCTTGGTGGAGTTAGTAAGACAATTTTTAGATTTCCATAAGTTCCAACAGAGTAAGCATAAGGTGGGAATTCATTTCCCATTAGTCATTAGGTTGTTACACGAAATCTTTATTTTCCACCGAGCACTATGTGCACCGGAAATTCATTCAATAGGACTGAATGCTCACTTGAAGGACATGTAGCTACTAGGTCCCTCCTTTGTTATGTCTACCAGAACATTAACATGCATAATCATAATGATATTTTACTAAGTAATCAATGAAGTATATTTAACCATTGCAAGAACTCATTTGGAAACACATGTAATAAGGAAACATAACATCTCAGACAATAATTAAGATTAATTGTAATAACACATATCCATACTTAGATACATCAATGATCATAATCCATCCAAAATTATCCATTAATCTCCAAAAACAAATACATAACAAGAAGATAATACAAAAAAATGTGAACACAAATCCATGTGTGCAAATAAACCAGGGAAGCATAAACCTATCTCATAACACATATGCCATTAGAATTATCACGGTGTCTCTAACAAGTACTTACAACAAATATATATAGGGATGGGGACTTAACCTTCACTACCCATGCACTTCCTAACAATAGGCATGCTCAAAATAGCCATGCGTAGTAACATTCATGCTTTAAAAACACTTACTAATACTAGATTATATAATAATATTATACTTTAGTCCTATTAATAGTTGATTCCATGCATTTGTTTTCATCCTTGGTCTATAGGTTCTTTCTCTAAAAATATTCATTACTTGCTTGCCAAGGTAGCCTCCTTTTATCGTTTATGTGATGAACACTCCAAGTTTATTTTTAGCCCATCCTGAAAATTACACAAGTCCTCAATCTTCCCATATGCATATTCCCATGCGTAATCTTTCTTCTTTTTATATGCACCATTATGTGTGTTATCCACTCCTCCTTGCCCACATGTGTTCCTATTCTGATACTTAGTCATTTTATCATCCCAACATTACCCCACATTAGGTATGTTAATTATCCTCAAAAACACTAGATATTGTCATATAGAAATAATAGTAGAACACTCTTATTACACTAAAGAATGAAGAATAAAGATTATGGCTTGTGCTTTAAAGAAAAAAAAAAAGAATCAATTTTCCTTTGGGGGAGGAGAATAGGAAACTTCTTGATCAATATTTTCTCCAGTTCCTTCCATGCTTCCAACTCCTTACTCACCTGAATTGGTGCATTATACACAATATTAAGGACGTCAGTAGGAGTTAATACAATCTTCCCCTTTAGTTTTTAGTAAAAATTTCCATCTGCTTGGTTGTTTCGTCCAGTTCATCTATCTTATGCGTAATCTATGGGAAGAGTTCCTTTATTATGTCCTTGAGTGAGGTCTTCAACATGTTTTAATATTTCCCTCTTCTTCTCCACCTCATCCAATACCTTTTCCCATTTTACCCTATTATTCTTGTTCTTGGCCTGAACTCCTTCGACCCCACCTCATCTCTAACAACAAGCAAACCTACAACATGATCAAAGTCTTGGAAGTTATCATATATAAAATCTCCCACTCACACATTTTATATCTTCCACTACCAACACATCATAATGCGTGAGGTGTTCTTCAATATGTTCCCCGTCATTCTTCTTCTATTACACTAGTACATCTTCCACATATTCTATTATGAGAACCTTACTCAAAGTGTAAGAATGTGCACTAATTCCTCTAAATAGTAAGTTTCCTTTCATATAAAGGTTGGCCTTGATCAACCAGATATGCGCATGTGAGTGTAATAGCATATGTGATGAATTTTACCTTCTTATATTGTTTCACTCGGAATGTTTCTTTCCTTTTAGAAACAGATAAGGGTTGGGGCTAGGAGGAATACCTGTAGAATGTCGAGATGATGTGCGCGTACCGTAGAGAAAGATCAGGCTGACTGCAAAGAACTCCTTTTTGTCTTGGAAGGACTACCTGCAAATAAGAACACAAGACCACAAGATTTTAATTAGACAATAAATGAGGAAACTGCCTTGGGCCCAGGAAATATAAAACTTCCTTTCGAAGGTGGTCAGTTCCCCTGCTAATATGAATTAACACAAAATACTATAAGATATCAATTAAATTGCTTTGTTGAACTGGGTAGGGGAAAGGCTGGTTATTGGTTATAGTCAGTATAACCGATGCGGTTATTGATAACCGATGGCGATTCTTCTTGATGACCGATATCGGTAGAGTCTAGGATCTGAAGGTTAGTTGTTTTGTGGGGTGGTGGTGTTATTTGGTAGTTGTGTTATTTGTAAGGCTGTAAATGGGTGATATTAGGAAATGAGGTGATGAGAGGTAGATGAATGATGGTTAGATGAAATGGCACGCTGGGTAGTGGATTCGAAATGGATTTATGAGGAATTTGTGTGATTCAAAAGGCATAAGAAATGTTATAACGAAAGACATGCAAGATGTGACTTCTGGTTTTGTGAAGATGCAAGTTGATCTCCTTTCTTTAGCAACGCTTCGGTTTCTTCACTTGTCTCTGCTCGGTCGGTGAAGATCTGACTCTGATGATCGCTCCCAATGATCTCTATTGATTCAAAATCCTTCCACCTGATCCCAAAAATGAAATTCCGGTCCCTTGTTTTTGGTTTGGGGAGGCCATTTACAGGGAACCGATGGCGGTTACGTAACCGACGGCGGTCGAGTAGGAACCGGCATCGGTAAGGAAAAAGTAGGCTATTTTTAGTAAAATAGCCCACCTTCCCTACTTTTCTCCCGAGAGATCAGTTGCGGGCTTGGTCAAATGACTAGAAGGTTGGTTTTGGGTGCGAGAAAGGGGTCATTAGTTATGGGTGTAGGTGTGGACCAAGTTATGGGTCTTAATTAGGTTAGTTTAGGGTTAGGGCTAGGTCATGATGAAGTGGCAAAATGAGGTGGCAGGTAAGGTGATGTGGATTTATCCATTACAAGGTAATTAATAAATAATTGTGTAAGGTTTAGGTGATGAGGTTATATTGTGAGATGAGATGCGGGTCACAAGGGGTCGTAAGACACAAATTTGGTGTCTACATTAGCCCCTTATTGTCGTGTAGCTTGTTTTGTAAAGCTGCATGGACAATAATATGAAGTGGTTTCCGTTGTTAAGGGTATAGGTAATCCCCCTCAAATCTATCACAGATTGAGAGAATGTGAAATCAGGGATAGGGTTGATAAAGGGTAAATGGTGTAGAGGGGATGGTAAGGTGGTGGGGTAGGTCCAGGCAGCGACGCATGTTGAAATGCAATCGTGCGACTAGGGTACATGATTTGTGAGTAAACCAGCGGTGCATAGGCAAAGGTCGATAGTTTATCCAAACAAGGGTGATATAATCCTGGTATCTAAGGAATAGGAAGTAGCTCCGGGGTATATAACGGTAAGGTATGAAACGTTTAGGCATGTTCGGCAAGTACCAAATGGTTGGTTTGGTTGAGATAAACGTCACGGTCAGGTCTAGGCAAAGTTGGTCGACAGATCAAGTCAAGGATCCTAATCATGCTAAAACACAAACAGGTGAGCTCGATTGAACAAAAACTACGGGATGGGTGGATAAAAGTGTATGGTGTTGATTTTAGGTAAGGTATTGAGGTGGTACGGCCATGGGTCGGGCCAGGTTGTTGGGTTGAGGCCTTGGGTCGGGCCGGGGGGGTAGGTTGAGGCCTTGGGTCGGGCCGAATAGGTAGGTTGAGGCCTTGGGTCGGGCCGAATAGGTAAACAAATGGTGTTCAACAAAGGTGGATATAGGTGATATGTGGTTAAAAAGGGGCAAATGGTAAATAAGGGCAAAAAATTGGGGAAAGTTGGAAGAAAAACCGATGTCGATTCTACATGACCGATGTCGATTCTAAATAAAACGAGATATGTATGTTGATTTGAGTTATAATAATAAGAATGTTTTCGTTTTGACATTCGGTGTTTTGAAAAAGGATAAAGAGGAATGTGATTAAATAGAAACACACAAAAATATTTATATTTACCACACATGATAGGTTATGGTAGGGGATGGTCGAGCTAACCTTGGGAGACCCCATGTCTCCGAAGTGCTGCCTACATAGCCCATTGCACAAAGCAAGGAGGGGCCTCAGACCGATGTAGTTCTCCCTTAGGACCAGGGAGAGGTGAATTCGAGCAATTTAGGTATGGTTAGGCGATTGGTTGGTTGGTAAAGGTACTTGGTAGTAATATTGGTAAGGTAAGGTTGATGGTGTTGGCAATGAATTGGTGACGTTGTAAAGGTACAAGAGAAGCGAAAGTTAGCCTACCCGAGTGGTAGGGAACCATGTCCTGATTAAGATCAACACACAATCCTAGATGTAAGGCAAAAAAAGGAAAGATTGCTTCAGTAGGTGAAAAGAGCAAAACAAACCACACAACATAGAATGCACTTGAAGCCCTAGGTACCGGTGCATAGACGAGAAGTCAATAGGTGAAAAGAGTTGTATGATCACAACCTATCAGGTGTACGACACGTCCCTTGAGTTGAATAAATAATGAGGTGAGGTGAATGGTATAGTTGAGGTACGGAGAACTCATTACAAAGTGAGTGTTCTGACGAAAGAGAACCTACCCTAAATAGACAAGTCCATGACTCAAAAGTTCTTTTGAATGAGGCTTTTATTTGACTGAATATAGACTGATCGATGCGGGAAGTCTACAAGGGATATTGATTGTACTATTCTTGAGGTCTTCACAAAGCTGATCAATGCGAGAAGCTTCTGATAAAGGCTGACTGTGTATAGCTGTCCTTCGAGGGAGCAGATTTATTTATAGTAGCGAGATATGATTTTAGTGCATAGCTGTCCTTCGGGGGAGCAGTCTATATATAATAGCAGCAATAGTTCGGCATATAGCTGTCCTTCGAGGGAGCAGTCTATATTTAATTTAGATGACTAGATGTTCTTTTGGCGTGAAGCATCTAGTTTAGTAGGAAGTTTGACTCAAGAAAATCCTATAAGAATACGGCTTATTTTAATACTTTGAAGTCATGGACTAGACTAAAAAGGGGAAGGCATCGTTTAGGTGAGGTGAGAATCAAACTATGTGAGCTTGATTTTTATTATGAGGTGTAGGAAAACAAAGGGTATGTAGCGGTAAATGAGCTCAAGGGACGAGCAGTAGGTAGATAAGAAGTGATATAACACTAAATTCAACAGTAGAACGGTCGAATATGCAAGGCATTAAGGGGCTCAGGCTCAGGTTTACCATTAAGCGAAACTAAACGATAAGTGCCTGATCCATAGGTGTGAGTGATTATATAAGGCCCAATCCAATTGGGAGCAAATTTTCCACATTTGCTCTTTTCTAGTTTGGTGACATGTTGATTCTCTTTGAGGACAAGATCACCAACCTTAAAGGTACGCTCATGAAGTCACTTATCATAAGCACGCTTTGATGCGTTTTGATAGATTTGAAGGTGATCGAGAGAGCAGTAAGGCGTCGTTCGTCAAGAAGCTCCAATTGGGCTAACCGCTCTTGGCGGAAATCATCATTGGTGAGAAGATCTGAAGGGATATTCTCGAGGGAGGTATTTGTATTTCGAGAGGCAAAACAGCCTCGGTACCGTATACCAAAGAAAAAGGTGTGGCATTAGTGGAGGTACGAATACTAGTACGATAAGCCCAAAGGGCAAAGGGGATGTGATCATGCCAATTTCTGCCGGATTCATTGACAACTTTCATGAGGATTTTGGTTAGTGTTTTATTAGAGGATTCGGCTTGTCCATTTGCTTGTGGATAGTAGGGTGATGAGAAGCTAAGTTTGATGCCAAAGTTGTCGCAAAGGTCTTGCAACAACTTGTTTTTGAAAGATTTTCCATTATCTGTTATCAGGCGATGAGGAACACCAAAACGACAAATAATGTGGTGGTTAATGAACTCTACAATTTTTTCTTTTTTAGTTGAAATGAGTGGAATAGCCTCCACCCATTTTGTGTAATATTCGGTTCTTGTGATTATCCATCGGTGGCGTTGCGAAGAGGATGGATGAATCTCACCAATAAGGTCTAAACCCCATTGTGAGAAAGGCCAAAGATCTTGTGCGACACTGGCGGATAGCTAGGAGTATGTTGGAGGTTGGCATGTTGTTGACACATGACACAATGCTTAACATATTCGAGGCGGTCATTATTGAGAGTAGGCCAATAATAACCTAGGCAAAGGATTCGTTTAGCCACGGCAAGGCCACTAAAATGTCCACCACAAATCCCATCATGGACTTGTTGGATGGTATAGGTGACCTCCGCGCCGGTTAGACAGCGAAGGAGGATACCATCAAAGCCACGTTTATAAAGGAGTCCCCCCATAACTACATAACGAGAAACGTGTTTAAGAAAAGCACGTTTACCAGTACTAGTAAGGTCAGATGGGAGAACAGAGGTTGTAAGGTAGTCGTGAAATTGGTGATACCAAGTATCCTGTGAATTAGCAGACACATTATTTATCATACAAACAACCGGGGCTGAATAAGATGGGGCAAAGAGTTGTTGGACCAAGACGAAAATGTCAGAGTCAGTTGATGAAGCCGGAATTTGCGAGGCTAAGCAAGCCATAGTATCCGCAAATTTGTTAGTGGAGCGGGGAATAGTTTGGATAGAATAATGAGTAAATAAGGCTAGAAGCGAATCCACGTAGTGTTTGTATTTTTGAAGTTCCTCATTTTTACATTGGTAGATGCCCATAACTTGATTGACTACCAATTGAGAGTCGCCAAAAATATTGATAGATTTGATACCTAAGTGTATCGCAACTTGGAGACCCAGAACAAGGGCCTCGTATTCCGCTGTATTATTAGTGCAGGGGAAATCAAGCCGGAATGAAAGAGGCATAGGTTCAGCGTCAAGAGGGATGAGAACAACGCCGGCTCCTCCGCCACGCTGGCATTTAGATCCATCGAAGAAGAGGGTCATTTGATACGACTCTTCCCCGAGTGAAAGAGTGGCGATGAGTTCGTCAGGGAAATTAAAATTGGTGAATTGTTCCCCAGGTAAAGGGGCCTCCGCAAGTTGGTCTGCAAGAGTTTGTCCTTTGATTGACTTCTGTTGTATAAACTCAAGGTCAAGGTCAGCGAGGAGCATAAGCCATCAAGCGATGCGTTGGTTTAGATGTGGTTTGGCGTACATATAATGAATGGGGTCCGTGTTGGTGATGACAAAAGTTTTGTGATTCAGGAGGTAATGTCGGAGTTTGGTGGCTATGAATGATAGGGCTAGGCACAATTTTTCTACATGTGTATACCTAGTCTCGTAATCCACGAGGGTATGACTTATATAATAAATGGCCTGTTCTCAACGTGTCGAGTCCCGATGCGCGAGCATAGCTCCTATAGCATGGTTAGTGGCGGAAAGATAAAGGTAGAAAGGGCGGTCGTCCTGGGGTGGGATAAGCACGGGTGGCTGCAAGAGATAGGATTTGAGAGCTTCGAAGGCTTGGTGACACTCCTCACTCCATTGAAAGGCAACGTCTTTTTTAAGAAGGTGATGAAAAGGGTGACATCGATCCGAGAGTTGGGAGATGAAACGCCGGATGGATTGAAGTTTACCCTGCAAACTACGTAATTGTTTGAGGTTTTTGGGTGGGGGCATTTCTAGGATAGCTTTTACTTTAGATGGATCGACCTCAATGCCACGCAAAGAGACGATAAAGCCAAGAAGTTTTCCCGAAAGAACACCAAAGACACATTTCTTTGGTTGAAGACGAACAGAATATTGCAACAGGCGATCGAAAATAATGGTTAAAACATCGAGATGTTCACTGCGATGTTTAGATTTTCCCAGAAGATCATCGACATAATCCTCAAGGATAGTGTGCATAATGTCATGAAAAATGTAAGTCATAGCCCGCTGATAGGTAGCACCAGCATTCTTAAGGCCAAACGGCATGACACGATAACAGAAGGTTCCCCAAGGAGTTATGAAGGTAGTTTTGTGTTGATCGGCAGGGGCAACCAAAATTTGGTTGTATCCTGAAAAGCCATCCATGAGAGAAAGCATTTCATGACCCATGATGAGATCAACAAGTTGATCAATACTTGGGAGGGGGAAGTCATCCTTGGGGCAAGCGAGGTTAAGGTCTCGGAAATCCATGCATATCCAAAGTCCCCCCATCGCTTTAGTGATAGGTACGATGTTAGAAATCCATTGAGGATAGTCAATAGGCAAGATGAAGGAAACAGAAAGAAGTCGTTGAAGCTCTTATTTGACCAAGAGGGCAATGCGTGGATGCATTTTTCTCAGTTTTTGTTTGACTGGTTTGGAATCGGGGTTTAGAGTGATGTTATGGATGGCAATGGTAGGATCAATTCCTGGCATGTCAGCGTAGGACCAAGCGAAAGCTTGGTTGCGAGCACGGAGGAAAGTAGTAAAGGCGACTTGTTCTGATGCGTTAAGGGATTGTCTGATCTTCACAATGTGAGGATCCTCCTCCATGTGGATGTTGATTTCTATAGTAGACTCGTTCAGCATGGTTTGGGTTTCAGATGGTAAGGCTCGTTGAAGATAGGAGTCGTCCGCCCCAAGGTAAGTGAGGATGGAGTCGTCATCCTGGCACTCAACAACATTAATCAAAGGCGAATCCTCTTCGATCATGTCTGGATACAGAAGGGGAAGAGAAGATGGGTCCTCATTATCACGTTGATAAGTGAGAGGACCTATGAAGATAGCATTTATGAAAAAAAAAAGTTAGGAGGGATAGATTCAAGGTCTATAGATTCTGTGGGTGATGGTGGCAAAGTGGGTGGTGATGGTGGCAAAGTGGGTGGTGATGGTTTGGTAGGGGTGACGTCATCGTCTTCTAGAAGACAACTGATGTGAGGTTCCGTCGATGTAAGTGTTTCCGAAATCCGAGACCACTACGATCATTATGTTTGCGTGTGGTGATGGGGATGAGTGTATGTCGGCCTTGTTCATAAAGACCAAAACCAAAGCCTTTCCAAGCACAACGAGTCAAGAAGGTGAGGGTGAAATGACGATTTGTCAAGTATTGAAAATCGGATTGGAAGGGAACCACACCAAGAGGAGGTTCAGGGGTAATGGAGGATGCGTCAACACCCCCATACGTTAGGTTGGTGCGGCAATGCGGTGGTCCGTAGGAGATTACTTCTCCCACACGACGGTCATAAGTAGGATGTGCATGTACCTGTCCGTACTCCTGTGGGGTATGGAAAGAACTAATGTTATATAAGCGATACTCCCCCAGCGTAAGGCGTTGAAAAACATCTACTAAGGGGTTGGAGGTTGGGATGTTATCTGCGGGAAAGGAAGTGGTTTTTGCGACGGTAGTTTCATCAGTTGAAGGCGTAGGTGCGGTTGAGGTGGGTGGTTGAGGCACAGTAGAAGAGGATGGTTGGGTTGAGTGAACGGGTGTCTTGATTGGTACAAGCACATCGTTTGGGCGGTATAACATATTGCAGGTTTTAAAGGGGGAGGATCAGCTTTTACGGTGTAGGACTTCCCCTCGTACTCAAATTTTATGCATCTATGTAATGTTGAGGGAACACATCCCATGGCCCGGATCCAAGGACGACCCAGCAATATATTATATTGGAACTCTCCCTCAAGGACATAGAAGAGTTCGGGTAAAGTACGTGGTCCTACCCGAATGTTGAGGATCACGGTGCCTAAGGTAGAGGTAATAGCGTCATTAAATGACCGCAACATGATGGGGTTGGCACACATGCAACTGGAAGGGATATTCATTTGTTGGAAGGCTTTTGAAGAGATGATATTTAGGCTGGCGCCCCCGTCAATCATAACACGACGTACCCGGATATCCCGAGCGTCGCCCGAGATAAAAAGAGCGAGGTCGGGATCTTCGGTACCAAAGTCGATAATTTCATCTTCGAGAAATCGACGGCGCGCTGACTTCTTGTCTGAGCCCGAAGTGGTTGGGGAGATAGGTTGTTTAGTGAGTGAAGCAACATGATTGGGTGTTAGAATAGAGGTAACAGGCAAGGTTTCATTAGGTAAAACCTCTATCCCTTGAAGGATCTCAACGAGAGCTTGTCGATGAGATTCAAAGTGCAATGAGATCATACAAAGTGTCAATTTTACGGGCGATTGGTGAAGCTGTTTGATCATAGTTCGGTGGGCAACTCCATTAGAGACGGGGTAAGCGGGTCCGCGAATAACCACTTTAGGTGATGGTGCAATCGGGATGGTTGACGAAGAAAGAGGTGCCGCAGGCGTGTTTTCTGTTGCTTTTCCATTGTTTTTCTGCCCTCGAGTAGCGATACTAATCATATTAATCTCGTAGACCGGAGATGAAGAAGATGGTTGGGATAAATCATGGTCTTCAAGAGGTGGGGTTGTAATAATGATAGATCTTGGTGAGGCGGGGATAGATGGTATAGTAGAGGGAATTGAAGCTAAAGGTCTCTCCCTTCGTAAGTTGTCTTTCTTAACCTTTGTATCTGGGAGAGGTGACTGACGAAGGATGGTTTTTAAAGCTTTGCATCCCTCCACATCATGTCCTGGTGTGCGGTGATAAGCGCAGATCTTAGACTCATCATAACCTATAGGTCAAGGTTTAGACGGGTCATAAGGTCTAAGTGGGGGTAGGGAAATGGTCGCATTCTCTACTAACATAGCAAGGATTTTGGCGTAAGATCCTTTGAGTGGGTCAAAATCAGAAGAGGATGAGGGTATTGATTGTCTGGATTTCGATAATGTTTGGGTATGGTTGGTTCGTGCGGGTGGTGGTTTAGCCAAGGGGTGTTGACACGCGGTTTTCACTAAATGTGGTTTCTTTGGCGCGAAGCTACATTCAAATTTGGTTAGATGATAAAGCTACGAGATGACGTGGTAGTGGGACACAACCACGGAGAAAGGGGAGTAGCAGAGAATAAATCCTTTGATGATGGAGTTTGTTTAGGGTTGATTGGTGGACCGGATGTGTGGAGTGATAATGTTGATATACCCTTTGATCCCCGTATGGGTGCGAGAAGGCGTAGGTCGTTTTGAAGAAAACGCGGGAGGTATGATATATTGGTGCAAGGTGGAAGGATGAGGTCCCAATATGGAAGGTAGGTATGATGATGATGGTTTTGATTGTGATAGAGGCACGGGTTGAGTGTGTCTCCTAGGTGGCGGGGCGGCTTTATTCTTGGACAAATCTAGTCGCTTAGGCGGGTGTGTTAGGCCCAGGTATTGTTGAGGTCTTAAGTGTAGGGGAAGGTTTAGTTAGGTGGATAGAGGTGGATGGGATACTTGGTATAGATGCGGGGGTAAGAATGAGGATACGGGCATTTTGAGTTTACAGAACGCTTCGGGTATATGGTAGAGGTATCGGGATTGGTCATCTGCATTTGAGTAGAATAGGGAGTACTCAAACGTTCCCATAAGATTCGTCTATCTTCTGGAGAATGACAGTCTTCAGGTTTGAATTGTAAATTTTGTACGGAAGAAAGGTGGGTTGTGATTCCGGTCCACTGTGGGTGTGATACAGGGGGTAAATGAGGCACTGTATCAATAGATGTCAAGAGGTCAACCGGTCATTGAAAAGATTTAGGCGATGAAGAACTAATAGGTAAGAGGGTGTGTTCGAGAGGATCCGTCATGGTTAAAGAATTTGGTGATTTCGGTGCAAGAGATTTCTCGTCTAAGGATGTCAAAAGGAGTGGCGCACCTTCCTCTTGTGTAGCAAGAGGGGTAGAAGGGGAAATCTAGGAAATAGATAGGTTAGATAACATCCGTTCGCAATCTTGTAGGGATGTGGTATAAGAAGACTCATCGATGGGAAGAGAAGTCTGAGGCGGTTAACTCCTTTATGGGTAAAGGAATGATTTCGCTTTGGCTTGATGGTGGTAAAGGAGGTTCGGGCTCTGTGTTAGTGAAGAGGCTTGATTCAAAATTTTCTCGATAGAGGCTTTTGGCTGGGTATCGAAGACTGCATGGATCTCATGAACACTCTCCTCGGCTAAGATATCCTGGTTTACGTTGCTGTTGGAAGAGTGATTCGGGAATGGTTTGTTGAATATTTTCAAATTTCGGTTGGCAGGGGCATTAGGATTATCGAGGTTATATCCCTACGTCAACCATTTCTGCACTATGTTTTTCAACATCTTGCGCTTTTCATGACTATGTCCTTTTACGCGGTGAAAATTACAAGTCATTTTCTTTGTACTGGGAAGGTATCGCGGGTGGAGTCAAACCCAGTGAGGTTTAACAGGGAGGCAAAGTGATAGCTCGGCTTTGAGCAATTTTTCCAAGATGACGCCATAGGTTTCTCCTAAGGGAGTGTAATTGATGGGCTCGGCTTTGTACTTATAGGTGGTTTTTGGTGGAGTATTGGACGGCACTTGAGATTTGACCATCACCGCGTGGACAGCTCCTTTTGATTTAGAAGAAGTGGACGCGTGAGGAGTGGTGGTATTTGGTTTATTGGTAGAATCAGAAGTTCGGAAATTGGGGTTTTTGTTACGCAACCGCAATTTCTCTTCCTCTAAGGCTCGAATCTCTAGTTTTCGAGCCATAGTAAAGGCTTCATCGAATGTACGGAAAGTTTGAATTTGGAGGGTAGGGGAGATGTGCTTAGCGCAAGCCCGCGTAAACAGTTCGATAAGTTCGGTTTGAGGCAAGGCATACGTAAGTTGGTTGATAAGGCCCCACCATTGTCCAACGAAATCTGCGATAGATTCGTCTTCAAATTGTCGGATGGCATAGAGGTCGGTGATAGATACTTTCTTAGCAATGTTAATGGAGAAGTGATCCAAGAAAGATTGGGCTAGTTGGTTAAAAGAGAAGATTGAGTGTTGGGTTAAAGCACTGTACCACTCCAAGGTGGGTCCTGATAAGGACATGGGAAATGTGCGGAGTAACAAGGCATCATCATGGGCAATCAAATAACAAGCATGTCTAAATGATCGCAAGTGTTGTTGAGGATCCTCTTTACTATTAAAACGAGTAAATTTCGGTAATTCCCATTGAGGAGGATATGAGTGAAGAGGGACAGAAGGGTGAATAGGCTCTGACAAACTTGCTCATATGTCAAGGCGCTACGACTTCCCGACACAGAAGCCTCTAGATTTTGCATTTTTCCATCATTTGTTTGATGAAATCCGTGGTTAGATGGGATGATGGTGCGGTAGTGGTAAATGGAGGCAAATTGGGCCAAGGACCACCGCTAGACAATGGTGGGGTTAAGTGTTGATAAGGTGTGGAGGATGAATATGTTGAGGCAACCGAATAGGGATGTCCCATATAGGATGTTGAGGTTACTGGATACGTGTATGGGAATGAAAAGGTAGGTGGAGCTTGAGAAGGAAAGCTCGTGTGGATAGGTGGCAGAGAGCAAGTCATGAATGGAGTGGTCTGCAAGAGAGATGAGGTAGGGGCAGTCGGTGGTAATGATATGTGGGGTCCAAGATTAGCCAAAGGAAAGCCAATCTGAGTCGTATGAATTTCTGAAGCTGTCGGATTGGGAGATGGGGCTAAAGGTGCAGGAAGCAAGGCGGTGTTATCAGGCGGAGTGGGAGCTAAATGAGCAGCTATACTAATAGGCATGCCAACAAGGAGCTGACCATCAGGCGTACGGTCAGGGGCATGAGACAAATAGTATTGTACAGTGCTAGAATTAGCATCCGAGTCCTTATCTCCCACAGAATTTTAGGAACCTCGGCCGGTATCCGTATGATTCCCCTGCGAGAATGTGAAGGGGTGATTCGGAAAAGAAACAGAGCAAGCATGTGAAACCATGGCGGCGCTTGCTTTTCGAGTGATAACAACCATGGACGGAGTTCACGGTAGAGTTTCAATCATCGAGAATAGAAACAAACTCAGACTGGTAAAATTGGTAGGTTGCTGGTTTGTCAGGAATTGGAAAAGACAGTAACCGATATCGGTCTAGTAACCGATGTCGGTTATACTATAGCCGACGTCGGTCAGGTAACCGATGTCGGTGTAAAGTGTAGGCTAACAAGATATAAAAAGGCTGCTAATTTGATTTTTAACAACGTTTAGTATACTTGTCCAATTATTGATCACAGAAGACAGAGTATGAGAAAGAAAACAGAACTAAAAACAAGCAAGATGCACACGCAAATCCAGAGATTAACCCTAGGGTTAATTTTAATTATCGTGGGCTTATGCCTTTAGACGTAGAATGATGTCAGAATCCTAAACAAGAGACCTAGGGGAAATGTCAAGTTTGTTTTGGCTTATAAGGTTACCTCAATCGGGCGGAGGAATACCGCGGAAAAAGGGGGATGTTTGAGCTGTTGTGTTAATTGTGAAGTGATTCGGTATGTGTTGTGCAGTGAATGTAAGATTAATTTCCTGTCAATACCGTGGATATCACCCCACATGTATGACACATTACTTAATCTACGTTCACTAGAATTGAAAAACAACAAGCAGGAATGCAATGCACGTGTTTTAAACCCAAATCAAAAATTATGTTTGATGAAGCAAGAGAGATGACTTTCACTAATGCGAAACTAGGAAAGCAAGACAAATTCTTTACGAAATATATAACAAAAGCAGCAACAACAAGTATGCTTCCTAAAATGAAAATAAGCAAGAGAAACAGAAACCCTAAATGGTCCCACCGGGCGTGCCAAAATGTTTCGCTCGGAATGTTTCGGCTTCTGGGAATAGAGTTGCTTCTATCCTTTCATTTACACATATAAGAAATGTTATAACGAGAAGACATGCAAGATGTGACTTATCGGTTTTGTGAAGATGCAAGTTGATCTCCTTAGGGCTAGGTCATGATGAAGTGGCAAAATGAGGTGGCGGTAAGGTGATGTGGATTTATCCATTACAAGGTAATTAATAAATAATTGTGTAAGGTTTAGGTGATGAGGTTATATTGCGAGATGAGATGCGGGTCACAGGGGTCGTAAGACACAAATTTGGTGTCTACATATATGCTACGTGCATTCATCCCTTTTCTTCTCTTAATTCTTTCTTCTGTTTGTGTGATGATATTTTCTTTGTCCTTGATCTCTTTATTCCTCTCTCTTATTTCCTTATTCTTCTCTTCTATCTCCTTGCACATATTCCTTATACAGGTAGTCCTTATCAAGAAATATCACCCCTATGTCCTTTGATATTTTTAAGCGCATTACATGATTTTTCATCACATTAACATATGTGCATCGAATATTGGATAAGCCTCCCCTAGTGTAGACTTAAGTTGGGTCTCGCTTATTGATTACATGCTAACCTCAAACACTTTGGCTCTTCCTGTGTGATTAAAATGTCCAGAGAGCATCTTCCTTGTGTGTGGTAAGGCTTCTTCCTTTTTAAAGAATGAGCAACATGAAGAGATATTCTCGTGACCAATGTACTCTAGAATTTTGCATGCAACACTTTATTAGGATCATCATAATACTACATAATAGGGCCTTGGGTGTGTTTCTTGGCTTTATGTACTTCCTACGGGTCTCTTTTGGAAAACTAAACATAAGGGGGTTCTCTGCACCACCCGATTCTTCTTCACCAATGTCCTTTTCTTCTTCCTCCCCATGCTCCACTTCATGTTCAACAATTTTCTCTACTTCATGCTCAATAGTGTGCTTTAATTTTGGCATAATATTGCACTCAACTCCATGTTCCTTAGTAAGCTCCTACCTCTCCTCCAAAATATGAGTACTTGCTGTCATATCCATATTTTTCCCCCCAGGAAAAATATTTGATCAGCCATGACCATGCACAGAAAGAATCAGAGAAAACACATTTAAATCTTGCAAACTGGTTGTAGAGGGACTCTATAATGGAATGGTGGGGGCTCTCAAAGTTAAAATGAACTGTGTGTGAGAAGAAAGAGAAGAAACGGCTTTATCGCATGAATCTGTGTCTTAAATCTATTTGACAGACTCGGGTAGGCTCTAAAATAAAAAAGGGAAGGGTCAAGGAAGGCAGGTGAGTAGTGTCGAGAATAACTAGAGGCTTGAGAAGAAGAAGTGGAGAAGAATCAAAGTCTTTGGGCTCAAAACAGCTTCAAAAGAGTCCAAAATTGACTAAGTATGGAGGAGACAAAGCGAGAGAGAGCCATGTGTCAAAGACACGAGTGCTTCTCCAAATCTGAAATCCAAAAGGAGAGGCTCAAACAAGCACCAAGCTGCTGTGTGTCCCAGGTCAAGAGATATGCCCTACCAAGCAAAATACTTAGCCAAAAGTCACAAAATAGGCCGCAACTCCGCCCAAGGGAAAAGGTCAGCATTTGAGCCCGAGTCAAAGCCAAAGCGGGGCGGTTTTTTGAGTTTTGCATTTTTGTGGAAAAGGGGAAAAGGATAAATTACAGACTCATGAACCCAATTTTTTCCCTAAACTGACTGCCACGTGTCCCATGTGTAAAGGGGGACCCATTTTTCAAACTTTTTCCCGCCCATTTTTATGAACTTGATACAAACTTTGAAGGGGCATATATTTTGACTCAAGGCTCAAAATATTGCAAATCTTACACCGTTGGAAGCATCTTAATGTCCTCTACACCATGGAAAGATTAAAAAAAAAAATTGGGCCATGGTAGGTGAAAAATGGAGAAAATTTCTTTGGGCCTTTAATGCAGGATCTTCTTGCTCTTCATTTACCATATCCAATTCGATCCAATCCGTTAGGGAACCATAAGTGACATATTGTGGGTGGATTTACAGAAGGCATTGATATTCAGTGGTTGAACTTTCAAAGTAGGATTTGATGTGTATCTCATGGTGGTTGGAACAGGATTTGATTTTTCCCTCTTCTCTCTCTCTTATTCTTTCTATATATTGTAACACTTCTCATTTTTGGAAAAGAAGAGACATTCTGGGTATAGAGAAATTCTATCAAATTTGTTTCTCGACGCCATTTTTGAGTAGTGAACCTTCTCCCACACCTAAAAATGTATTTTTGCCTCTATTCCAGAAATGTAATGGTTTGTGCACCTTCTAGAGCAATAAAACATGTTTTTGTGGTGTTCTTCAACCCTTTGCATTGTTTTGTTATTTCTTTGTGCCTCTCCCTTCCGATTTGTTTTTCAATTTTGTATTTCACATTTGTAGGTGCAGGATGTTGTGTTTCATGGAGTTTAATGGTTAATTTTAAGATTTGGGCCATGTTACTTCTGTTTGACCTCCCTCATCTCCATTTTTTCTGTTTCTTTCTCCCTCAACAAAATATCTCACTTCCTTTGCTTTGGTGTATCACCGCTTTAGTGTAGGCTCTATTTTTCCCTCTTTCTCTCTCCTTGGTTCCTTGGAATGGTTAGATTAGGTTAGATTTAGTTTGCCTACACTGGAGTAGCTTGTGGCAGGTAGTTTAGGAATAGGAACCAACCTTTAATCTGGAGAGCTTTCCCACTTTTGCAAGGTCCCACACCTTAGGGAAAGTTCAATGTTATGCAATCACACTAGATGATTCTAGCCTTAGAAAAGTAGATTTTTAGAACTCATTTCGAGTGCTTGTGATTTCGCACTAATAGGAACTTCATATCCTCTTACCTCTGTTTCCATAAGCGAGATATCCTCATGATGTGCATCGTGCTCTTCCATATCTGATTCCTCAACCTCATGAACTAAGGGTTCTTTTGGTAATACCTCATGTTCCTCATTTCTCACACCTTTTATTCATCACTCTCGGTCTCCTTTGTGTCTTTGCTAGACACTACCTTTGATTTATTCTTCACTAGATACTTCTTCTTCGGTGGTTGCTTCAAGCTCATACTTGGTTTATACTCCTTACGCCTTATTGTCTTCTTTGTAGGTGCACTCTTAACATGAGGTGTATCTTCACTTCCTTTTTCCTCCTTCTTTGGAAAGGGAGTATCCTCATGAATTATTTTTTGTACCATAGTCTTATTCCGTATAGGATCTTCTCGGGAGTGTCAAGTCATCCTCCACATACTTTCCATCAACTCTTCTTAGATTCGAGATATATATATATATATATATATATATATATATATATATATATATATCTTTTCTACCTTCAAATTAGCAATCGCCTAAGTAATATACTTGGAGATATTAATATCATCTGCTATCATTGTCTCTTTGAAGATTCGTTTATTTTCCTTTCTAAAATCACCTCATCTTTTGTATTTTGTTGAGAAATTTGTAGCCTTAAACTTATATTTCCCTATGATACTGCTAGAAATTTTCATCATAACTTGAACTCGTGGCATTAATATTAGTTAATATAATTATTACTAGTTTAATTTATTTTGTGGTATTATGAGTATGCATTTATTCTTTTGATTGCAATATGACGTTAAATGGCGTTATGTTTAATTTCAGCCTTTTTGCAAGAAACTTGCTATATGCAGCAACTAACATACAACCAAAGGAATCATCCACAATAAAGGATCCATATGCATAAAATTACATGCAACCAAAGGAACTCATCCACAACAAAGTATCCACAACCAAAGGAGGTCACACACGTAAAATAAAGTTGGGATTTTGAATATTTTTTACAATGTGGACATCACACCTAATCTTGTATGTGTCAATGGAAGAAGCAATTATGATAAATAGGAAAGGAATCAACGCATCATCTGATTATGTGTTGCAACTCAACAAAGAACTAGCTGATTTAATTCATAATTTAATAATGGTTGATCAACTGATCAATTAGTTAAGTTATGTGATCATTATGTAAACATCTACTGAGTAGTTTTGTTGCATGCATGTAGTTTCTAGATTATTTTGTTAATATATTTTACTTAATCTAACTGGAACTCCTAGTATAACTCTCTCTCTTCACGCATCTGTTGTAATGAAGGATATAAAAAGGAAATATTAATGTTGTAGAGATATATAGATACATAGGAATCAATCCATAGATAGAGAATTTGTAGTATTTTTTTACTTTAATCTTCATGCTGATGAAATAAAATTCTCGATTCATTAATTTTTGTATTCTCAAGCCTTAGGATGGATTAGCACCCAAGGTAGGGCCCACTTGCGGTTTTCTAATCCTCTCTCTCTCTCTGTTTCTTTAGTTCATTTCATGATTAAATTAGCAATAGTTCATGCCTTTATTTGTGTTTTATTTTTATATGCTTTGATTTAGCCATAGTATTTGCTTCCAAATAGAATCTAGTTCATTTCAACATTATTATTTATTAATTGTAATGACAACAATTTATCTTTATTCATCTTGAATATCAAGTAACTTTGCATACAACACTGGCATTATTGAAAGTTTACGTCCCTCGATCGATAATTAAATGATTGTAGATTAATGAACAACATACTAATTATTGCAAGTTAATTTTCACCACCATTTTTGGAACCGTTTTTGGGGATACTTTTGCCAAGTTATAAGGTTTTTGAAGAGGTTTTTCATTTCTTAGAAGTAGTTTAGGTTTTAGGAAATTCACCTCCATACCCCCCACTAATATATGTTGAGCAAGTTGAGTAGTTGATGCATGCACTGCCCAAGAGATGCCCATGATAGATTTTACCCAATCCACAAGTAGCACATGTTTCCATATCAGATTTTGAAGAAATTATATCTTCCTCTGTACAAGGTTTGATAGTAGAAGAACATCCTCCAAGTGAAAGTTATGAATCTTCTCTTGAGAAGCCAAATATGGTGGAAGAAGTAGACCAAAATGCTCAAAATGGGGCAACTACTTTTGAGTTTCCCATTACCGATAATGATGAAGCTTATGAAGAATATTTCTCCCTTAGCCTTTCCTAACTTTCATGGATCCATAACTAAAGACCCAGACACCTTTCTATTTGAGTTTGATGTTTTATACAAGAGCTATGATTATACCACAGATGCACATAAATTGAATTTATTTCCTACTACACTCAAGGATGCAACCTTGAGATGGTTCATGGGTTTGGGAAGAAATGCAATAACCACTTGGGCATAGATAAAGGATAAGTTCCTTAATAAGTATCAAGACTATTACAGAAAAGTAGTAGAGGAGGTGATGAAATCTACAAAATGACATAGAAGGAGGATGAACCATTAGAAGACTACCTAGAAATATTCTTGTTTTGCATTCAGAAGACAAGGCACACAAGACTACCTCCTGAATCTCTCAAATTACTCTTTTTGAAGGGAATCGGTGAGGAGGACATGGATGCTCTAGATCTAATTGGAGTAGGAGACATTTCAAAAGCTTCCTTTGAAGAAATCTATGAAGCCTACAGGAATTAATCAAGAGCTACTATGAAGAGGATAAGAAATGTAAGATCAAGAGGTGGATCAACTACTAAAACAATTGGGGACATATCCAAGTCGATTTTTTAGCATGTTCAAGAACATGAAGCAAGATATTTTGAATGATATGGATAATTAGTTAGATGCTCTACATGTCGAGAATAAAATGGAAGATGCATAGCAAACACTCACAAAGTTATTCCATGTATGCTAAAGAAATAAATATGACTACAGATGCAGAGGATTAGCCAACATTGTGGAAGAAAATGAGGCTTCACTTGAATTTAGGATGATAGAAATAGAGGATGGATAAGTGTTCTATATTTCTCAAATAAAACCATTGCCACCAAGACAAGGAGGTATGTCACAAGACCCTATGCAATCATTTCAAAATTGGTCTAATAATCAATATATGCAACCCCCACCTTGGGCTAATCAACAAGGTTGGGCTCCATACCCTAGCCAATACCGAAGAAATGAAAACCTCAATTTATAGGCCAACCATAGTGACAATAACCCCTCAATCATGGTAGCAGCCTTAGAGAGGATGGAAATAGTGGAATAACCCACCTCCTCATCATCGATAATCCTGCAATCAACCTCCTTACCCTTAGAACAAGCTCTAATGCCAAACCCCAAGAAAACACTTAGCCAAAGGAAACAAAGCTACTAACTCAAGTAATGCCTAACCTCAACAATAAAGCAACTCAACCAACCTATCCACTAAACCAGCTCAATACCCTACCTATTTAGTTGATGTTGTAAATATCCAACTATGCTTAGGAAGAGAACTTCCTCCACCAAGTAGACCCACTATTATAGAGATTAGGGATGAACCACGGACGTTGCATATTGATCTCAGTAGAAAATATAGAAGACGCTGCAGGGATGATCCGTAACAACTTGAGAAAATTCCAGCAAGGATAAAACATAGGATAATGAGCCACCATTTCTTGAAAGACTACAAGAAAAGAAGACTGACCTCAAATCAGAATCTAATTCTGATTTTGTCAACCAACTAAAGGATATTTGTGTCAAAATCCCATTGATTCAAGCCATCAAGGATGTGCCCATTTACAACAAATTGGTAAAGGATTTATGCATAAGGAAACTAGGTAGAAAGAGAAAGGATCCATCTACTGTATAAGTTATTGGAAAATTAGCTGATATTATGCTTGGAAATTCAATTTTGCCCAAATATATAGATCATGTCAGTCCATTGGTAAACATTTCAATTAATGGCATAGTAATAAAGAACACTCTGATTGACTTGGGGAAGCCATAAACATCATGACCAAGCATATCATGGATGACTTGTAGTTGGAATGACTAAGTCCAACAACTACAATCTTGTAGCTTGCAGATAGATCAAAAATGAAACTTGAAGGAGTCCTTGCTAATTATATTGTTTTTCAGCCAAAATCAAGCTTAGTAGGATATCATATAATCTTAGGAAGATCATATTTGGCCACTAATAATGCATTCATTTGATGAAGGTATGGTAGTATGATTATTTCTAATAGAAGTGGCACTAAAATGCTCATGATTTATCCTCTTACACAACCGTTGAGTGATGAAGATCAAACAATTTGGGTTGAAGAACCATAAGAAAATAAGATTTCCGTACAAAAAAATCATGATGTTGGAGAAGTAATGTACAATTGAAGGACATTAGGAAAATGTTGTTCTTTCCAACGTCCCCGCAAAATAACTATGCAAGGAATGAAGAAGTAGATGGAATATTACAGTGCCTAAGTTGTCTTGTGAACCAAATTCTACCACAACAAAGCACTATGAACGTTCCAGGTAAGAATTTCATCCTTCACCAACTTCTCCCACATGATTGCATATTGAATTATGTAAGCATAAATGTATGTTCCATGATTTATCTCTCTAAGCAAGTGGAAATCACTGGGAAATCCACTTAATGTTAAAAAAATGTTGAGCATGGAGCAAGAGTAGTTGTTGATTTCTCTTTTGCTAAAGCACAATTTTTTTTTGCATAGGACTATAGTGACATGTATGGGATCCATCCTAAGCTCTGTACACACAAGATATATATCAAAAATAGTTACAAGCTTATTGGCT
This sequence comes from Taxus wallichiana var. yunnanensis, assembly GCA_018340775.1. Classification (NCBI taxonomy): domain Eukaryota; kingdom Viridiplantae; phylum Streptophyta; class Pinopsida; order Cupressales; family Taxaceae; genus Taxus; species Taxus wallichiana. Next base: position 324,785,686 of record CM031240.1, on the reverse strand, counting down.
AGATTTTATGCTCGGCTAAAACATGCAACCTAGGAAGTCATGGGATAAATCCCCTTCATTTAACAGTGAAGCTCCCATATACTTTATTTGTTTATTCTGACTCCTATATAACTTTTCAGGGGTATTACTTTAACTGTGTAGTTCATGAATCATAACTAAACAACTTGGCAATACGTAAACAACTTTTTGATAACTAGAAATAGAACTAGAAATAGAAAGGATAAATATGAAAGGATGTAGCTATGTGCTTTGTAATAGGTACTTTTCAAAGCTAGTTACTCACACATGGAATAAACAAATGTTATCTTTTCTGGATTACTTTTAAGAAACTTAAAAAGAAGTGTACACTTATGAAAATTAAGACAACACAAAGTTTATCATAATAATCACAAATCACATAGTCAGACTAAGATAGACACAAAGTTCAATCAAACTCTTCCTTCCTCCTTATTAGAATACCAACTCGCTTCAAAGAATGCCTCCAGTTATTTCAACACAAAGTCTAAAATAACCAAGTACAACATATAACAGTTATTTTCCCAAAATTTCTAGATCCTTGACCCGTAGGTCTTCTCTTCTTTTTATAGTCACCACAAGTAAAGCTTATGGAAAAGATATCTCTTACATTCTAATAAATGAAAACTAACAAATAGTTAAGAGTTAAGCAATTTACTCCTCAAACTACTCTTTTTTGTGCCACCTAGCTGTTCTAAGAATGTTTGAACATTAAAACCATAAAAATTTACTTTGTAACAACTTTTTAAGATTTTTAATTTATCAAATGACTTAAAGTAATGGTGAATGCATGCCACATTACTTAAGTCTTACAAAGAGTGAAAAATAAGAAGTAGAAGAAGAACAAGAAGAAGAAGATAAAAGAAGAAGAAGAATTATTTCAGATTGGAAATTTCTATTCCCACTTTCTCCTTCCATTTATTTTTATCTTGAACTTTTCCTTTATCTTCCTTGACTTTATCTTCTTCATCTACTTCATCTTTATGTTTTTATTTGTAGATGGAAAATTGGTCTCTCATGTACTTGATTACATTTCTATCTCATCATCACCGCAGCTCTCTATTTTTGTTTCAAACATGAGCAGTTCTTCTTCCAAAACCTTGCAGCCTCCTCTCACTTTCCTAAGACAAGATCCCAATTGACTAGCAATATCCCGAATATGTGCCAATTTATCAAATGTTTTTCTCGTTAAAAGGAATAATAGCCTTGTCCATCAATTGCTGAAATAATGGGAGAAACTCCTCAATACTTTTTTGATAGTTGGAGGTATCATACTTCGTCAGACCATAGATTACATCCTCAAGTTCCTCCATAAATTGCTCAACTTTTTCCTCCATCATATCTATCTTGGTCATAATATGCTTCAAATTATTCCACATGAATGATAAAAGATGCTTTTGATGTCTTCCCTTCTTAACTGATCCTCCAGGTGTAATATTTTCCCTAATTAAAATATCATCAGATAATTCATTGATTTCTTCCAAACCATGTTGTTGTTGTAATTCAATAATTCCACCTTCATTTTCCACTTCTTAATTAATATCTTTCAATTTATTCACCTTCTCCTGATACTCAAATTTTTTTATAAAACTTCCTTGTAAACATTTGTGGCTATGTTTGTGATATCTGCTATCCATTCATCTATAGCCTTAAATTTGTCACTTGTCTCTTCTACAATAGTAATTACATGTGGATGTAATTCTTATTCCATAATCATTTGTTGTGGAGGATTATTGGAAACCGTCATATATATATTGAAAAGTTCAAATGATTGTTCCTTCATCTTGGAAACCTTCATTTTTTCTTCATCTAACCTCTGGAAAAGGTTGTTTATCAGTGTCTATGTGTCTTGCTTCAGATATTTAGTAATGACTTCCCCTAAAGGCACCTTTGTGACCATCAAAAAATTTCCAGTCAATTCTCCTTTCTTCTTTCCAATTGGTGGAGTAGATACTTCGAAAATTTTCTTCCTGAATAATCAATGACCAATCTTGATGTAACCTTTGGAATTTTTATCCTTTTCCTCTTCTTTTCAATTGTTCTCAACATAGCTGAAGGTCCATTTCCTCCAAATCAATTACTTCCTTAGAAGCAGAAGAGGACTGATTAGTCAACCAATTGGTAAACTCAAACCAAAAGAGTTTGAGCTTCAGGATGTACAATTATTTCTTTTCCACCTCCTCCTAGTGGGAATACATTACAATTTCAAGTTGCCTCTTAGGTTCTTCAGTAGTTGAATCTTATTGTAAAACCCCTCCTAATTCAACCATTTTATTCCTTATCACTTCTTCTATATCTCTTCTTCCTCATTTCTAGTATCAATATCCTCAATGTTCTTTTGTATTACAAATTTTGGAATTGAAGATATTTCCACCGTTTGATCATGCATGAACTATCAACTTCCATCATAATCTCTCCTTCCTCCATCTCTACATATTTCATCTACTCCTTATCTTTTTCTGATGTTTGAGATATTTCTTGTGAAGAAGCAACATTAATATTCTCCTTTAGTGGCATAGCTGATGATTCTTCAAGATATGGAGGAGGGGGAGGAGGAGGAGTAGCTGGTGGTGGACAAGGAGGTGGTTTAGGCAACAAAGATTACGTGGAAGCTACGAGAAATACAAAAGAAGCTAGTTTAAGTGTTGGTATTACAATATCCTCCTTAGAAGGAGATCCTTGGATGGTAGGATCAAAAATTGATGATGTTATCATACTAGAAGTTCTTTCAATGACAACTCCTGTGATCAAGGCATTCTTTGTTCTAGCTCTCTGAAAACGTTTTAACTTTACAACCAATCCACTACTTTCCCCTAGACCTTCCTTGATTTCTCCAATTTTGTTGACATCTTCTCCTTTTCTAGTGCTAATTCAAGTGATTTCCTTCATCACTGACTCTTCTAGGAAATAACCTTGACTATTCAACCATTCCGTAGTGTAGAATACTACTTTTGATCTTACTCCATGATTGATTTTGAAATAAGAGTGATTGGGAGCAAAGGAGAATTATCACCTCCTTGATCATAATCAGATTTAGAAATTAATTTCTCATCATCAACAAGTCCTTCTGGAATTTTAGCCAAACCAAACTCTGAAATCTGTTTTATAGTCAATCGACTATAATCCCTTCTTTGACTTCAAACTCATCTCTACAATCAGCCCAAAATCTTCTAGTGTTGGCAAGTGTGCATAGTTTAGTGAAAATGATTTCCTAGCTATGCCCCTATAATCAAAATTCCTCCTTTCATTAAAGGAAATCTTATTATAATGAAGATATATCTCCTTCTGAACATCTCTTTCCTTATGAATGTTTGTACAATGATATTTTCCAATCACAATAGGAAAATGCACCACTGTCCTATGAATACCTTGTTGTAAATCATGTAATAATACCAACTGTCTCGCATAGCTCCAAAAAATCCACCCAATTTGGGTATCTAGGAAACTTTAACACAACATTTGAGAAACCACAGACTCTTAAATATGTAAAGTGAGAAAACTAAATAAAAATGCACCCATAAGGTTGGACTGCATTCCATGCTTCATCAATTACTCTTTTGGCTCTTAAGTCCGGATTCAACCTGCAAATGACTTCATACAAGAAGAAGTCATTAACCTGTTTATACTCATTAAAATACCTAGGTAAGGATAACTATGGATAATGTTCATAAATGGGTTTATCATATTTTGTTCCAATAGTTCTCAATCTAGGAAAGTTTCCATGTGCTGCAATAACATAGATAAGATAGGAAGTCATCTTGAAATCCATACTGAAATAATGTTTTTCAACTGAAAATCAATATTGTCACTGATGATTTCAGCCCAATTGATTAGAGTATTAGGTTTATCATTTTCTATTACTCAAATAAAGTAATACATCCATCTATAAAAATAATTTTTCATTCTTGTCACCATTAATCCTATAAATAAGTTGAGTAATATCATCTGCTTCTTGAATCAAATCAGATCTTACAACTAATTTGGGGAACCTGGAAGCTTGTTTTGACACCTTTAAGTAATGCAAATTCATGATTTTTATAGCATCCTTCTTCTTTTTCACCCAATACTCATTGGATTTCTCCATACTGATACTCAATGCATTTGGTACAGTTGGGATCTTCAAGAAAGAGTTGAAGAAATGAACATCCAATCTTCCCACAAGATCACCGGCATCATTCCTGATCATTCTAGTTTGGGAATCATAATGCTTGGCACATTATGGGAAAAATTTTGGCTACCGACAAGTGCTAGGAAAGATAGCTTCAATCAATCCACTTCTAGTTAATGCTTCCATTAAAGGTGTCTTATTTTTAGCTTTGGACCTTTCTACCAACTCAAGCACTGATACATGACCCATATCAATATCACCTATTCCAACCAATTTTGATGTAATGCAAGTCTCCATAGGATATCCCTTATAATCATATTTCATTTCGTCTCTCTTGGCTTTGACCTTTCTTTTTCCTTTTCTGGAACTTGATGCTTCCTCAATATCCAAGTTTGGATCTTCTCTTATTACATTAGTTTCCTCTTCCCTTGCTTGTAGTTCCTTCTTCTTCCTCTGAATGGTCACTTACTTCAATTAGTTCCTCTCTAGTTTCAGACACATGTTCTTTCCTTTTTGCTACCTCCACTTGTGAATTAACAATTGCTTTTGCCCTTTAAATAACAATCATCAAGTTAATGTACACGTTCCTTAATTGCATGCATGCATTTAAGACTTAATTTACTCATGTAATCATGTTACAAACATCATGGAAGTCATGTTCAAAGAAATAGATTGAAACAGTTCAATCTGCAGTTCATTACGGGCTTCTAGGGTATAACTTCTTAAGAATATTTGTTAACAAGTATGAGAAACTCAACTTAGCGCAAAGAAAAACAACAACACGGTTTGATGTATAACTAGGAAATAAACTGATAATATTTTTAACGCAAATCATATGTGGAAAGCAATAACAATGTCTTTCGCTATAAGAAGAAGTAATGATAAAAAGAAGTAATAGCAAACTAAATCAATGTAATACTAGGTAGTGGTGAATAAACACTACTTTACTTCCTTTATACATAAAATGAATAAAGTAACCCAAAATTGACACAATGAGTGGAAGGTATGCTTTACGGATTTTATATACTACTTTACTTCTTTTTAAAACAAAGGTAAGTAGTAAGTCATCAATTCGACACAATGAATATAAGACATGCAAAGAACTCTTGTTACTTTACTTCCTTTAAAATAAAACAAGTAGAGTAAGTCCAAATCGACTTAGAAATAGGAAAGTAAAGCATATTCAAAATGATGCGAAGCTGGGAAAGTGACTTGCGGTCTTTTCAAAATGCTTTACGCTTTTTGCTAATGTAAGTAAGAGACAAGTGTTTTAAAGCAATGAACTAAAAGAAGAAACATGATTTGTGGTGATTTATGGTTACTTTATTTGCTGCTATAAAAGCAAATAGAGCATATTCGATTAACGCAAAACAAGTAGAAGCAAATGAAAATGATGCAAGACAAAGACGTATCTTTTGCAAAATCAAATCAATCAACTTTAATTTTTTGAATACGAAATCAAGGAGAAGATGACCAAAAAATTGCACTAAACATGATATGTTTTGCGTTGATCTCACCCTACTCAACTCTTATTAAAAACATAAGTAAAGTTTACTTATACGGCATGAAAATCAAAGTAGAGAAGAAACAGAGGAAAATGACATGAACAAAACTAGGACAAAGCTAAGGGCTAACATTTAATAAATTTCCTTCACAAGTAGCAACGGATTTGATTACTAAATAAACCCTAATCCCAATGAAGAAATAAACCTAAATTTCAAATTTTAAACCCTAGAAAAAATGAACTAGAATAAAAATGAGCAATAACTTGAAACAACACACACATAAGGAAGGAAAATAAGGAAAACAAGAAAAAAACAAACCACTAACCTTAACTCGGAAATGGGTTGAAGTCAATTTGCACCAATTATTCCTCAATCAATCGCTGGAGTTTATCGGGGTTTGGGGGGTCAAAAATTTCTCTCCTGCTAAAAATTTGAATGTGTGGATCATATGTGGAAGTTCTTAGGGATTTTATATTTTCCACCTCATTAAATGTCAACCGCATTTAATGCCACTCAACTTTCTTTATTATGCAGTTTTTTTGGAATGTCTTTACTTCGATATTTTAGAAAGAAGCAAAGTAATCTTAATTCATTGATAGCTCAAGTATGATTAGTTATGTGGATTTTTAGTATTAATTTACTCATTTTGAGGTAAAAGAAGTAAATCAGATTGGATTCAATGCAATGAACTGAGAATAATTAAGCAAGAGAGGTAGAAATCGACATAATGAACTAGAAAGCATTAAGTGGCTTTTAGTAATTTCTTTACTTATTTATTAATAAGAGAACTAAATTAATGTGAATTTAGTGCATTGAATGGGGGAAGTAAATAAGTATGGGTTTAACACATTACTAAGGGAACATAAGCTAGTTATGTGTCCTTTTTGAACTACTTTACTTAAAAGTAAAGTTTTTTTATCTTTTGAGGATTTGCAAAGAACCCAACACATGATTACTTAATGAGCTTCCCCAAGAAACCTCCTACAACTTCTTGAAGAATCATCATGCACTCCTACAACCCAGGTGAGTCAAAGCAAAGAACCTAGACACACACACTAAACAACAATCAAGAACCATAGACAAACATGAATAATTGTGAAAGAAGAATTAAAAAATTATTAGATGTTGGATTCATATATCCAATTTCAGATAGTCAATGGGTGTCACCCCTTGTCATTATACCCAATAAAAATGGAAAATGGATAATCACGTAGACTATAAAGAGCTAGATGTAGCAATAAAGAAGGATCATTTTCTGCTCCCTTTCTTTGATCGTACTTGACACTCTGGGTGGAAAGAAATATTTTTCTCTTCTTCGTACTAAGTGGCTACAATCAAATTCAAATTGCACTAGAGGACCAGGACAAAACCACATTCACTTCCCATGGGGAATGTTTATGTATTATGTTCTTCCTTTTGGTTATGCAATGCATGTACTACATTCCAAAGGGAATTTTTAAGCATTTTCTCAAATCTAACAAATGATTGCATGGAGGTATACATGGATGGTTTTAAAATACATGGAAATAAGTTTTATGAAGCAATGAAGAATTTGGACAATTTTTTGAAAAGATGCAAGGAGCATAATCTATCCTTAAAAATGAAAAAATGCTACATGATGATGTTTGAAGGAATAATGTTGGAGCATTATCTATCATCTAATAGAATTCAGTTGATCCAACAAAGGTATCTCGTAATTATAAATATTCAAAGACCAAAAAATTGAAGGATGTGAGGAGCTTCCTAGGACATGCTTTGGTTATTATAAAATATTTATACTAGGGAAAGTTTTAGTGGTGAATTTTCGTAAACTTGAGAAAATACAAGTTTTTGAAAATTGGAAATGAAAAATTTTCAGCGAGTGGTAGCTGAATTATTCACCAAAAATTTCAGCTGACAACTCATTTTTATGGTACATTTCACCTAGTATTTACACACATATATATGAACTTATGCATGTAATTCACCAACGTTTCGAATCATTCTTTGTGCATATTCACCGAATTATACATAGACTATCATCCAACCTCAACCGTACATTTTCCAACTATATTCCATCCAACAATCTTCCATCCAACTCCCGATACCTAACTCCCTACCACCAAACCAGTACCATCCAACCTTCGAGAATCAAACTTGAGTCTCGTCCAACCTTGAGTCATCCAATCCTCTCTAATTGTCCAACCTCATAAGTCATCCAACCTAAGATCCATCAAACCTTAGTGCCATCCAACCTCATTGCCTTCCAACTTTAGTATCATCTCACCTTAGTGCCATCCAACCCAAGCGTCATCACACCTTAGATTCATCCAACCCTTGAGCCATAAAACCTCGAGACATCTAACGTAGTGCCTTCCTATCTCAAAGTCGTCCAACCTAAGATCCATCCAACCCTAAAGCCATCCAAACTCGTGAGCCATCCAACCTTGGAGTAGTCCAACCATATAGCCATCCAACCTTAGACCCATCCAACCATCTAGACATCAAACCGTAAAATAGGTTCATCCTATTGAAATTCATCTAACCATAAGAAGTGTCATCCTGACATTGTCATCCTTCCTTGATTTAGCCTAAGCAGTCCTTGTTTTCAATTTAGTGATATATCAATGGCTTCTGGAAATCAAGGTAATAAGGTTACAAATTTAGCCAGTTCAAAAAAGGGTGCAAAGACATTGCTTGGCTATTTTGGAAACTCACAAAAACTAAGGTTATTTCTGCGTCATCCAAAATATTGGTATTTTCTATTTATAGGTTATTAATTTAGTCTTACAGAATTTGATAATTATGTTTTTCATATTGTTTTTCAAACTCTTTGCACTCTTGTTTTATGTTTACTCAATGGTTTGAGTAATATATAAAATTAATACTATATCTGTAACAATTTTATAAAATTATATGCAGACATTTCACAAATACCTTCACAAACTAATCAATTTCAAGATATCGATGATCCTTTATATGTTGAGGAAAACATTCCTTCCCTTGATGACATAGAACTAGAAGAAGATTCATCAAATTCTCATCATACACCAATAGAAGAAGATTCTACTCTAAGGTCTGCATTTCCGTAAAAAAAGGAGACATAAGGATAAAAATATTCCTACCGAGAGATTAGATGCGTAATGTAAGTCCAATAACAAAAAGAAAATATATCAGAAGAAAGAGGAAAAAATAGACAATAGGAAGGACTTTCCAGTTTGACTAGAAACCAAATATCCATTTCTTGAACCTGTGAAGCCTCAAAATGGTAATGATGTTCCAATTCAATGTTGATGCAAAATATGCGCTTAGAAACAAGGAAAGGATCACACAATACAACTAAAACTAGACACCATTGAAAAACAATGTGGCAAAATGTAACATCCCGACTTTTGGAACTCAATATTTTTAATAATGCTTAATTGGAATGATATTTTGTGGAATTCTAATTTTGAATTATCTTGGCATTAACTTATGTGTTAATTATTCCTTGTGGAATGTGGCACATAGTTTTATTTAAAATAAATAAATAAATAAAACAATTAAATTTAGCCTAAAGCTAAGTGGAGGCATTTTTGAAGTTTAATTATATTTAAATGGATTTTGGAATCCATGAAATAAAGGAGAGTTAGGTTTTGATATTTACCATTTAGCATGGCATGAAGAGAGGAGGAGATAGAGGGGAGACCATGTCAAAAAAATCTGGAGGATTTCATGGAAGTTTTACGGCCATCTGGAGCTGATTTTGGGCCTGTAATTTGGGATCTTGCCATTCTTTATTGCAGCAATGTTGGGGAGAAATTTTCTAGAAAAATAAATAAGGTTTTGGAGTTTTATTTTGTATGGTGTGGAGCTAGGAAGCTGGAGGAAGAAAATAGAGAAGGAAAGAGGAAAAGCACAGAGGTTTTTTTGGTCATCTTCATCTCAAATCTTTCAGGCAAGGGTTTCTTATTTTTGTCTATGCAATATTTTACAAATAAATGCATATTCAGTTTATTCCTCTTCTGGGTAATGAGAAATATGGATTATCTATTGTGGGTATTAATATTTTTGAATCAATCCTTTATGGGTATTTGGAAAATGTGTTTATTTTAATATGGGAATTATATATTTCAGATCTCTCAAGTATGAGAGCCGATATATATTTTTAAATCCTTACTTGATAAATGGAATCAATGAGGTTATTATTTGGGTGTTGAGAGAAGATTTCTTGACATTTTTGCTATGGGTTTTGGACTGATATCCAAGCTACATTTTTAAATGTTGGAATGTTGTTTTTGTTGGTTGATTTGTTGGTCTACTACAGCTGTTATAAGTTGTGTTGTTGCTGTTGTAATAGCTGCTAGAAGAGTTGTGTTCTTTAAGGATTTATTGGTGTGGTAACAACTGCTAGAAGTGTTGTTTTTAATTAAATTATTGTTGCATTTGTTGCTGTAACATCGGCTATTATAACACCAAGTTTTGGGTTAATTCCTTGTTGTGTGTAGTTATTATTTGAGGTGTTATTTTGCTGCAACATTAGCTATCAAAGCACAGTGCTTTGGGGTGATTTCTATGCTCCATATTTGTTGTTGATTGTTATTTTCTTTGCTACAATTTTTGCTACTAGTACGATGCATTTCGTCAAATGGTTAGTGTGCAATCATTTGCATAGCATTTTAAAAGAATGTTGTGCTATGACATTTTGTCAAATGGTTAGTGTGAAATCATTTGGATAGAATATTTAAAGAATGAGGTGTTGTGACATTACATCAAACAGTTGATATGCAATATTTTATTGGCATAAATACATGAGTATGGATTATGGCATTTTATCATGTTGCTGAAATGAATTCATTGGAATTGAAGTGAATATCTTTATGGCATTTTATTATGCTACTGGAACAAATTCGTTTGAATTTATGTGAAGTTATTTTATGGCATTTTATCATGCTGTTGGATTGGATTCATTGGAATTTATGTGAAATTATTTTATGACACTTTGTCATGCTGCTGAAATGCATTCTTGGATTATATTGGAAGTTTATATTATGACATTTTGTCATACGGTTCACATGTATTCTTTGAGTAAAAAGGATTTGTTGTGCTTGTTGAAAATGCATTATGTTGCTGATCTGATTTGGCATATTGTTCATTTTGAGCTTGTGAAGTGAAGTTCATGATATGAAATTTTTTCATACAATTGGTATGCATTCCTTGGAATATATGTGAAGTTCATTATATGACATTTTTTCATATGGTTGGCATGCATTCTTGGGTATAAAGGATATTTTGTTCCTCTTGGAAATTATGTTATGTTGCTGATCTGATTTGGCATAATGTTCATTGTAAGAATTGTAAAGTGAAGTTCATGTTGATGCTTTGACAATTGCTTATCATGCCTTCTCCTTTTTATATGGAGCCTATATGTGACATTTCTTCAAATAGTTGGTATGCTGATTTGATTTGGCATGAAATAATATTATGAAATGCATTATGTAATCAACCTTACGTGAGGTAAGTTTTATGCATTTTCATGTAAGATGGTTAAAGACACCACTCTTGAAAGATATTCTGAACTTGGATAGTTCATGCATGTATACATGCTTTTTGAAATCATTATTATAATAATGAATGAATTAGTATGTTGATGCATGACTGTATATTTTGAATACGTTTTCATTTGTAGAATACTACATATATGAAAATGGAAATCCTTGCTAGTTCAGTTTGAGCTGACCCTTTGTGGAAAATACAGGCCATTCTGGAGATAAGGGAAAGGAAAGAATTTGAAGGGATTCAAGCTGATTTCAGATCTTGCTTAGTTACTGTTATATTTTAGTTATGGAATAAATTGTACTTGATGTACTGCTGAAATAATCAGTATATTATATAAGCTTATGAGGCTCTTTGCCATTGCATGTAACCTTATAAGATTGTACTGAGATATTAAAAATAATGAAATATCCTTTGGACTCAAAGCTGATTTTTATCGATGTGTTTAGCACATATGATTTGTTTGTATAATTGTATGATTTGATTATGTGTGAAATCAACATATCAATTAAGCAATGGGATTATTGGGAGTAATGGAAAAAATTGGACCTCATTTTTCGAGGTCCTTACACAAAATATATATTTCCCAAAATTAAAAGGATGGGAGCATAGTCGAAATCATAAATGGAAAGATGCAAAAGAGTGTATGCATGTAAAACACATAAAATAATATGAAAAGCAACATCATTGACAGGGTTTATGTATAAACACCGTAGGGATGTAGATACAGATAAAGATCTATTGTACCATCTAATAGACATAGAAACTTTACTCACACTATGTGGAATTTTTCCTATGTTGAGGGAGTTAAATGTTTTGACAAATCATGCACAAGAGCATTGTATCTACATAACAGACTTCATAAGACTAAGAAACCGTGTGTGCTAGAGTCTTGATAATTTATATATTTCAGATGGAAGATTTCAGGGTCTTGTTTTTGAAAGTTGGAATGCATTAACAGACCTTAAGAATCCTAGTTTCTTCTTAAAATTCAATATACATGATCATCACTATATAATAGCACATGGGAAAGTTATTCCACTTCATACATTTCAAAAAGAGTTGATTTGGTTGGGTTGGAAATGGAAGAAGTAAGAGTGACATGCAACTTATTTGAAACAGTATTATCTGAAACTAGGAATAAATTGAAAATGATTTTTCAATATTTATCTACAGAGATCCGTGAAATATTCAAAAAGGATAAAATATTTGAAGAAATGGGAGTTTTCAATCCACAGTTTTGGAATACAACTGGAGGCATACCTCATACATCCATTAGTTCTTTATTTGTCAAAAACATGACTAGTCTAACTGACCATTTCTGTAAGATTGAAGAGATAAACGGAGTTGTTGTCGAAGGTATTTTACAAAAAAATTTCTTAGTTCCTAGTCAATTGATTATGCTACCACTATGCTATAACAAGTTAAGTTTCTAGACAACCCACATGAAAATGGTGTCATTAGAAGGATTTGGAAGAATATTTATTCTAGTAGTATTTTACGAGAGGATTTGAGTGAGTATATTCAACTGTATGAAAATTTTCAAACAATGATTTTGGGTTCTATGGAAGATGAGAGGGTATTCAAAGGCATTGTCCTTTGTAAAGTCAAAAGTCTGAAATAGATTGGATAGGAATCTAGAAAGTTGTCTAAGATTGTATGTATCACGTTACTCAGTGGAGAATTTTCCTTATGATAGAGCACTTGCATTATAGACTTCACTAGTAGAAAGAAGAGGATTTTGTAATATTTTGACTGATCCAGAGGATCAAGATGCATCCACATAACATGCTACAGTTGAATTCCAAGACACGAATGAACGTGTTGCTCCAGGACTGTTCCAATTTCCATAGATCTAATTTCTTGTATACATTGTTGACACTATTGACAATAATTTGATGTATTGATATATTTCATATTCATTAATGTTAATCAAATGGTCCATGTGTAATTTACTTGTATTACATTTTCTTTTTATACTTCTCTTTTGACTGAAATAAATACTTATGTATTTGGATCCATCTATGTGATTATTGATTAATTTTTACATCTGTATGGAACATAAATATTTTTTAAAAAACACAGATGAAAAATTAAACACCATTTAGGTAAACATAGTAACACAAATACCATTCACATTAAGCAAAAATCCATTAACATGAATAATGAAAATTTTCAATAAATGCAATATAACATTTGTTTTTACTTGGTCCTAATGAACTAGTGTAATTTACTTGTATCACATTTGTTTTTATATTTTGTTTTCTGACTGAAATAAGGACTGATTTATTTGGATCCATCTATGTGATAATTGATTAATTTTTTACATCTGCATGAAACATAAATATTTTTTAAAAAACATAGACATAGAAACATAAACACCATTCACATTAAGTAGAAATCCATTAACAATAAATATAGTTCCAATTCCAAAGTACTCTTGTATTCATTCTCTCATGTGGCGGATTACTTTATGAAGACAAACATCTTTTCATAAAGCATTGTCGGCCAATACAATTACAAAAAGGGGGGTTGTAAATAACATTTCAAAGCTTCTAGGAAAGTTACGAGAGCATCCTCTTTTCTCGCCTATGATTTTAAATCATAGTTTTCCTTACTTTTGCCACACGAAATAAAAAAGAAAAAAATTGGCTTGAGACTATCTTTTAAGTCATATGTTAGTGTCGAATTGTAACAACACACCTATCACATGGTGAAACTAACTATTTTTAACTTTTTGTTGCAGGGGAAGCTTTATATTTTTCTTGCTTAATAGGATTTGTCTGTAAAGTGTTCTATACTATAACTCTTGATGGCTACAAATCTTGTGTTGTGGAGATGATATTTTGTAGAATATTCTACTCGTCCCTTGCAACATCTCCCGATGATAAAAGTGATGGATCCGCATCTATCTTTTCCTTTAGTAAGATTTATGGATCCAACTTATGTTACTTGATTATCTTTTTCAAAGTATTGTTTTTTTAATTTAATAATACAATTTTTCCTTCAACTATATAAATGAATTTAAGCTCTTTTTGAATTCTTCAAATGTGCATCAAATACAGCTTGTTTCTTTCTTTAAATTTTCATATTTTGCCTGCAAAAAAATACAAATGTATTAGAAGTCTATAACATAACTCAAAAAAACAATAATTTAATGTTATGTTCATTATATCATGATTCTATGTGTAAAAGATGACATACCACAACTTTCTCTTTCTCTGCATTTGTAATAATAACATTGTTTTTGTCCTTAGCCCATTTATTGTAGTAGGTCTGGGCTTCTACATTAATATTTTCCAACATGTTCAACATTATGTCCAAAATCTCATCATCATACTCATTATCATAAGAAATTGTGTCTAACTAAGATTTGTTTAGAAAAATGTCAAGCCTCGTTGGTTGGCTCTCATAAGAAGTGAACAATGAATGCCTCTCTGTGTGATTATGGTATCTTGAATTTATTTCTTTGATCAAATTTTTCCCTTCTCTCCCAAGTGTGGACAGTTTCCACATCTGACATAACTTCCTAGATTGTGGCCCCATACTATCTAAAATCATATTTTCAAAGGTGAAATCTATCTTCTAATCATTTGTAAGTGGAGTCTTACTTTGGGAGGACTATTTGTAATCGAATAATGTGTTCTTATAGAGTCTGTGGGAAACCTAATATTTTTTCTTGTACATTTTCTTGTAGTTTTCATAATGTGTGTCGATGGTACTAACACCTTCTTTGAATCAGTTGTGTTGGTTTCGCTACAAGAAGCAAACCGTAATGTATAATTTATTAGATACAAAAGTTGTTAAATATTTGCAAAGATACAAAATTAATTAAATATTATTAATTGTACAATACCTTGCATGCTTGGAGATGTAATGACACATTCTTGATACTGAGTATGAGTTTGATTGATATTCATATCATCAAACTCAAAAATTTTTGAAAAAAATGCATAAATATTAAAATTATGTACCACTTACTAGTAGTATAATTTTTATTATAAAGAGTAAAAAATAATGTTTATACCTCTAGAGAAATGTGATGGCATAGAGAATAGTTGTGGTGGAGATATTGATCCCATTTTTCATTTTGTGCGAGTGAATCATATAGGGGTTGATTCTGTCGAATCCATATTAGAATCGGAAAACATCTTGGGAGAGGATTTACCTCGAGAAATAGCCTCCTTATGAGAATTGGTAAGCATAATTCTTCTCTGAAAAATATAACATTACTATAAGTATTGCATTGAGAAGAAAGTAATTAATATAATGTGAAAATTAATTGTTACATGTTGTTCTTCCAGAGATAGACTGTTCATTTTGTCATTAATTGCGTCAAAACTTTTTCATTCAGCAATTAGAGGTAAGCTTCTTGATACAAAGCAAGTAGATAATTCACACAAGAGAAAACACTTTTGGATTTATTAGATGTATTCGTATCTGGCAAGGGAATTGCCAATATTTGTTTTAATTCAATTGGACAAATATGTGCACTAATCAAATTTTTACCCCGCAAGTGTATGCAATATATAATAAACCACCCAAAGAGGAATGTCTGCAGATCTACCCTGTAACACAATCCTCACTTGAAATAGAGATATCATTGCATAAAATAATTTTTTTGAAATGCCTTGTATAAGAAGGCCTCTTTTGCAATGACTAGTAGGATCTAGCAACAAGAAACAAGAAATGTTAGAAAAATAGCAGTTAAGTAAAATTAGGAAAACAAATAATTCAAAATACTATTGAAATTTGAACTTACCATCAACTCTGAACATTGTAGTGAGACTACAAAAAAAATTCCTCATCTATCAGGACTACCTTTGTTGTGACGAGTGGTTGGTTTTGGAAAGTAATTTAGTTAAGTGATGGATGTCTACAGATCCACAAAGTGAAACTAACTATACGGTCCACGAAGGCAATGAAAAACTATGCATCCTAATGGTAGTAAAACATAAAAAGGTAATTGAGAATATATGTATCTATTTTGAATTGGGGCATGTGGACAAGCCCCATGAATTGTGTGTTCTGCAGCCACTCCTTAGGTGTTTCTTTGAGTTTAAGGAGCGCTATGATCTGAGGGCACATGAGATTTTTGTATTGGTATTTGGTGGGAGGAGCGACAGAGGAGCTATCCATTGTATTGGTATGTGAGTCAAGAATTAGATGCACGTTTAAGGTGTAAGTGAGTCAAGAATTAGAAAATTGGGGAGCTCAAAGAGTTTTCGGTGTGTTAAAATCAAAGAAATGACTCTTGTATGGGTATATATAGGATTCAACCGCACATCACCGCACACATGGTGACAAATGATTGGATGTGAAGTTTGATACATGTGTCCGGGATGCACACCTTTAATTGGCCATCTAAAGATGGGTGTCTAACCCCTTTGAGACAGATGACCAACCCTTGTTAGATGGTCATCCAACTTATGTTAAATGGCAACCCAATACATGTTAGATGGTTGGTCAACACACCTTTTGTATGACTCTAGTTGGACGGTCGTCTAACCCACCTTTTGTACAAAACTAATTGGATGACTATCTAACCCCGTGAAACCTCCAGAACGCCTTAAAAAAATCACCTTTTTCCGTGAAACACATTTTTGGCAATTCGCCATCATTTCAAAAGTCTGCTTTTGGGATTCGCCACCCATTATATAATAATTTTTTGGAGGGGGGTTCTTAAAATTAACCTTGATTTATACAGGATTTCAGTAAGATTGTAGCACCATTATTTGTACTACTGGGAAAGGATGATGCCTTTGAGTGGACTAAAAAATGTAAGACCACATTCCAAACTTTGAAGCAAATGTTGACCAATGCACCTATGTTAAGAGGACCTCATTAGAATTTTTCATTTCACATCCATACTAATGCATTAGACCATGCCATTGGATATGTTTTAGGACATAAGGATGGAGTTCTAAACTATGCAATTTATTATGTAAGTAAGAACTTGTAGCATGTTGAACTTAACTATACAATCACAAAGAAAGAGTTATTAGAAGTTGTGTATGCTATCAATAAGTTTAGGCACTATATCACAAGTTATCCAATGATTCATTCATATTGATCATGCAACAATTAAATATTTGATCAATAAACCGGTTGTGAGCAACAGAATAATTAGATGATTTCTACTCTTGCAAGAGTTTGATGTCACCATTATGGATAAGCCTAGTAAGGAAAATTTTGTAGCATACTTTCTTTCAAGAATGGAGAATAATAATGAAAAACATATACTTGGATGAATCTTTCCCAGATGAAAACCTATTTCACATTTCTAGAAGAACACCTTGGTATGCTAATATAGCCAATTATTTGGTCTCGGGTAAGACACCTCCACACTACCTATATTCTAAAAATAAATACATAGTTAAGAAAAGTGTGAATTTTTCTTGGATAGTTGGATTTCTATTTCACACATGAAAGGATAATCTCATGAGAAGGTGCACTGATGATGAGGAGATATATGATGTCCTCAAATCCCGCCATAGTTAACCGTGTGGAGGAAACTTTGCTACAAAATGAACAACACAAAAGGTGTTGAAAACATGTTATTAATTGTCAACACCGCATAAGGATATAGAATTATATACCAGGAGGTGTGATAGATTCCAAAAATTGGGTAAGCCTACCAAGTCGAGATGAGATGTCATTAAATCCTCGAGTTAGTATTACAGCCATTTGAAAAATGGGGTTTAGAATTCATTGGTCATATAGATCCTAAATCTCAGCAGAATGGATACATCTTGGTGTGCATAGATTACCTCACTAAATGGACATAAGTGAAAGCATTACCAAATCAGAAGAGTGAGAAATTTTCCAAATTCTTATATGACCACATCTTCACAAGGTATGGAGTACCAAGAGAAATTATTACTGATCAAGGTACACACTTTACTATTGAAGTTATTTATGATCTAGCTAAGGAGTATGAAATCAAACATAGGAAGTCTACACCTTATCACCCCCAATCTAATGACTAGATAGAGGTTAAAAATGGGGAAATATAAGCCATCTAGAAAAAAACTATTTCACCCTATAGAAGATATTAGGAAGATATAATTCCATAGGAAGTTTTGGAATTCAACACAACTTGGAAGATAAAAAATAGGCTTCACACCATTCGATATTTTATATGGTAAGACTATTGTTATCCCTATTGAATTTGAGCACAAGACACTAAGGACTGCACTTGAACTAGGCATAGATTTATCTAAATCTCAAAGGCATATGATTCTCCAACTCAATGAGATGGATGAAATGAGGAGACAAGTTGTTTATAATACAGAGGTATTACGAAACAAAGGATCAAATGGCATGGCAAGTTCATCAAAACAAGGAAATTTGAATAAGGTGATTGGGCTCTCTTATTTGACTCAAAGTACAAAGACCACATGGGAAAACTCAGGACAAGGTGGCTAGGTCCATATGAGATTAAGAAAATATTTCCCAATGGTGCTAGAAAACCCACCACCATAGACCCTATGAGATTCAAACTACTGCTAAATGGTCATATATTGAGATTATACAAGAATCCAACTAAAAAAGCACCTTCATGCAGCGGTTCGAGGAATTCAAAACAAGATGGAGATTAGGACATTAGAGTTAAGATCAAAATTTGATCCTACTAGTTCATCTTCTGAGATTTCAGAGGATTGAGATATTTCAGTGGCCTTGGCATTTTCACTTTGAATATCCCAAGGAAGAATAAAAGTGTTGTGATCGTCCTTTTGGTGATCAACAACACTCTGCTAATATTTAATTTTCTTAGAATTTTTTTTTGCAGGATTTGGTGTATATGTTGCAAGAATTGCTTAGTCTCTGACATAGGGATATAATGCAAATACTACATATTCCACTTGTAGTAACATGTAGAAAATTTCTTCTTTGTTTTCATTTTTGGATAAAATTATGATTGCATGAAAAAATAAGGAACAATCTACACGTGTGAGTGGTGATAAAGATGACTGGCACCAAAACAAGTTAGTATTCCCTCTCTAGGAATTATTTGATTTCACTAAGGAGCCTTCAACATGACATTGCATACACTTAAAACATTATAAAAAGCATCTGCATCATCATGATAACCCAATATGTAGTAAATGTGCAATCACAACAATGCACATGTAATCATCATCCTACGCATACCTCAAGATAAGTGCACTCATTCCACTTTAATAAAGTATCTTTGGTATGATTATTTTTAATTAATGTTTATGCCATGTCATAAATGTCTTTAAATAGCAATTATATGCCACCACCTTTAAACCTATGAGTTTTCACTCCACGTCACCCCACTCTGTCACACCACTTCACCTCACACACTTGCTGCAATCAACTCAATTTAATTCATTTCCATTCTATGTTGTGTGTGAGTTGGTCTCAGAATTCAAAAAAATTACTCAAAACATTCCTCATTCAAATTCTTACATCATTATTGCAAAATGTGTGATTTTCCCTATCAAATTTGAAGTAATTTGTAGAATTCAAAATGGGTGGAGATCTAATTCACCATGAGCCAAATGATCACTCTCAAATTTGCAACCAGCCATAGATATTTCAGTATTTTTAGAACAATGGATGGATGGACTACATTAGTAAGTTCCATGGTTTCAACAAATCTATGGTAAAGGAATTTTCTGCCACATTTAAGGATGGAGAGGCTACTGTCAAGGGTTTAGCAATGAGAGTGGATGATGACATTTTGGTTGTAGTTACAAGGCTTCTTGCAGAAGGTGAACTTTTCTCGAGAAGGAAAATCTAGAGGCACCTCGATGAGAATTTGTTGATGTAGATGATAACTTCATAACTGTAGACAAGGTACATTTCACACTTCCCTCAAACCACTTTGGGATGATATTTCCAATTATATCATCAAATATTTTACTTGCGAGGGTAGATATTACCAATAAATACTATCCATTTCAAGTTTCTCAATCACTTGAAAAATGATAGGCATGTTAATGTACCCAATTTCTTAAATGAAAGCTTGAAAAGGATGAGTAGAGAGTCATAGAGAGGGAGGTCAAATTTGTCTCACCATTGTCTTATCACTCTAATTGTAAAACATACATTGGAAAGAGAACACCCACACTGAATTGGGGATATTTCTCAAGAGTTAAGAATATTGATGAATTATTGGTGCGTAGAAGGAAAAGAATAAGAATTACATGTAGCTCTTCCACTCATAAAATTGAACCCACGACTTCCACTTCTCATTCTAAACCCACAGTATCTACTTCTTTTCCCACGAAACCCATGTTTTTAAAAACACACAACCTATTGAAGAGAACCCCATTCCTATATCCCCTGAGAGGATTCTAATCTTTGAAACCATACTTGGATTTTCAACTCTTGAATTATCCACCTCAAGAAGTAAGAGAAAATATTCTATGCCCACTTCTAAATCTTCCAAGTCTACCCCTACATCTTCCAAATCCACTCCTACACAACCTAGGCACTCGAATAAACTTAAAACTAAAAATCTAAAAACATCAAATCCCACAAAGCCTCAAACCATATTACTTAATAGTGATAAAGAATCTATAGAATAGTTCATATTGAGGCCACATAAATGGATATAGATCAAGGGGTGTTGATGTTGAAATTAATGAGCAACAGGGTCCTAGGGAACCTATGAAGGATATGAAAGAGAAGAAGTGGTGAAAAAATAGTTCAAGAAATCCCTACTTTGAATAGATGGACGTTCAAGAAGAGGAAATTCATGTAGGGGAAACCCATGAGAATCATGAAGGAGAATGATTTTCAAAGGAAATTAAAGACACATCTCATGTAGCCACAAATGATAAAGATAAGATAGAGGAAACACATGACCACACAGTGCTTGAGACATAAACTAATGAGATGGAAATTAGGGATGATATACACCATGTTGTTGAAGAGATTATAGAAAACAATATTCATGAAGTAGAAATAGAACAACCACCTGAGTAGATTGAGAAGGTACATGGGAATGTTCCTACGAGCTTACTAAGGAGACAATTGAAACCATATTAGAGCCTCGATCCACTATTATTTTCACAAGATAACATGCAATCATAGGTCATCATTAGAGAATTTTTCAAAGAGCATGTGAAATCAGCTTACAGAAACATGGCCACATAGACAACCTTGCTAGACTACTAGAGACATCGGTTTGAAACCCGTGTTAATAGGTTGCAAGGTAGATGAGAAAGGGAACAGGAAGAAATTCTCTTCTAGCACCAACAAGACATCGAGGAAAAGGAACGTGCATAAGTATAAGGATAAGGAGATTACAAGTCTAAAGAAAAATAGGAAGATATAATTCAAGTAGTCAATGACATACTTTAAATGCAGCCACCTTCTAACATTTATGTAATTTTCTTAAAATAATAGATGTTACAGTTAAATATCACTTGTATCAACTCAAATATTCCATTTGATATTAGTGGAGCCAAAAAATTCTTTAGAATATACTTGAAAATGCCTCATGAGATTCAACTATTGTTATCTCAATTGTATATGTACAACTATGCCCTTGAATATGATAGGAATGGATCCCAATACTTTATATTGGAGATGTTTTGATTAGGGCACTATTTTTTAATTTTAACAAGGAATTGTAAAGAGAAAAATAGATGGAAGAATACAAACACTTGTCAAAAGTGCAACCATTAATGATCGGGGTGAAGCTCAAATACATGGGCATTATTGAAGAGTACGGAAAATACATGGCACATGGGGAAATTAGACAATGAGTATGCTAGATGAGAAACAAATATCTTGGAAAACCAAGGACCACATTAAATTCAATGGATGAAAGATAGCATATTCTGTAGGATGCGCTGGCATGAGATGTCCCTTGAGATGCAAAGTAAAGAAATACACTCTTACCGTAATATTATTCCAACTTTAAGGAGGGAAAATGTATAAATTGAAGTTTTTAAAGGATGTGGAAAAACTTGGTTTCCCATTGGGTATCATCCCCAATATTCAACTATCCTATACCACATTGGTCTAGTGATAAGAAACTAGATGACGACATATTAGGACAGATTCATGGAAAGATATAGAAGGAATGGAGGTTACTTCTTCACAGAGCCTGAAGGAACATCTACACCAATGGATTTTAGACACTTATGCAACATCATTCAGGTGCACCCTAAGCCAACTGAGGAACCTAAAGAATCTTGAATGAGGACATTCAAGAAGTTAAGTCTGGGGTGTGATGAGTTGTTTATTTTCCTTTCTAAAAGCACCTCATCTTCTATATTTTGTTGAGCCAATTGTATCCCTGAACTTGTATTTCCTCGTGATATCTTGGTAGACATTTTCAAGATAGCTTGAACTCATGGCAGTAATATTAGTTAATATAATTATTACTAGTTTACTTTATTTTGTGGTATTATGAGTATGCATTTATTCTTTTGATTGCAATATGATGTTAAATGGTGCTTTGTATAATGCTAACCTTGTTTGCAAGAAACTTGTTATATGCAAAGAACCGATATACATCCAAAGGAATCATCTATGTCAAAGGATTCATATGCAGCAATTGACATACACCAAAGGAAATCAGCCACAACAAATCATCTCAGAATTGAAAGGAGGTCACACACATAAAATGAAGTTGTGATTTTGAGGATTTTGTGCAATGTGGACATCACACCTAAGCTTACACGTGTCGATGGAAGAAGTAATTATGAGAACTAGGAAAGGAATCAATGCCATCATCTGATTATGCATTGCAAATCAACAAAGAACTAACTGATTTAATTCATAATTTAATAATTGGTTGATCAACTAATCGAGTTAGTTAAGCTATGTGATCACTATGTAAACATCTACTGAGTAGTTCTATTACATACATGTAGTTTCTAGATTGTTCATTAAGATATTTTACTTAATCTAACTGGAACTCCTAGTAGAACTCTATTTCTTCACGCCTCTACTATAATGAAGGATATAAAAAGGAAAGATTAATGTTGTAGAGATATATAGATACATATGAATCGATCTTTAGATATAGAATTTGTTGTATTTTCCAACTATAATCTTCATGTTAATGAAATAAAATTTTGAGTTTTGTTAATTTGTTGTAGTCATAGGCCTTAGGAGGGATTAACACCCAAGGTAGGGCCCACTTACAGTTTTCTAATCCTCTCTCTTTTATTTTTTGATTTAGTTCATTGCATGATTAGATTAGCAACAATTCATTCCTTTATCTATGTTTTGTTTTTACATGCTTTGTTATTAGCCATAGTATTTACTTCAGTCATAATCTAGTTCATTTCCAGCATTGTTATTTCTTAATTGTAGTGACATACATTTACCTTTATGCCTCTTAAATATCTATAACTATGCATACAACACTGACACGATTAAAAGTTTACGTCCCTTGGTCTGATAATTAAATGACTGTAGATTAATGAAAAACATACTAATTGTTGCAAATTAATTTACACCACCACTCTTCATACATGTTTTTATTGGGACAGAGACATATCTCTTACAAAAAGTATGATACTTATAATCCAAATTTTCTCGTGTCAAACCTTAGTTTGGGCACCTTAGAAAATATGTTCACCGCAACTTGAAAATACCTAAGGAAACCAGAAGTTTGCACTAAGGATACTTCGACCCATCTTTCAAATAAAAATGACCAATGCAGAAGTGTTGATAGAAAAAAACTCAGCCTTCCCATCCAACCGTGTAGGAAACTCAATTAAAATGTGTCATTATGCTCCAAATGCCTCATGCATTCTTCAAAGCCATTTAGCCTCCCCGGACTTATATGTATTAATGATGGTATCACAAGTTTATTCAATAAATATTTTTGCATGGGATGTGTTTTCTTTGGAGAACTCCCATATTTTATCATTCGACCCATTCGGAACCTCAATTTCTAAGAACACAATCAGCAGTAGGATGTTTCCAAATGTGATCATATCCCTTGCACGCACTTCCTCAATGATATCCTTTGTTATGAATCTAGAAATTTTATAAATTGTACCTTCAGATATTTTCTTTGCGACATAAATTCATCACTTGTTCACTTGGCCCCATCTTTCCTATCCATTCAACTTTGTAAGCAGCCTCACATCCATTCTAATGACAGGATCATCAAGCTTAGAAATTTCCATGGAGTAACCTCCTCATTGGTACTTCATCACGCCACAAGTCTTCTTCACTTCATCATCATCTTCCAAGTCTACTAGAAGTTTTGTCTCTATGCTACGAAGACCTATAAATTTACCAATTAGTGGCATGGTAAGGTGAATTCTCCTTCCGATAAATATAAGAAGTCTTCATGGACATGTGACATTGCTCATTGATAGAGCCGCTCGGGTTTTCCAAAGTATGGGAGCTCATATAGTTGTATAACTTCCATGCTTTGCAAATTCAGTACCCCTTGTCATCATAGATAGGCTTATCATTCGTCATCCTCTCCTCTCGTCCTCTCGTATCGAGATCCATATATATTTTGTACGCATTCGCATCAATGCGATGGTTAACATCGCTAATCGACGTCTTTCTAATGTGTGATACCCAATATTTTCCCATACGCACTCCATCAAGGTATTACATTTATGAGTATCATTCTTCTTGTACATATTTGACCATGGGCTTTTCCATGCCCTTTCCTTTTCCTTACCCGAACTTGGTGATGCAATTGTTGACTTCTTGGGTTCTATGTCACACATAAATTCCAACTATTACTCTCACATGTGGAAAATTCCTTTGATTCTTTGCTTCCAACTATGTGTGCCAAATATCATCCTTATCTTGTGCCTCATTCTCAAATTTGTTCCCTAATTCTTCAAAACCTAACCAAAAAAACCATATAAACCCTTCTCCTACGACAAACATGCTTCCATGCCATTCCCAAGTCTCAAAATTCCTTTGAAGTATCTCTTTTACTTGGGTGTGTCCTCAATTTGATCTATTTAAGTCAATTTTATAGGTTTGCATGCAAGTTCACAAGAAATCACATGAATTCACTCTTAGAAATGCAAAAATTCTTCACAAGGTAAGGTAAAAATGAATTTACCCCGATGCCCTTTTTATAGATTTTCAAATTTTTACTACATTTAATGCTCACCACCAACCACTATACAACAACTTTAAACCCACTTTTTCACACTTTTTCTTGCTTTCTTCTTCATGATGCAATCATAACCTTCTGGAAGGCTTAATACTTCCTAGGCCACGCCTCCTCGTGCATGCCTCCATACACCGCAGTACATAAACCTCTCGTGCCATATACCAAGTAGTTCATCTTGTTTTTGCCTACCTCACACTACACTACGCAATCCTTTTCCACGTGTGGTCTGTAATCCGAGAAATTTCCTTCTGTCACCATCCTTCTCATTTCTTGTGACACTTTTTTCCTCTTTTCTATGTGCACTCTCCATAACCAACACACCATCCTTCTACCAATGCGCGCACTAATACTTCAAAGAACCAACAAGGTCTCTTCTTCAAGCATTTGCTTCTAGTTCACTCCACACTAAAATTATGTGTGGTCCTTTGTGCATGACCTCAAGAGATAGTAATCAACTTCTTGTGCGCGCAAGCACACTTATTACAACAAAACAAGAAACACGAAAGAACACACAAGAAGCAACTGAAAAGAAAAACATGAAAGGAAACCTAATCTAAATGGAAATACTTCCTTATTAAAAACACCAATAATCTTTATTTATATTAGGGTTTCATCCTACTCCCATTGAAGTGCCCAGCAATGTGGTGCCATCTAGCACCTGTAATTGATATGTACCTAATTCGAGTTCCTTTTTTACTTCAAAATGTCCCAACCAATGCACCTTCAACTTCCCTAGATGGAGCGTAAAATTGGATTCATAGAGGACCATCTTGCCAACTACAAATGTCTTATTCTTAATATTCTTATCATGTCATGCTTTTACCT
Source organism: Taxus wallichiana var. yunnanensis (assembly GCA_018340775.1). Lineage (NCBI taxonomy): Eukaryota > Viridiplantae > Streptophyta > Pinopsida > Cupressales > Taxaceae > Taxus > Taxus wallichiana. The sequence goes on along the minus strand of CM031240.1, from coordinate 324,759,627 downwards.
TGTCTTCTCGGTCTTCTCACTCCAACGTGCCTCTTATCTAATTGCATTAGTTTTTCAATGTGCTCTTTGACAACCTATTCATCATTCGATCCACTTGCACATGTAATACGTAGGAATGGAAACATGAATTCAACTGGTAAAGACCGCCTCTACGTCAAACACTAATTGGAATGGTGTATCCTTATTCAATCTTTTATAAGTGGTCATGTAAGCCCAAAGTATAGATGACAATTTATCATCCCAATATTTTCTTCCAACATCAAAATTTTTTGTCAATGTTTATCCCAAGATATTTTTTAAAGTTGTTGTAGTATCATTAGCTTGATAGTGATAAGGGGTAGGTTTATGGTGTGCTAACTTTTATAATAAAATTATGATTATCTCATTTAAAAAATGAGTTCCTCTATCACTTGTCGGGCTTAATAGATATCCATACCTACTAACTATATTCTACCATAGAAACCTTGTTTTCGTAGTTGTAGTAAAATCCTTGGTAGGCATAGCCTCTGCCTAACTTGTCATATAGTTGGTGAAATTAATAATGTAGTGCACTCCGGTTCTACGCACGAGTGATGCAATAGGTTGTAGAAAGTTAATAGCCCACTTCTCGAAGGGTTACGCACTCGCAATATGTCTAAGTGGCATCTCATCTCTATGTCTAGGCCTTCCAAGGTGTTGACAATGATCACACACTTTGACATACTCCTTGGTATCTATGTGCAAATGTTTCCACCAAAGGATAATCATAAGGATCTTACGCATAGTCACATCACCTACATAATGTCCTCATGCTATACCACCATGAGCCTCTTCCATAATAGCTTTGTGCTCATGTTCAATTACACAATGGTAAAAACCTCATCGATGCCCATTTTATACAAATATACACCAATCAACTGATAAGGTGTTGCGCGTATAACGAGATGTTTTTCTCTAGTGTCTTCATCCCTTCTCGGCATCAATATATTGCATAAAACGATAACTATATCTTCTAAATATAAGGGTGCATAGTTCAATATAAATAGCTACACATCAAGCATGGTATCTTAAATGTTATACATGTCCTCACCGAATTTAAATGTAGACACCTATAATTACGCCCAAGAAATTTAAATACTTAAATTGCACTAATTATCTCCCTTCCTGCAAATTAGTGACATACCGTCAAAAGCGCTCACCTTCTCTCTTATTGTCGTTAATTAATTACACTACACTAATTAATTAAATCGCCTATCCAACAAATATCCTAATTAACGACCTTTCGTTAATTAATCCCCCTTATATCTAGAACTAATTAATTATTATTAATTAATTAGCTTTCCTTTCATTTTTAACCAATAAATCAATATTTAATTGATTTAATCCCCTTTTATAGTCTAAATCATGCTAATATTCCTCTAAAAGTTGTTATAAGCTTGCACATCTATTAATTAAATCATCTTGATTAATTAAAAGGCCCCCCTTATCTGCATGAGTCACTAAAAGACAAAAAAACCCTCCTGAAGTTAACTCAACCCTATCTAAACCCCCCCTTATCCATAACTAACTCAACATCCCTGTTATCCCACATGCAAAGGGATGTAGTGATTCCTTTATCCATTGGGCTATATAAAGAGCCCTCCTCCTACCTTTACACTTACACCTAAATTCCTTGAGAAGAAAAAAGAAAAGCACATAATAAAATAGACTAAAATCTTTCCTTTGTTATTCTTGAGAATTCACCACTTGAAGAGTTAAGCCTCTTTTTCTAGCCAAAGTGCTTGGGTCATATGGGAAGAGTCAAAAGGGTCTTGTAGCCCAACTTTGATAAGCTCCCATTCCTAGGTTCTTGGATATCAAAAACAACTAATTTGATTGCCATGGAGCCTACATAGGTCCATTTACTTATTTGTTGGTAATCTAGAGAAGTAGAGGTTTAAATACTTTAGCATGTTAATTCAAAGTTAATGCATTATGCTTAGTATTAATCTTGTTTAGCTCTCATCTTTGATGGTGCTTAGATTTTGTCATTAGCTTTGTTATAGAACTATTTAGGTGGTAGTTCTTATTCATCTAACTTAGCTTAAGCACAAAACCATGCACACATTTGGCACGCCCGGTGGGACCTAGTCCCTTGGCATTTTAGTTTAAATTCTATTGTTTTGGCTAACTTTTGATATGCACATATAGTAATTAATGTCCATTTTCTTGGAATTTTTGCTAATATTATATGTGTAGGTTTTTGTTCATAGCCATCATTTTAATGGGTTGTTTCCATTTTTAAGCTAACTTGCTAAAATTTGAAGTATTGTGAATTTTTTCATATTTTTGTCGTGTTTTGGTTGCAAGGATGGTGCAAGCGCACTAACAGAGCGCATACACATTTATGGTGGTGCGGGCACCTCTCAGGTGGCACAGGCGCACTGTCGAAGCTTGAATCTATGTTTATTGACCACAGGGTAGGTGCACTAACCCCGACGCACATACCCTAACTAGGGTGCGGGCACATTAACCTCAGGCACGAGACGCCATTTCATACTTTGTACTCCACTACAACACAAAAACTTGTCGGATCGACACATTCACACTAACCTAGGTGCATGCATCTCTTTGGTGGCACGAGACACATTTTCGGTGGTGTAGACGCTCTAGTTAGAAATTGTCACTATTTTTAATCGGTTGTGGCACACATGCACTTACGGTGGCATAGGAACCTCCCCGGTAGCACAAGCACTCTGTCAGATCCCAACATCATTGTTTACCTCATTTGTGCACACGCACTTACAGTGGCGTAGGCACCTCTCTGGTGGCGCAGGTGCAGTATAAGTAAAAAAATACATAGTGGCGCATCCACCCTAATCCTGGTGCACACACCTTTCTGGTGGCACATGTGTCTCTGATTGGGGGTGCACATGAATAAAAGAGGGCACAGTATATCTATTTAATCCAGTTTTGGTTACAAATTTTTAGTGCTCCTTGTTTTGATCATAACTTTTGACTCATTAACCCATTTTCGGAGTTTGAATAGGCATTGAAAAGATAACAAAGTGTAATTTGCGAGGAACTTCCAAAAGTTAGATACCTTTGGTATACTAAATTCTATCACAAAACTCCAAAATTGCCCGAGACCTCCAAAAATGCAAATTACTAAAAACTGTTAAAAAAGTGCAAAAATTGGATTTCTAGAATTTTTCAATTTTCTTGGTTTTCTAACTCTTGCAAGGTTCTAACAAGTGGTTTACAAGTTTCCTTTGCATTAGGTTTCTTTATACTAACTTAATAAAAAAACATTTGCATCTTTATTTGTGAAGGTTTGAAACGTGTATGCTCTTCCCTCATGCCTTTCTAGGTGATCTTGGGAATCAGAAACGTTTCACCACTTTCTTCATACTTGCAAAATGATTTAATTAGCTTTCAAAGTTGGTTAAAAGGAACTTATTTTCACATTGTACTTAGGAATTTTCCATTTATTAAAAATTTGAGTGAGATACCTTGTTGCGTATGCTCTTTCCTTATGTCTTAGGACGATATGGGAAATCAAAAACAACATCTTATCTCCTTTATATGACATTTTGGAAAATTACTAACCTTGGTATGTAGGACCAAAATCGCTTGTCAAAGAAAGGAAGAATAAAACGAAGTCAAAAACTACTAATACAGTTGTCATACAGGTTGCCAAAAGGTGTTCAAGCAAACCACACCTAATTAAACAAGATAAAAAGAACAACATATTCAAAACATCGTATTGCAGGTTTTGAAAAAGAATACGTCCATATCTCGCTCAATGAACATAACACCTTTGGCATAATTCCTTAAGCTACAACAATGGGGGTGGTTCCAGGAACCCTAAAGTAGTCCACGCAAGAGGGAACATTGTGGATGAAACAGAAGTGCTCCACACTACCTACTTGACTAGTGATAACTTTTTGAGATAGCATTACTTGGTTGTCCATATGGTGACCCGGTGATAGTACATGTAGACGCACTCATTACCTATTGTACTTGAAGTGGGTAAAGTAAAGTTGAGATACTCCTAAACTAGTCTCAGTGACTTTTTGGGTAAATCAAGCTCACTTAAGACAACCTTGTAACACCTAGAGAGAGAGAACCACCTAGGAAGATATTCTTTGACCGTAAGCCCACTTCGACCACTTCAAAATAGTGTTGAGTTGTGAGCCATCTTTTCATCACGAAACATGTGACGCGTTACTTTCGCTTAGTTTTTCACTTGCCTTAGAGCAAGGTGAAACTCTGCTGAAGTGGGGCCAACATTTTTCATCCCAATTTTTGATCTACTTCCTTCACTTTATTTTGACACTTTGTTGATCAGAAGAGGAAGTGACTACCTTTGCGTTATCAATTGATTGTTTCGCCACTTTTTTGTCCATTTACGCCCATCCATGTTTGCGGCTGGGTTGGTTAAACGTCTAAAGTGTGTGGAGACATATTTATATCATTGGTATCCTTTGTGATCTTGATACCCACGTCAGGATCGTCATCATAGTTAGGATTGATTCATCATTTTATCTCCCTTTGACATGTTACCTTGTTTGCATTGTCTCGACATAATTAAGATACTTATGTCACGTTTCTCATAAACATGATCTAAGTATCCACATTGTGGCATTACGCTACCCACGTTTTAACACATCCTTAGTATACTTTGACTTAGTTTGATTTCAAACATTATCCCAAATCTTGAAAGGTGTTGCTTACTTTTTATGTCGTTTTGATGCCACTTTGACACTAATATATCACTTCTCCGTAAAGCTTGATAGATGTGTCCAATTAGTGTGGTTACATGGCTTACATTTGTAAACCTCGCCCTTTAACATTTAGGTCTTGTTGGTTGTTGAACTTGTCATGGTATCCTTTGATTGGGAGTCGCATCTACCCTTTGTTAATATCTATGCCTTGTTCATTTTGAGCTTGATGTAAATATTGACATTGTGTTGATCACCTTTGCATCGAACTATCACTTTGCACACACATTTTCATATGGTGTATTTCCTTATTGATTGGATTTGTGTTTCACGCTTGCATGATTGTTCCTTGTGATTATTCAATCGAGAAAAATTATTTTCAAGGACAATCCCTCTCAATCTCATCAAGATTGCATCGTCATGATGTCTATTTTCCTTAGACCTTCTTCATAAAATCATGCACGCATCTCCATACTCACACAATATCTATTTGGTTGCCATTATTCTACCCAAATCAGCATGTAACTTCCTTCCCTTTTAAGGAGTTCCATCACACTATCTAGATCTAGACATTTGTGCTTAAAACAATGCCAAAAATGACTGACTATCACACGGTTCCCATACTTACAAAAATACGGAACCTAGGTTTAGCAATTCAAATCAAAAGATTCCCATTACAACTAAACCTTGTTTGGTTCTTCATGCTAGAGAGCCCATATGGGTAACTCGTTCCCCACCTTCATCTCATAGTCGGTGGTATGATTTGAATGCTTCTGATCCAAATTATTATTCGAGTTCCCCCCACTCTTCTTCTAATTCTAATCCAAACATTTCCTCTTCTTCTGAGGATTCCAATCCAAATATTTCCTCTGAATCTTCTGATGATTCAGATCCAAACTACTATTTAGATCCAAACTACTATTCGATTCATCTAATTCGACTCCTAAGTCATCTAATGCGACTCCTATGTCATGGTCCTCCCTATCTTTGCAGGAACCTCTTCATCATACATTTAATATGACTCCTACGTTGTGGTCCTCCCTTTCTTCGCAAGACCCCTTTTATCAATCACCTTGACGACATCTTCTTCCTTTGAAGATACATGCGACTCCAAATCCCTCCAATCAAACATCTAATATAATTCTTGAATCGTGGTCCTCTCTTTCTTTGCAGGACCCTTGTTATTATTCATCCAATACGATTCTTGAATCACGTTCCTCCCTTTCTTCACAAGACATTCTTCATCAAACACCCCCAATAAGTCTTCCTCCTTTGAAGATTAGTGTGACTAAAATTCCTTCGATTCAAATGTCTGAATCAACCCATGCGTCACAATCTACAGACTTTGGAATTCATCCTACTAGTTTACATATGATATACCATCATATAGGTAGGTCCACACCACCTTCTTCTACTCCCTATACATCTAGCTACACATCTTCTTCGTCCCCCACATCATCTTCTTCTATCAATCATCATCAAACATCTTCTAAGTCTTCCACACTCTTTTGAACGTATTTTTCCAATCAACCCCGGTGGTCGATCAACAACTCATACCGATTGATCTCTTTCGAATGAAGAAACAATCGGGGCATTTATAGGGGCGTATGAAGATATTCGTTTAGTATATTATGAGAAAGGATTCTCTTTAAACTTTGATGTGTCTACATATTGTGAGGAAAAGTTTGATTCCTTTTATCAAGAAATGGAGGAAGAGCCTCAGATCATGTAACTTGACCCTCCTCTTATTCTTCCATCTTCACATTCTTCATTATGTGATGAAACTCCTTGGTCTTGCATTGATCCATGGCCTATCTTCTCATCACCCAATAACTCTTTGTCTATCATAATTCATCAATCACAATATCTTATGGGGTCAACGCCAAGTATCCCTTCATCTTCATCTAGGTGTGGGTCACCTTCTAGTAGCCCTCCCTTTGCTATTTGTGGGACATTTTCAAGTAGTCCACTATCTTCTATTCTTGGGGCACATCCAACTAGCCCCTTATCTTCTATGTATGGATCACCCCGGGTAGTCCATCATCTTCTATTCTTGGGCCACATCCTAGTAGTCCATCATCTTACATCTATGGGTCACATCCTAGTAGCCCTTCTTCTTCTATTCTTGGGCCACATCCTAGTATCCCTTCGTCTTATATCTATGGGTCACGTCCTAGTAGCCCTTCTTCTTCTATTCTTGGGCCACATACTAGTATCCCTTCATCTTCTATCTATGGCTCACCTCAGGGATAATTTTAGTGGCAAATATTCATAATATGGTGAAAATTTCATTTTAGGAAAATTTGAAAAGCAAATTTTTTTGGAGCGGGTTGGTGTCCTATTCACCTAAAATTCACAAGTATATATATTTTTTGGGGTCATCTTCGCCTTAATTTTAAAACATCTCCTCTAAAAACCTAGGTGATTCATCGTAGTATAGTACGGTACTACCAAAAGTAGCTTACCAAATTACCAATACCATGAAGTTTGAACTCACATACTCTTAAGCACCAAAGATTGTTGTTAGCCTATTGGGGTTAGTTTTTGACGTGACAGGGATATAGTTGACGCGTGATAAAGAGGTATTGCAAATGCGTGACAAGGAGATATTACATGCATGCACGACAACAGGGGTAAGCAGATGATGCATGACGAGAGACAATGACACCTTGTTGACGTGTAACAAAGAGAGTTGACACTTGAGAAGGGCATAAGTAGTTGACATGTAACAGGACGAGTTGATGCATGACAAAGCCAGTTGACACCTTGGTGACGCGTAACAAAGATATTTGATGCCATGTTGACATGTGACGAGGATTACCATAGTTGACATGCGACAATAATTTTGACTCTGACTCGCTAAGTCGCTACTTGGTTCTTTTGTTGACGTAGGACTCTATTCAGAATAATGGAAGGTGCTAGTCCTAAGAATGTGAAGACCCTAAAAGTAACTAAGAAATCTCAAAAATCGTTGTTCAAGTATTTTTGAAAATTCATGATACTGAGATATTGAAAATACCAACCATATAGATGCCACTAGAAAGAATCAAAATACTTGACTGTGGAAGGTATTATTGAGGTGGACATGCATTTTGCATAGTATCAAACAAATGACACCTACAATAATATGCCAGATCTTGAAGATATTCTTCCTATTGGGGTGCAACCAGAAGTGCATCAATATATCACACATATAAATACTCAGCAAAATGAAACACAAAAATCAAATTCAAATTCCGGTTCATGAAAGAGGAAACCAAGTGATTGTGATATTGCTCAAAATTATACTCAAAAAAGTAAAACATTGAAAATGAACAAGAATATGTGGACCATTGATGTCATAAAAGTTTGATTAGGCAATTAAATTTCTTTTATCGAACCTATACAATCATCTAATTCTAAAGACATCGCATCTCGAATGTACATGTACAATATGCACGTGGAAATTAGGAAAGTAACAAAAATTCAAATGAAGTTTGGACACTATAGAAAAACATTGTGGAAAATAATATTTGACTATAACAAGGGTGGATGGCTAGAAAATCAAAACACACAAGTGGAAAACTGAAAAAGAATGCATGCATGTTAGATACGCAGTGGATTATGAGGTAGAGAAGAAAAAAGCAAACATCTCATGGAAAAGGGAGGAACGATCACATCACAAATTGGTAAGATGAATCAAACAAATCTACATGCAAAACTCATACAATTCTCTACTTTATTTCACATACTAAAGAAAGGAAGACCGATTTCGGATTTCCTCGATTTCAAATTTTTGTATCAATATAATGGAATGTTGAACGTACCTTAGTCTCATTGGTCTGAAAGTAGTGGATGGGAAATGGAAAAATGCCTTTCGATGATAGAGAAGGAAGATTTGAAAGAGAATGTAAAAAAATCAAAGTTTATCTCTCTTTCAATTGATGAAGTGACAATGAATTGACAACACTACATGGGTATGTATCCACGTCTATACTTTAGAAAATCATATAAGGACACCTCATATATGTTGGGTGTTATGAAAATAGTTGAAAATCGTAATGCCGAAAACCTACATAAAATAGTTATTTCTAATTTGTAAGATATTGCTGGAATGATTGATTATAAAATTGCTACGAAGTTGGTATGCGTCGGAGCGAGATGGTGCATCTATCATGCGGTTCACCGAATAGGGTTGTGTGTTAGATTACAAACAACAATGGCTCCATATATGCTACCAATTCACTGTATGGCTCACAAAATGAATTTAGCATATAAAATGGTAAGAAACCATAAAAATGTTGTTAAATTACAAGACCTTATAAGAGAACTTCATGCCTATATGGCAAGCAGCCCAAAGCGATTTATTGAGTTCCAAAAATTTGCAATTGGAATTACAGATGGCAAAAACTTCTGAAAGATGTTGAGACTAGATGGATCTCTTTGTATGAACTTGCATGCAGAGTTCGTGAGGAGTATCCTTCGTTGGTTGGTTTCATGCACAAATATCATCATAAAGTTGATAGGGCAAGGGACTTGTTGTTCCGTTTAACTGATTTGGAGACATTTCTTACATTGGTTGGTATTCTTCCAATGTTGCAGGAGATCAATACACTGATGAAGCATGCACAGGGGAGATTAATCTATATTGTGGATTTTATATGGATGAGAAAAATGGTATGTCAAATTATTGATATCTTGTACTATTCCTAAGATAGTTTTGATACACCTATTATTGAGAACTAGAAAGCTTTATTAGATATTAAAAATCCCAATAACTATTTAAGATTTAATATCCATGATCACATATACATCACTTTGTTAATGGGAGGGACATACCACTTTGCACATTTTGTAAAAACGTCAAGATATTACAGGATCAAAACGAGAAGATGTTCCCGTGACACGTAATCTCTTTGAGTCAGTTATAGTTGAAACAAGAATAAAGCTTTAAAAAATTTAGAATCCTTATCATAAAAAATTAGAGAACGTTTCTCCAAAGATAAAATTCTTGAAGCCATGGGTGTGATGAATCCTAATTTTTGGAATACTGAAGGTGGTCATGCTGACTTTGTAAGAAAGCATTTCCATAAATCCATGGGTATAATAATAGAACATTTTGCAAAGACTTCAGAGTTCAAGGATATGGAAATCAAAGGTATATTGAATGCTAATTTATTAAAATTTCAATTAACAAATTTTGCAACAATAATGAGGAACCAATATAAAAATTTAGACGAACCTTCTGAAAGTGGTACTATTACAAGGTTGTGGCAAGGAATCTATCAAAGTTCTATCTTACAAGAAGATATCAGTGAATATTTCAGATTATATGAGCTATGCCAAACAATGATTTTGGGGTCTGTGGAGGACAAAAGGGTTTTCAATTCATTATCATTTATAAAATCAAAACTAAGAAACAAGTTGGATAAAAATATGGAAAGTTACATGAGGTGTTATGTATCTCAATACTCCATGGAAACCTTTCCTTTTGACAGAGCAATTTTGCATTAGAATTCCCTTTGTGAAAGAAGAGGTGTTAATAATATAGCTGCAAGTACAACTGTTCCCTGAGCGTTGAAAGTGGAATTGGTGCATCATCACACTCTACGAAGAGAACATCGAGTTTGAAGAAGATATTGATAATGGATTGTTTCAACTTTAAATAGATATCTTCTTCACCTTAATCTTATTGTTTTTCACTTTAAATTTTTTTCAACTCTTGTTATCATTAAAGATGTTATAGGTATATATATTAACATTTATTTAAATATAATTTTTTTATTTTTTTGAAAACATGGGTTGACATCCATCCGAGGAAGCTAGTACTTCTCAAGACTGACAATGTTAGGCAACTCACCCATCTATCTACTAATCCATTTCTTGTGTTGAGTTTTCTTAAAACAAAGATCGAGCAGATTACCAGTGATGACTTCACAACCATCTAAAACACTAAAGGTAAGTTAAACCCTATCATATCATCTTTCTTGATTTCTTACAATTATGTTTAATTTATTTTTTATATTTACAAAATGCTTTGATATATTTTATAAACTTTGTGGGATAAAATGACAATTGAATTTTATAAAGGAAGATATTTCCATATTATACAATTCATAATCCATGATCCATTATACAATTCGTCATCCACGATCGTGCTTTAGAAGCTAAATATACATCCACATAAAATTTATCATCAGCCATATATATCATATCATTATCATTATCATAATCCTTACACTACAATTATTAATAAAACAATTATTTATCTATTTTAAATTTAAAGAAATGTCTTTGTCTAACACATTCTATTTATTTATCATCTATATTCATTCTAATGTCATCATGATCATATCATTACAAGTATAGAGAAGAAGAATTATCTTAAAACAAGTTTAAATGTCTAGAGAAGAAGAATTATCGTGCTTGAAGATAAATCTACGTCCACATACAATTCATGATAATACAAGTAAACAAGAAACATACATCATCTTCCCTATCTAATGCAATCATCATTATAAGTAAACCAAAAAACATAAACTCCATATACAATCTAGAAATTCTATACATAATATATAGGAAGTTATAAAATTAAAGATTATATAGTATTTCAATTTTTCAAAGGCTATCAAATCCAAATAATAAAATTCAAATGCAATGATCACAACATTCAATGTTTCAAATTTTCAAATATAGACTCAATATTTAAAGTTTCCACACTTAATAATAAAAAGCTTCAACCCTCTTTTTTTGTATCCATTTCAACTCTTGTGCTCCTTTCCCTAATGGTTTCTTCACCTGTGGTTGTACCCCTTTCCCCAACGGTAGAAATAACCCCAGAACTTATAAGATCTTCCGTAACACTATCCAGATTTTTAAAAATTCTTTCTTCTTGCTTTTTCACATCTCCATGGGACAACAAATTTGGATCAGCTGCTGCCTTAGCTTTGAATAATATTTTAGGGTCGAATCCGTGCTCTTTAATTATCTACTTTAGTGTATTGTTTTGTTTGTTAACCAAAACAATATTTTCCTTCAAATTCTTCATTGCGGATAAACTGTTCTTCACTGTTTCCAAGTGAACTTGGAAAACCTTTGCTTGACTCTTCAAATTTTCATATTTCAACTGCACAAAAAATTAATGTCAATTCAACATATTACTAAAATAAGAAAACTTTAAATTAACAAAAATTATTGTTTGAAAGTGATAATAGTTACTTAACTTCTCTATCTCTCTCTAGGCATTTACAATCATTGCGATCCTTGTCCTATCAACACCAATCGACACTATGATAATTCTTCACTGGGAACTCCTCATGCTATGATTATTTATTAATGCACACCTTTAGTTTGGTGGATGTAATCTGGAAACACAACAACAAACATAAGACAAGAATACCATAGACTATTATAAGAAGGAATGATGATGAATCTAAAATATAAGTGTAAATTATAATATCAACATGAAATTGTTACAATCTCACCCATGAGGTACTTCAAGTGTTACTTGATTTCACTTGCCTTCCAACAATAACTATTGGAGAAACTTCACAATTACACCTCTTATTGGCTTCTTTAACACACCTTCAAAATGATGGCTTCCTTTACACACTTACTCATACAATATTTCTCACTACTTCCTGCTATGCCAAATGAGGGGGGTGGCCTCTTTATTTATAGAACTTCCAAGCTTATCCATCTTATCTCTAAGATAGGATAAGAAATCCACTCGACGAATTATATTCCATACCTTAACTCTTATCTCGTACATGTAAGCTTATCTTTTAAGATAAGATCAACCTTATCATTTCACATGGGTTCCACATTTTTAGACTTTTTACAAATAAAATACACAAAATATTTATGACCTCACTCCTTTTCCTTATTACTAATATAATATTTCTAATTCCTAATCATGTAGACACTACTTATCTACTTACCCCAACTTTGACATTTTAACATTACCGGACCACTTACGACAAATATTTACTTTTTACCACAACATTCCTATTGTACTATTGACTATTACCGTACTATACATTATTGGTAGCATTATCTTGCAAAGCACCGTTATCTTCTATCGGACACTACTACTAATTATACTTAACAACATCCTATTATGGAGGAAAATTTTAGTGTCGACATCTTCCCCTTCCTAGCTTCTACTCCATCCTCGGAGTAGACTATTCAGTGCTTGGAAAATCTTCAACTTGTCGTGGTTGACCCATTTCACAATGGGAGTGCCATCCAATTCCTCCAACAAGACGTACCATTTTCATGCATAGCTACTATTTTGTAGGGCCCCATCCATTTTGGAAGAAATTTTCTCTATCTTCTATTTTTGTATCTGAATCATATACTAGAACCAAGTCATTCACATGAAATGGAGACCAACGCGATCTTTTGATAAAAGTATTCCTTCTACTTTATTTTCTTCCTATAGCTTGTATCCTTTTCTATTTCCCTCATTTCCTCTAGCAAATGAAGATGTACCAACCTTTCTTTTCTTGAATCACTTTCATCCATCCTTTCATTTTTCATAACTCTCACAAAGGTGGGAATATCAAACTCAATAGGAAGAAGCTGGATCAATGCCATAAGCCAAATAAAATAGGGAGTATCCTGTTGCTTGACTTTGATGTTGCCCTATATGCCCACAATGTTGCATGAATCCTTTTATCCCACTTATGTACTGCAAGATGACATTTTTGCTAGAATTTGACACAACACAAAATTTGTTCGCTCCACTTGTCCATTTATGATTGGCTTGTATGTTGTTGCCTTCATGTGCTTGATAAAAACTTATTGACTAGGGCTTCTACCACCTCATTAATGAAGTGGCTTCCTTGATCTGTTACAATTTCTAATGGACAACCAAATCTGGTGACAATGTGTTCATATATGAACCTTGCCACTTCATCCATGGAAGTTGTTTTTAATGGCCTAGCTTCAACCCACTTGGTTAAATAATCTGTGGTAACTACAATATACTTATTTTGGTGTGGGGTAGTTGGAAGTAGACCTACAATGTCTATTCCCCACTTTTCAAAGGGACCAAGTGGAAGAATAGGGCATAATGGAGCTGATGAAGTCTTACGGTTACCATGTGTTTGACAAATATCACATGTCTTACAATAATTATAACAATCTCTAAAAAGAGTGGGCCAGTGATAACCTACATCCAAGATCCTTCTTGTTGTAAGTTATCCAGGGAAGTGCCCTCCACATGTACCATTTTAGAATTCTTCTATCAGCTCCTTCCCTTGATCACATCCAACTACCCTCTTGATCGTCCATCGTGTCCTATTCAAAATAATACTCCATGCGAGAATAGAATTTGGACGACCGGATTGAGTAATATTCCACTTAGTCTTTGCATTGGCACCATTAAGAAACTTGAATTCATTCAGATAATTCTAAATATCTATGTATTCACTAGGGATTGTGTCAAGGGATAACAATGCTGCATCTGGGAAATCAGCATCATCACAAGGTGAACCTAAACCATCATAGACTCATTTGTCTTCTCCCAAAGTAATTGGATGATCATTCCCATTTTCATCCTTTTGGCTTAGAGTACTTCCTATTGCTACATTTGAGGCTTCAATATACACAATAAATGGCTTGCTCCAATCTGGTTTCTTTAAAATAGGTGAAGACACCGGGCTTCCTTCATTGTTCAAAAGCTTCATGCGCCTTATTTCTGGTTCATAAGTAACATCCTTCTTCAATAATCAAGGGTTAGTGGTGTGTAATCTTTGAGAAATTCTTGATGAACCTTCTATAGTAACCCACATGGCCTAAAAATGATCTCAACTTACTTCTATTCATAGGAAATGGTAACTCCTTGATTTTTAAAAATTATCACGATCGATTACCAATACCATCTCTGGATACAACATGCCCTAACAAAATGCCTTTAGAACATCTAAAGACACACTTTGTAGGGTTTAGTGAGGCTTGTGCTTCATCTAACCTTTGAAATGTTGTCTCCATCTCAGTGCAGTGGTCCATCTTGCTCCCATAGATGTAAAAATCATCTAGAAATACTCGATGAAGTTCCCAATGTATGGTTCAAACACCCAATTCATTAAGCGCTTTAACGTTGCTGGAGCATTACACAACCCAAAAGGCATAACTCTATAAGAAAAAATTTCCCAAGGAGTGGTGAACGTGGTCTTCAGTTGATCTTTCTCTGCTATACGAACTTGGTTGTATCCGCTATATCCATCAGCAAAACTATAGCACTCCTGGCCAGCTACTTTGTCCAAGATCTGATCTAAGAATGGAAGAGGGTAATGATCCTTCTTTGTTGCCTTATTGAGCTTCCTATAATCAACACAAATGCGTAGCTTCCCATTCCTTTTTATTGAGATCACAATGGGAGAAACCCATTCTAAATTCTCCACAAAAATATGAATCCTGCATCAAGCAACTTATCTATTTCTTTTTTACGGTCTTGGAAAAATTATGATTCATTCTATATGGCATTTGCTTTATGGGCTTAGCACCATCTACATGCTCAATAGAATGTTCTACCCAACTTACTTGATGATTTCCTTGTAATCAAAAGTGAATAGGTGTATGTACCTTCAAAAGAGCTAGAGGTAGCATTCCTTTTCACTCTCCATCACAACATCACCAATCTTTATTTATTGGAGACAATCATTAATTTCTTCTTCAGATAATTTTATGGGTTCATGAGTCGGTGTGACTGGAAGGATATCCATGACCGAAACATCAACCTCACTTTCTTCATCTTATGTGTCCACTTCACTGTACTAAAGTAATCAGAGGATGTCCAATCATCAGTTTCATCACTTGAATCCACAGGTTCTACCTTATGATGCTGAGGGATCACATTTATCTTCACCCTCTCTCTACCATGTCCAAGTGTCATGAAGCCTTCATTCCAATAGTTTCTTGCATGAACTCTCCTTAGCCATGGTCTTCCCAACAACATTGGGTACGCAATAGTACCATTTTTCATCACCTAAAAGTCTACCACACATACAACACCCATAACAGATATTGCCACATTTGAAACTACACCTTCTGGTTTATTTTTTCCCTTATTTAATGACCTTAACATAAGTGTTGAGGGGCGATCAATTTTTAAACCCAACATATTCATTACAGACTTAGTCATTACATTAACTACAGCACCTCCATCAACTAAGACATCATGAATTGAAATACCATTACATAGTACCTTAGCTTGTGGAGCGTGGGGCTCTGCCTCTGCCTCCAAAATAGGGACCTCAACCTCCTTCCTTCGTCAAGCATTGAGTCCACTTCGCAGCTCCCGCCTCTTCTCAGAAGACATAGCCAAGAGTTGACCATATGTAATATTTACAGGCCTTTTGGATAGATCTTCTAAGATGGAGTATGGTCCTTGTCCCTGTGAAATCAGAAAATCCTACACACCCAACTTTCTTCTCCTATGTTTCTTACTAGTTTCTCCTTTCATCTTCTTAGGATCATTTCCATCTTGATTATCTTTTTCTTTCTTTCTTTTTGTTACAAACACATCTACTTCATTATTTATGCTCTTATCTACTACATCAAAAGAATTCACAGGTGCTTTTCCTTTATCATTATCTCTTGTACCAGATGTAGAAGCTCTATCTAGACAATTATACTTATAATGACCCTTTTTATAACAACCATAACATACAACTTCAGAAATATTTCTTTTTGGACCTCTATCTCCTCCCTGAGAACTAAATTCTTTTCCTTGAAGAAGATTAATAGTTAACTGACCCATCTTCTTGAGTAGATCTTCATACTCAGTAGATGTACTAGGAGAAATATTTGTGCTCATCGAGAGTGGTTGTGGATTCTGGACCAAATGTACTGGTATAGGCTCTACTTTAGCAACAATTTCTTTGGGCTCCTCTTCCATGCTTTCTTCTTGCCTTCTTGTAATCTCCTTTGCTTATTCAATGGTATCTGGGTGGTCATACTTCACTCGTTGTCTGATCTCTAGCTTCATCCCAAGAATGAAGTGCTTACAAAGGAGATTATCCATGCCATTCATCAACCCATCCGCTAATCCTTCCTTCTAGATCTAGGCATCGAGCTTCCTCCTTAGCTCTAGAACACGAGCATGATAATCCCTTATCTTCTCCTTCTCTCCTTGGGATAGCTTTGTGATATCGATCATGAGATCTACATATTTCTATTGTTCACCAAATTCTTCAAGAAAACTTTCAGTTAATAAATCCCATGAGTTTTTCACATTATCACCTAGTGTTTCAAACCACCTAAGGGCTGAACCATCCAAAAATGTAGGAAAAAATTTAGTCCATTGTTCCCTTCTTATAAGGCCATTACAAATACAAGATCGCTTAAACTCTTGAATGAAAGAGGAAGCATCTTCATTAGATTGGGCTAAAAAAATAGGAATCTTCCCTATTTCCAAAAGTAACCACAGTGAAATACCAACCCACAATTACAATCAACAAGACTTAAGTGCACAAATAATTGGAATCACTATAATAGAAAATAGAAATGACCACCATAAACTATGGTAAAACTTGACTTACTGCGGTAAAAACTGACTTTACTATGATAAACACTATTCACAGTAAAAAGTGAAGTTACTACGGTAAATACTATTCACAATAAAAAGTGACTTTACTGTGGTAAATACTATTCACGGAAAAAAGTGACTTTATCATGGTAACTACTATGCACAGTAAAAATAAGGTTACCCTCCAAATGTTTTCTAACTAAGTGGGAATATCTCTCCAGAAAATCCACCAACAAGGAATGGTCCCGGCAACGGAACCAAAATGTCAACACCAATCCGGCACTATGATAATTCTTCACCAGAACTTCTCATGCTATGATTATTTATTAATGCACAACCTTTAGTTTGGTGGATGTAATGAAACACAACAAACATAACACAAGAATACCATAGACTATGATAAGAAGGAATGATGATAAATCTGAAATATAAGTGTAAATTATAATATCAACATGAAATTGTTACAATCTCACCCATGAGATACTTTAAGTGTTCTGACTTCACTTGCCTTCCAACAATAACTATGGGAGAAACTTCATAATTACACCTCTTATTGGCTTCTTTAACACACCTTCAAAATGATGGCTTCCTTTACACACTTACTCATACAATATTTCTCACTACTTCTTTCTATGCTAAATGAGGGGGGTGGCCTCTTTATTTATAGAACTTCTAGGCTTATCCATCTTATCTCTAAGATAGGATAAGAAATTCACTCGACGAATCATATTCCATACCTTAACTCTTATCTGTACATGTAAGCTTATCTTTTAAGATAAGATAAACCTTATCATTTCACATGGGTTCCACATTTTTAGACTTTTTACAAATAAAATACACAAAATATTTATGACCTCACTCCTTGTCCTTATTACCAATATAATATTTCTAATTCCTAATCATGTAAGCCCTAATTCTTTACTTACCCCAACTTTTACATTTTAACATTACCGGACCACTTACGACAAATATTTACTTTTTACCACAACATTTCTATTGTACTATTGATTATTACCGTACTTATACATTATTGGTGGCATCATCGGCAGGTGCCGTTATCTTCTATTAGACACTACTACTAATTATACTTAACAACATCCTATTACGAGAGGAAAATTTTAGTGTCGACAAAGTTGCTTGACCATTTGTTAAAATATGTCTCGGGCTCAAAGACTAATATTTTCCAATTTGTTTAATGTCTTATCCAAAATATGATCTTTATAGTTGTTATATGTGACAATCCCACTTCTTACTTGGGTAAGTAAGGAATCCATCTTCGCAGGTTGATTCGACCTGCAGCAGCGTATAAACTATCCCTTTGCAAATAATTTTCATAATGACTAATAATCTCATTGATAAGTACTTTATCCCTTCTCTCCCATTCTATGACATAAATAATATGAGGTAGAATAAATTCACTAACATGGAATTGACAATCATAACCAATTAAGTTCTCCATAGGAAACGGTAGCTTGAACTATTCACCATTTGTATCTAATCAAAATGATCTTCCTGAGAGGTATGGGGGCTTTCGGCTAGATCAACTGCTACGTGTTTCGCCTTTGGGTGGCTTGATCTTGTTTGTGA